>LLKO01000025.1:310656-414449 GCA_001513895.1 Graphilbum fragrans
GGCGTTATCTAGCGTGTAACAGAGCTCGTAGCTGTTAAACGCGTGATTGATTAAAGGATTGTCTAACCACAAAAAATGCAGTGGCGGGTGACCTTTTTGTGCCCTCCTACTTATTTCGGGGCATTTTTTACCCCCAATCCTGGTCCGTTAGCTACGCCTAATCTGGCCCTCCGTTATCCTGCAGGATCCCTGGCTAACCACCATCTCGACAGGATATACCCCCTCGTTGGCGTCGATGTGGACGTTGGATATCCTTGCGGCTGCGTCTTTAAGAAATGTCATACACCACCAAGACACCTCCAAAGCACCACCTCAGCTTCGGATCGTTGACTCACATACAAAATTATGTCTAGATGGCCTAGTTTTCGCTTACAACTGGCGACAAAGTTTGAAGAGTGCCTTTTACACACTAGCCAGACATTAAAAAGGCGTGTAGATATTGAGACACACAGAGCTTGAACTGCAAGGATGTGAACTACAATGTCAAACTAATCACGGACGGAAGTCTACTATTACCAAGACTTGGGTAGACTTCAGACTCATTCTCCCCCTAGACCAATGTATCTAAGCCATAATTATTGCGAGTGACCGATTGGTTTTGTCCATGTGCGTCCATCTGGACTGGCAGATAAGACGATGCCCTCTTTGGCAATTTGCCTCAACCGTCTGCCGGTTCCTGGCGTTTACAGTTGGCTAGATACGACTCGACGATCTGGTTCACAGTCTGCGGCCCGTAAACCATTTCCCGATTCGGTCAGTATCAGGAGAAGACCGCCAGCAGTCCGGCAGCGGGGCGCGGCCAATAGCGGCTAACGATAGCTTGTTATGACTTGCATCTGGAGGAAGATAAATAAACAGTGTTCCGATATCTGCGTCCACTGGAGTGAGTAATTCACGTTACAGTCCCCATTGCAGTCCCGTTGCAGCCCTCGTTGCACTTTTAATCCTCGCTCCAGTGCAATCCTCACGGACCACCCTCTTCGCCCAATCTTCAGGGACTACCTCCCACGTCCCCCCCAACATGACCGCCGTCCCCGGATCAAAGAATGTCGTCTTCGACATTGTCGGCACCTGCGTCGACTACGGCGGCCTCATCGATGCCCTCGACCGGCGGCTCGGCGACAAGCTCCGCGCCCAGGGCGTCAAGCCCAGCATGTTCGTCTACATGTGGACCGAGGCCGCCGAGCGCGAGTACACCTACCTCAGCATCACCCGCCGCTACTGCCCCTTTGACACCATCTTCGCCTCGATCTTCTACCGCATGCTCTGGATGGCCGGCATCGAGGCGCCCCGCGCGTTCGCCACCGACGCCGATATCGCGGCCGTCACCGCGGGCTACCACCAGCTCGCGGTCCGCCCGGATCTCCCGGCGTGCTTCGCCAAGCTGCGCGCGGCCGGCTTCACCGTGCGCGGGCTGACGGCCGGCGACCGGCAGCGGGCCCTGGGCTACTTCCGGCAGGCGGGCGTGGATCTGCCCGGCGAGCACCTCGTGTCGTGCGACGCGCTGGGGGTGGGCAAGCCGGACCTGCAGGCGTATGCGTCGACGTACGAGGCGCTCAAGGGCGGGCAGGCGCTGTGGTTTGCGGCGGCGCACATGTGGGACGTGTCGGCGGCCAAGCAGGTTGGGTGTGTTCCTGTTTTCTTGGGCGGCGGGTTTCCCTTTCTTCTTTTTTTTATTTTATTTCTTTTTCTTACATTTTTCTGGGCGACGAGTGACAGCAAAACTAACGAGAGCGATCATCTACAGATTCAAGTCGGCATACTGTTCTGTGCTGGAAAAGGAGCCTTGTGTGGACATCTTTGGCACGATGGATGTCATGGCGGACTCGCTGTCGGAGATGGCAGACATGATTATTGCAGCGTCATCTTGAGAAGGGAAAGGAGAAGATCACTCTCTCGTGAGGATTGTTTAAGGAGGGTCAATCAATCATACAAACAAGTGAATCCAAACAAAATACACGCTCCAAACAAAATTGCACGCTGTGCTCCTACATACAGTTGGGAAGCCGGAAGCTGTCTGCGTCGTCCGCGCCGTCCTCATCGTTCCATGATTGTTCTCCTGCTGTGTTCACATAATCAACGCCCGGCTCCCTTCGCTGATCAGGTTGGTCCACCGCTCGCCGCTCCGCTCCCGCGACCAAATCTCCCGCAGCAGCCGCATCGCGCTCAGGTTGTTGGCGAACCCTGTGTTCTGGTACGAGACGCGCAGCCGGTGCAGGAAAAAGGACCGGTGCGCGTCCGTCGAGCTCTCGGCCGCCACGATAAAGTAGGCCCACACGAGCATGTGGTCCCAGTGCGCGGGGCTGCGCAGCGTTGCCATCTTGCGCGTCACGCGGTCCACGAGGGCCACGGTCATGGCGCGGTCGACATTATTGAGCGCCCGGTGCAGGTAGATGTCGCAGGCCTGCTGGATCACGTCAATGACAACGGCAATGTCGGCGGCGTGGTCCGGGTGGTCGGCCATGCTGGAGTAGAGGAAGGCGAGGCACGGCTGGATGCGGACGCTGATGGTCCAGACGGCGTCCGTCTCGCTGAGCAGCGGCTCGGCATACATTTGCATCCTACAGGCCAGTGCATTAGTGGGGAGGGAGCTGGCTGCGTATGATGGAGTTCAGGGGAGGCTACTTTCGTATCTGCTCGACCAAGAACTTGCCGACGGGCCCCCGCTCCAACCGGGTCTCGTCACACACCCGCAGGCAGCTCTTCAGGGCCCCAAACAGATCGGGAAAGGCCGTGTTGGCCGTGATCATGTCGCTGATCAGCAGCACGATGATGGTGGAGATGGACGATTCGGTGACGCCGCCGCCGGTCGTGTCGGACGCCGCCGCCTGCCGGAGGTGCCGGATGGCTTGCGCGTAGGATACCTGGGCGATGGACATGGCCACGCCGACGCGCAGCGCGTAGTGGTGGGCAGCTGCGGCGACGACAGCGCTGCGGATGGACGTGTCGGACTCGCTCAGCGGCAGGAGGAGGTCGCGGTAGCCGTTGAAGCGCTGGTCGACGACGGTCATCTGCGGGGCCACGTTCTCCGAGACTGGCCACAGTTGTTCGTCAGCAGAGCCTTCTGCGGAGGATCATGTTGAGAACTGCAAACGGCTTACAGTATGACAAAAAGAACCGCTCTGTCTGGCTGATATGGTCCGGGTTGCGTGTGATCTGTAGAGACGAGGGGCTCGAGCAGCGCGTACTCCTCCACGCGGAGCTGGGACTCGCGGTGGCATCGTCGTTCCGTGGCGGGCTCGAGCCGAGTTCTACGTTCCTGTCGGCAGAGATGGATGCACGCATGACTTCCGGCCGTGGTGATGAAGTCTCCCCTGCACCGAGGAGCCGGGGCAGGATCCGGGGTCCGGGGGAGACAATCTGGCTCGGATGCTTGGTAGGATGATGCGAAGCGCGCTGTGGTCTATGGTTTGTCTTCACGTGATGAACTTGGACCAGTTTGAAGCGGAGACCGCTCAGGCCAGCACACTCCAGGCCTCTGGCTGTGCATTTGCGGCAGCTCGGCTGCGTGCGGTCGCAGTCAATCCGACGTTGCGAGCAGTTGTAGCACCCTTTTGCGTCAAGAAAGACGAACAGATCAGGATAGTCCTAGCGCAGGTACAAAGTACGGGTCACACAGGTAAACTGGGGCCCCGCCGGATGCCTGCCGGGGAGGGAAGGGGGGGTGCGCACCTCTGACCTTGACTCGGGTCGGCCGCCCCTTGTTCATGGCTGTGAAAAACCAATATGGATGCAGGTCAGGCTCTCTGGAGTTGGCTTGGTGGCGAAACAGGGAGACGGCTGAGGCGTGCGAGAGAAGTGTGGAACGATGGGTACAGCAGCGGGAGCTTTGGAGGTCTGCGGATGATAGGCGATCCGTCCGGGATCCGCAAGTCCACTGCTGCGAAAGGACATGGAACCGAGGTAAGGGGGTGGTGTCTTTGCTGGATGTGGTAGAGATTTAGGAGGCTATCGCTGGTCCAGACCCAGCAGTCAATACCCAGGCACCGTTTATCAACTGCCCAATCTTTTACCGCTATTTGTCGGAAAAGTGCCTCCCGAAAGAGCAATACAAGAACAATTCTAGACGGTGACATCCCACTACCCTTTTGTGGCTCCACCGGTATCATTGGTACTGACCACATCGGGAAATTTCAGTGAGACCCTTATCAGGAGGACGACTTCCGAAGAGGGGCAGTTCAGAATATACGACGGTCAAATGTGGAATGTGCGGCACCCGCTCTCTTACGTACCTCGACAATCATATTGCCACACTGACAACCTTTCCAACTTCCACGGGTGCGCCATGCCCGTCGGCGCCGGCTCTGGAAGCCACGAACGCCACGAACGGCGGAGACGACATGCCAAGGCAAACTCTCGAACTGGATGTCGGAACTGCAAAGTGAAGCATGTGTGTTGGTCTCTTGATAGACTTGCTTTCCACAGGTGCGAGGCTAATACACTACGTGGCTAGTATAAATGCGATGAAGCCCTGCCGGCTTGTTCTCGGTGTGTCGCCAAGAACCTCACCTGCCCCGGATACCCACCGAGGACGCTCGTCTGGTCCACGAAGCACGAAATCCCCCACAAGCCAAACGAGCACGGGCAGTCGCCATGGCCAAGTCCCAGTACCGGAGAGTGTACAGCCCCAGACAATAGCTACGCGGGCGGGAGTGCCAACCCCTCGTCGCTTGCTGCAGCCGGCGCCGAAGCCCCTCTCCGGCTCGAGTGCGAATCGATCGGAGAGGAGCGCAATCACCCTTCCGTGGAGTCGCGCGTGGAAGGAGGACCAAGTCCACTGAAGCGCAAAGGCAGTAGTGGCCTTGCATGGCTACGGAATGGGGGCCCGTGCGAGAACCGCGCCTGGTTTTTCGACGAGTCCCTGGGCATGCCCAACACGAGTCCGTCGGCACCTTTCGACCTGGTCGCTTTCTACTTCCGGGAGTGTGGCGACTTTGTCTTGTTTCCAAGCGCTGCATTTTCCAGCCTTCAAGAGTCGGTGTTGGCATCGTGGCCGGAGAGGCCCGGTGTCGAATACCTCCTCAAGAGCATGGCTACGGCCTACTTGATGGACGAAGCACCGCCTGCCGTGGCCGCAACGGGGCGCCGGTTCCGTCAGACATCGCTGGAGTGTGTACAGTCAGACCTCAACACGGGAGGTCCCGATACGACATCCGTCGTTGTCCTGCTGATGTTGGGGCAGACAGCAGGCTGGTACGATCCGGGTGATCGCGGCCTGGCCTGCTTGGACAAAGTCAAGCAGATGCTGGCCCAGGCGCAGGATGCAAGCTCCTCTGGCCACAAGACACGGCTCACGAAAACGGACGTGGCACGCTTCACAGAGGCAGTGGCGTACTGGGAGATGTTTCTTTCGTTTTCTGTTCCTTCTGTCCAAGCAGACCGTTCCATCGAAGAACATGTGCGCCCTCCCCCTTTGCCACGGGCTGATGGGGACCCGTACGCCACCGACGCGGCAGGCCGTTCTGGCCTACAGGAGACAATATCCCATCTCACCGAAATCGGCAAACTGCTTCGCCAGAATTACACAAGCAGAAGCAGAAGCAGAAGCGCGGCCGAAGAACCAGACGCGGGCGCCTTGGGTATGGCCCTACGTGCATACAGGGTGGAATCCCAACTTCTGCAGCAGCTGTCAGCGGACCAGTCGTCCAGCCGTGGTGACGAGAACACTGCGCCAGAGGCGCTGCTCGTGCAGGCCTGCGGCAGCGTCGGTCTCCTGCAGTTGTACGGGGTATTCCCCCATCTACTCCGCGCCCGATGCTCCTCCAGCCTGTACGAGAACGTCCCGATGAACCGAAGAACAAGGCATGCCGGGGACGATGACGACGACGACATCCGCTGGGACCAACATCCTGACGCGACGGTGCTGCTGGACCGCGTTTCCGCGCAGCAGATGGATGACCGGCTGGCGCGTCTTACCGCCCACTGCCTCACGCTGCTGCGCGCGCTGCCCGCGCGCGGCGCCCAGGCCCGCCTGCAGCCGCTGCTGTTGGTGGCCGTGTCGGGCGAGCTGTGGACGACGACGGCCGCGTCCTCCTCTGCCGGAGCCCATAGTGGCCACGACTTTCGCGTGGCTGAAGCACGGCGGTTTGTCCACCGCCGCCTGTCGTGTGCTCTACGGCGCGTCCTGCCGCCGGGTCCGGTGCGCCGGCTGACCGAGATTGTGCGCGAAACGTGGGCACGGGCCGACAGGGAGCAGCACCGGGTATTCTGGACGGACACGTTGATGCAACGAGGATGGGAAGCAGTATTGTAGTTAGGCTTTAGTTACTTTTGTTTGCGGCTGCTCATGCCTGCAAATACGCCTTGACGGGCTCGCCCCATTCGACCGCGCGCTTGTAAAAGGCCATTTCCGGCACATTGCCGCGGAACAAGCCGTCAATCGCCTCCGCCAGAGCCGGTCCTGCGCCTTCCTTCTTCACCTCCGACAGCGGGTACATGTACGTCTTGGTGCAGAGGAGAAGCGCCCCCGTCTGCGGCAGGCGGTGGAGAACTTGCCTCTCGCATCGTAGGTGGGCCTATTGGCATAGTTAGACAGATCCTGGGCTATGCGGAGGACGCTCTGGGACGTACCTTTTCAACCCTGAATTCTTGTTTCTGGTTTTCCTCTCCGTCGTAGAAATGGTTGCCGGAGACGGCAAACAAGGGCCTGTCCGAGATGGTCCACTGTTTCGTCAGTACACCGATCCAGCCTCCCGGCCACCTTCTGAGGGCACTCACATTCGCTCTCTTGACAAAGGTGCCCGCCTCCACCCGCGAAAAGAACCGGTCCATGCTCTTCTCCATCTTTTCTCGGTAGCCTGGCACCGGCTTGTGGATGCGCCGCATCGACGTGTTGATCTTGGTCCGCATGTCGAAGCCGCTGGGAAAGCAGGCCACAAAGGCCCGTAACACATAACCCTGGTCGTCGTCGTCATCCGCTGTCGGCGGCAACAGAAAGTTCAAGTCGTCGTCGACGACCGCCCCGAGGTCGCGCAGCGCATCCAGGGCCGACGCGGGCGGCGTCAGCGGGTATTCTGCGCCGTCGACGAGGTTCCGCATGCGCGCCGGTCGGCCTTGCTCGTCCGCCGATCGTACTTGGAACATGGTCGGGAACCGCGTGGGTAGGTAGGTGGCCATCAGCCAGTGGTAGAATTCGCGGACAGCGGGCTCGGCCGCCGCGTGCACCGCCATGGCCAGGTCCTCGTGGTCGCGCATGATCTGCCTGCGCAGCGTGATGCGGTCGAGGTAGTTCTTGTCCATGACGATGAGGTCGGACATAGTGCTTTTTTGGAGGGCTGAAAGGCGTCAGTCACATACACTTATTCATCACCTATCTTGACTTACGCACCCATTGTCATATTGTACTTTGGTTTAAACGGCCGAAGTTTCAGCGGTTCTTCCGCTTGCCAGTCGAAATCGGAAAGGGCCACGATATCGGTGGATTTGGCAAAGGATTTCGTGCTGCCATGGTGGGCTGTGACATTTAGTTGCAGCTAGACGGTCATTAGAGGGAAGAAAAATGTTGGTTTGTAGACGGGCGGTTACTTGCCAGTTTCGACGGCCTGGTAGACCGGAGGGCCACAAGCGACACAAGACATATCACGACGCCCACAACAATCGCCAATGTGGCCGCCGGGCTAGAGATCCCCCATGGCAGCTGCCACACGTGGGAGATCGGCATGGTCAAGCGGAAGGGTTTCGTATGGTTCTTTGTTATCCTGCAACGGTCTTCCCGCGGGCAATGATATGACCTCGTTCCAGAAATCCACTCGTTATATACCATGAAAAACTAGAGGAATGCCTGACTTCAGCGTCGCCAGAAGTGGCGCTATGGGAACGGCGCAGTAAACATGATACTATGGGTGCAAGGCCACACCTTCCCCAAAGTGGGCATGGTATACCACCGGATAGCCGTACTCGAAACCGGTCGCCTAAAAGACCCGGTATGCTCAACACCCCCGAACAACCCCGGGCAAGTTGGGTAGGAGGATCCTTGGCGTGGCGGTCAGACAGCAGGGCCGACAGGGCCGAATCGCTCTCTCCGTGTTTGTTACTTCCTGGAACTTCTGGTGGTGCATTCTCATAATTGGAGATCCCTGGGTATGGCTTCTATCAGACCCACCTTTGATTCGGCATGCTCCGCCGCCGTAAACCATTGCCCCTTTAAGAGTTGCAATACGTGCGATCTGCGTCCACACAAAATGTATTTACAGTTAATCCGAGTAGCATGCGTTTGCTCTTCCACCCCCCCGCATATGTCCACAGATAAGAGTGCCAGCTTCTGTCTTTCGGATCCATGCGTGTATGGCACGCCACAACAAGCATGATCGATTATTGACTGGGTCGCCGCGAGGACAGCTACTAGCTTCTCACTATCATCTTGTAACCATGCTGTGCTTCTGAAAATTGGGGGAAGGAAAGATACGGTACCCCCCCGGGGAATCAACCACGCCTTGACTCCCATCACCAGGCACACGCAAATATGAGAAATAGATATGCCGTCTGCCATATTTTGTATTTATTCCACAGGTGCTGCTCTCTAGTAGCGGGCCATGCATAGTCTTTCTCAAGTCCCCCCGAACTGCACCTACTCCATGCTGCACGAGTAGCAGCCCATCCTATTTTGACTTTGAGCAACAACAATAGCCATCATGTCGGATATTGAAAGCAAGATCGTGGCCCAGACCGCGGTAGAGTCTACCGACTCGGCCGTCGGATCGGTCGAGGGCCCTTGTCGTGATGACGTGGGCTACAGCCGCACCCTGACCCGGCGACAGATTATGATGATGAGTTTCGGTACGTCTACACCAGAGGACAGAGGACAGAAAGTGGTGGAACGTCCATTGTTGACACGTACAAGGCGCCGGCATCGGTACGGGCCTCTGGGTCGGCACTGGCTCGGCCCTGGCCAAAGCAGGCCCCGCTGGTATTGCAATCACTTACACTGTCATGGCGTGAGTCTCCTAACGTGTGGGTCGTTTTGGGGGGGTTTTGTTTTCTGACTTACGACAATAGATTCATCGTGTATCTCATGTTTATCTCCATTGGCGAAATGGTAAGCTTGCCTTGCTCCGTTGTGGCTACGCTGGATTGGCTATGGATGCACAGCTGACACAATCTTGACAGACGGCCTACAAGCCAATCAACGGTGGTTTCATGTTCGTGCTTTGGCTTCGGCAACAATGAAACACGCAGAGAATATCTAGCAACTAACTAATACCGATACACAGTCGACAATCGATGGAATACGTGGATCCTGCATTGGGTATGGCTCCTTTTCTCGTACCCGACTTGTCTTGCCGGGCTCGTCTGACAGACAATAGGATTTGCAAACGGCATCAACTACTGGTTCAACTGGATCATGATTGTAGGCTATCTGAGTCCAACACAAGCTACACGGTACGCAATATGACTGACCTTTCCAGATCCCGGCCGAAATCACCGCCGCCATCAGTGTCCTCAAATTCTGGCCCGAAACAGAAGTCATCCCGCTGGCTGCGTGGATCACCATCATCCTCGTCGTGCTTGTCATTGCCAACATTTTCGAGATTCGGATCTACGGCCACCTCGAAGTCTTCATGGTAGGCGTCTCCGTCGCGTACTACTCTATCCGTCTCTCGCTTCTTCTAACGGTCACAAATTAGTCGATCTTCAAGTGCGTGACCATTGTTGGCATGATCTTCTTCATGATCATCATGACCAGCGGAGGCATCGCCGCCACACACGGTCCCATCGTCTTCCGGTACTGGAAGAACCCGGGTGCTTTTCACAACGGCCTGAAAGGCATCTGTGCGTCTCTGATCCAGGCCGCGTTTAGTTTCGGCGGAGGTGCGAGACTATCCATCCTCCCAATTGTCTCACTGTCTCCGGCTTTCTCTGACGTTCTTTCCCAGGAGACTACATTGCCATCATTGCCGCCGAGGCCAAGGACCCCCGTGAGACCGTCCCGGCCACGATTGCACCCCTGTTCTGGCGCATGGCCGCCTTTTTCGTGCTCAACATCTGGCTCGTCGGCATGTGCGTGCCCTACACGGACGCCGACCTCCTCAACGCCACCGGCACCCTGGCCAGCCCCTTTGTCATTGCCATCCGCCGCGCCGGCATTATGCCGCTCGCCCACATCCTCAACGGCCTCATCTTTCTCACTGTCATGAGCTGCGGCATTACCAGCGTCTACATCTCCAGCCGCTGCCTCACCGGCCTCTCGGAGCTGCACCTCATCCCGCCGCATTTCGACCGCAAGGACAAAAAGGGCCGCCCCTACGTAGCCCTCGCCATCTCTATTGTTATTGGCGGCGGCCTCTGCTACCTTAACTGCAACAACAAGAGCATCGTTGCGTACAACTGGTTCTCGTCGCTCGTCGGCGTCTCCAGCTTCATCCAGTACGCCAACGTCTTCTTCAACTTTATCCGGTTCCGGCGCGGCCTCCAGGCCCAGGGCATCGCCACCCAGTCGCTGCCCTTTGCCGCCCCCTGGGCGCCCTACCTGCAGTACATCGGCCTGGTCTTGGTCTTTCTCATTCTGGCCGCCGAGTTTTACCTGTCGGTCGCGCCGATCGGCTCCACGCAGTCCTCGGCCTCGTACTTTTTCTCCTCGTACCTGGCCGTGCCGCTCTTCATCTTTGACTACTTCGCCTACAAGGTATGGAAATGTCTCCCTTTTATAGGCATACTGCAGGTATGCTAACGCAACTTTGACAGATCATTCGAAAGACCAAGATTGTCCGTGCCAAGGACATGGACTTCACGGCGGCCGAATGGTTCAACGAGGACGACCAGAAACGGGCTGCAGAGAAGGCTGCGAACCCGCCTGCCAAGATGTCGCTGCGCAAACGGATTGCGTATAGCGTGCTAGGATAAAAATGTGTTCTTCAGCCACCCGACAGCGTTTTACATAGTAACAGAAGGGGAGCTGATGCCCACTCGTATGAAGGCATACAAGCCGCTACGAAAGAGTGTTTGTTTTCTCATGCATCACTATTCGTACGGCTACAAAATGGATACCATCTCACATGTAAAACTTTCAATGCATACTATCTCTGAAGCATGACCTAGTGCCTTGCCCAAGTCCAACTACCCGTTTCTTCGTTTATGGCTGAATATCCTGGGGACCAAGAGGTGCTGTGGCAGACGCAATGTGGCATTGGTGCACTGCACGAACAAATTAGTGAGTAGAGACATTATAAAAACCGGAGAGAGGAGGAAAGACTTACTGGACCGGGACCCAAAAGAAACTGGGTACTCGATGGCACTATGCATAACTCCCTGCATATTGTTAACCATCAACGTCATGGCAGCAAAACTGTACCGAGTTAGAGTACTTACCCAGTTGTTCCAGGCCACCATGTCACCTTCTTCGCAGGCCGCTATCAAGACGTACTCGGGCTTCATGACCCGATCAAAGAATTTGTTGAGGAAGACCCGGATCTCCTCCCCGTCCTCAACAGCACGCTCCTCGCCATCCGGACCGTCCTTGAGGTACAGCTTGTGCACCGTCTCCGGCATCACCTGCAGGCTCTTTTCGCCGGTCATCGGGTTGACCCACAGCAGCGGGTACTTGCGCACCCTGTCTGCCGTCCAGGAGGCCAGCTCATCGAGCGGCACGGTCTGGCCGCCCGCCTTGAGACCCACGCCGTTCTCGCGGAACAGCCGCGTGCCCGACCAGGCAAACGGGTGCGGTGCCGGCTGGTAGTAGCTGTTCTCCACCATCCTCTTCTCGTCGTCCGTCATCAGGTCGTACATCTGGCTGCCGCTGATAAAGGCCGTGCTGCCCGGCCGACAGGTCATCGTGTTCCCGGTGCCGTCGTCGAACCGGATCGTCTGGTCGGGCCCGCTGGGCGCCTTAACGCAGCGAAGCGTCGTGACCCGCGACGGGTGGGCGCCGTAGATCTTGCCGTCAAAATGGAAGGCGACGAACCGGGTCTGGCCGGCTTCCATGTCGTCTTGGGACAAAGGGTTGTCGTGGTAGTCGACGTGCGAAAACGATTTGAGGGTGAGGTCTTTCAGGCCATAGTGGTCTTTGCCTTGATATCCGTGGCCGACGAGTGTGACGCCGCCCGAGTCGGGGATCTCAATGTAACGCGTTTTCTGCGAAGAGGAGGATGTAAGCAAAGTATGAACTCGTTCTTGGTGTGGAACTCAGTCTCGTACCGCGAGTGGTCCTAGCTCCTTTGCGGTGGACATGCCATATCCAAACCCGTGTGTTGCGACTTCGACGCCTGGATTGAAACGACTGGAAAACTTGAACTGGTTGAACGGCTTCAGGTCTTGCTGGCCCTTCAGGATGACGACCTGGTGTGTGTACAGAGCATTGCGGATGGCTTCAAAGGCAGCATCGTCCAAGTTGTCGAGATCGGCCCCGGTGACGACGGCACCAAACTTGGAGGTGATGTTAGAACAAAGGGTCGACTACACGAGGATATCAAAGAGGAAGCAATCACATTGATCTTCGTTTCGGGCGCGTGTACGAGAGGCGTAACCTCAATGTTGCCGTTGGTGGCAGATGGCATGTTTCAAGTGATCAACAGAAGATCGATAGAATGCCGTCGAAGAAAATTACGGGTCTGTGATGATTTAGATTACGCGAGATGTAGTAAAAATATGCTAGTTTCCCCAAATGTAGGTTCGTTAAGTAGTTCGCCTGCATCGCAGACACCTGCCTAAACCACGGCTACAAAAGAGTGAAATGCCCATCACGGCATCTCTCTGCTGCATAGTATGTCGCCCGCCTCGTAGGAGCCTACCCTATCTCTCGGATCGAAAAGATAAGGAAGGTGTCTCTGACACAAGCAGCTTGCCGCCTCATCTGCTAGTTAGCTCGGAGGAGCTGCATCACCACATTGGCCCGTTCAGTATCAGCGGGGTTTCTTATCTCGTATTTACTCAGCAAGTAGTGGCGTCGGCTTATGTCGCGGAAGAGATACGCGTCAACAGATAAAAAGCCGGGTCTGATTTCTTGCTGTCGCAACTAAGATCGTAGTTAGTTTACTGCTGTTATTTTAACTAGCGGAATCTTCAAAACTGTTTGAAATATTACTAGCTGCTGCATGTTTACATTGTTGTGACTAGCTCACCCAAAACAAAAATCCCAAAAACATAGGATTGCATAAAATGTCAATAAAAAGATCATCTCAAAACCCATCATCCGCAATGAATATCCTGGTTGCATATGGCTTCGTATTGTGCGACGAACTGGACAATGAATGCAAGGGCTTTTCCGGGAGACAGGGTCGCATGAACTCCGTAGCTCTGCAGGACTTGTCCCATAGCCCTGCATGGGTGCATTTGTTACATATCTCTGGTCTTCTGCAACGGCGTTTTTGGGGGGCTTTCTGTTTTGTTTTCTTCTTCTTTCTTCGAGTACTCGGGGCCAATACGACTGCACGCACAACGATGGTCAACTCGAAGCCGTCCTCGTATGACCCCCATGACAACAGACTACTCTAGATTGCTAGCAGTCGTATGAGTCTGTGGCCGATGTCACAGAGCTTTGTGCTTTTTGCGTGGCAATGAAAGGGTGGAGTGCTTGTTGTTTGAGAGGGTTGCAGGATGGCAGTTTTTTCATTCGGATACGGAATCCATTCCGGAGAGGTCCTCTGGAGCTCTCGGCAGCCCACAAGAGCGCACCCACTCACACATACTCGTACTTCGTACACCACAGGAGTTGTCAGGACGGTGGTTAGCCAGGGATCCTGCAGGATAACGGAGGGCCAGATTAGGCCTAGCCAATGGACCAGAGGGTTGAGGGTAAAAGATGCCCCGAAATAAGCAGGAGATACATAGGGGCTCAAAAAGGCCACCCGTTATTTGTGGCTAGACAATCCCTCAATCAATCACGCGTTTGACAACCTCTTAGATTTAAAGCTTGAGAGCAAGCAAAAATATACGTTATTTTAAGGCGGTGAAATTCGATACTGTGGTTGGCCAACTGCCCCTTGCCGCTGTAACTATGAGTCGATAAAATGAAACATCATATTCTAACTCTATCCACCGTGGGTTTGTTCCGGCACGTATAATCTTCCAGTTCACCGAATTCCACGACCAACTATGATACGTGAGATATTTTTAGCGCCCCATTTCGTTAACGTAAAAAAGAGAAGCTGCGGCACGACCCACATAACTAATGCTTAATAGACGATCTACCCCAACCGTTATCACGGACCAGTGCATCTGCCGAGAGCCCGCATTAAGAATTGATTGTGGCCTTAGAAACTTCCGCTCATTATTGTTATCTCGTTGAAGATGCCGCCGTTTCTAAAGGCAGTGAACGCAGTAACTCGTCGCTTGAAGTCCGCTTTTGGGCGTGATTATGCTCCTTTAAGTACCGCACGCAAGACAGCCACCTCCCGGAGTGTATCTGAAGAAGACATATCGCAGTACGCCCCCGGAGGCTTCCACCCGGTCCGAATCGGGGATGAGTTTGACAACGGGAAATACAGAATGCTGAGCAAACTTGGATATGGAGTCTATTCAACTGTTTGGTTGGCTCATAATACACAGTGCGTTTATACCATGGCTCTGCATGATCTGATGGGCACTGATACACCCTTTCCAGGACGAAGCACAATGTCGCCCTCAAGATTCTGACTGCAGATACATACGATGGCAAAATCGATTCTTATGAGCTTGCTACTCTAGGCTGCATCTCCGAGAAAGCACGTCAAGACGAACGGGGAAGCCAGCATGTCCTGGGGCTCCTCGATGACTTCAGACACGATGGCCCTAATGGCCAGCACGTCTGCTTGGTATTCAAGCCCATGGGGCCAGACCTAAGCCAGGTCCGGAACATGTTTCCGCGTCGCAGACTTCCCGTGTCAATGGCCAAGAAAGCAGCCAGGGATCTAGTCACGGCGCTCGCCTTTCTCCACGACAGATGCGGTGTTATCCATACGGGTAAGTCGTTATAGAAGGATGAGGTAATAGCAGCTACTAACACAGAAAAGACATCAAACCTACAAACATACTCGTCGAAACACCAGAGACAAACGACATGTTTCGGCGTGCCCCTCCCGAGGTCTTCCAGCAACGGTCACCAGCACTGCCCCCTCCACAAGACTACTACATGAATTCTGAGCCTGTTATTTCCTCACACGAGGACTTGACTGCCTCGTCCGATGTCTCATTCCGCCTGGCTGATTTTGGCACCGGTCAGTTTCATGCAAGATAGAAAGATAATGTTATGTTTTTTAATGTCACTAACAATAGTTACATAAATAGCCTCCTGGACGGATAAACGCCTCTCTGAATGGATCCAACCAGACAAGCCCCGGGCTCCTGAGGTCATTCTCGGCGGTGCCTGAGACAGTAAGGTCGACATTTGGAACCTGGGCCTGGTTGTGCGTGCTCCTCATACTGTTATGTTCTTCTTTAATCTTTCAAACCCTGTTACACTTGTCTGACAGGCTGTCTTGCTAGATCTGGGAATTGGCGACGGGCCAGCTGTGCTTTGATGGGCAAGCCACGGCCACGGCCGCCTACTCGTCCGAGCCTCATTTGGCGCAGATGCAGGCGATCCTGGGGCGCTTTCCCGAGACGCTTCTTTCCCGTGCCCGCCATCGGGATAGGTTCTTCGACTCACATGGTACGAGGCCACCGTAGCTGCATCATCAGGAAATAACATATCCATCACTGACCGCTAACTATCAATCATTGTAGGCTATTTGACGGGCGGTATATCCTTTCCCTCATTTACATTAGAGTATCAGTGTACTGGCAGCGGCGCCTTCGGTTTGCAAGACGACAGGGACGCCTTTGTGGCATTTGTACAAAGCACGTTAGCTTTGGAGCCTCGGAAACGGCCGGACGCACGGGAGCTGCTGGATGCCCGGTGGTTAAAGAAAACAACGAATCGATCGTGATTGTGAAAGTGGCAGCTCTTAAGGAAACTTACAATTAGCTGGTTTCTAGTTCATCATCTCTGTTAGGAAATGCAACTAAAGAGAACATGAACATCGCTACAAGCCATGCATCCGCAACGCGAGAACGTGCCATGAACGAGACTCTACGAAGAAAGCAAAAATCGACTACCTGCTTCATAGTCTGGTGAGGCTTTACGGCCCTTG
This sequence comes from Graphilbum fragrans, assembly GCA_001513895.1. NCBI lineage: Eukaryota > Fungi > Ascomycota > Sordariomycetes > Ophiostomatales > Ophiostomataceae > Graphilbum > Graphilbum fragrans. The sequence goes on from LLKO01000025.1 coordinate 326,697, forward strand.
ATAAAACAATGAACAATCCTCAGGAATAAATTCTCTATTATTTTTACTACTAAAGAACAATGGTTTTACTTCTGCCATGTATTAAGATTTTCCGTGACTCTTTCGATGGACTGACTAGATGTCTCAGCCCCATCGCGTAGTGCATCAATTGCACGGCCAGGGCGTAAATTGTATTACACTCCACGTTTACAATAGTTACACAGCTCACTTACCTCCCCAGAGACGGCTGCTCGCTTTTGAGCACAATTTGACTCGCTACTTACGTGTTGCTAGCCACTCGGCACATCTACCCTTAGTCGCCGTAGAAGACGGTAACCCGACTAACAACAGCGAAAATGTGGGTAACCCTACACAGCAAGTGAGCAAGTTTTCCTGCTCTCTGGTTTCATCCGCACGCTTGGCACAACTTCTGTGAGGGCCGTTGTGCATGGCCGACAATACAATGGCAAATGGCAACCAGATGAGTGGTCTGGTCGAGCAAAGCATTTGTTGTCCACTATCCTAGCAATTATACGGGCTCGCACTGAGTACATTGGGTTGACAGATGCTCCTAAATCTCTCTATCGCGGTGTCTCAATAAATCTACGTAACTAAGATATTTTGCCTGCCTAGTCGAAGTTGCTGGGATATCCATTGGAATCTACTTAAATGAATACAGAGCTATGATGGCTCATGTTATTGGGCTGTCTTCAACTGCACACGTCTCTGACGACTGTACTACCATCTTGATTGGCACCCCTTCTTTCATCCTTCTACACTTCAAGAAGCACATCCCATCACACAAATACCTACCATCACCGCCCACATGGCGAAAACGAAACTAACCTTGGTGGCTTGGCCCAAGTCGTGGTCCAACTGGGACGAGAAACTTGCTCACTGTTAGCTTCTACCAAACACCCGCCCCCCCCCTAGAGATCCCCCTCGAGACGTAATATGCTTCGGCGCCCCGTCAATAATGTGCTCAAATCTCGCAGCAGCCCTGACCACCACCATGCAATTCTGGAACGCATCATGGCCTGGCCATGAACGTGGCTTTTTCGTCCTTTCTCGTGGGTTCAAAACCCTTCAGTGCATCACATTAGAGTCCACGAGCCTTAGTCTCTCCCGATGTGACCGTTGCTTTCTGTTGCTTTAAACGCTGCTAGTTGCCTCTCGCGTCGCACTCTTGCCTCTCGTTCTGTAGCTGCCAATTATTCACGAATCTTCCACCATATCTGTACCAACAACAGACATCCGCTTGACAGCCAGACTTGGATCATCTACCCCATCATCACCACCATGGATATGGCGATGGCTACCACCACAGCCATAGCCACAGCCACAGCCACATCGTCTTCCATGGATATGGGCTCTTCCACCATGTCCATGAGCGACATGGCCATGACCTTCTTTACCTCGTCCCAGACCGCTCTCTTCTCGTCGGCCTGGACCCCCTCTTCGCCCGGCCAGTATGCAGGCACTTGCATCTTCCTCATCGTCCTCGCTGTGATCATGCGCAGCCTCATCGCCTTGCGGCCCATCCTTGAGTCCCGCTTCTGGGCCCGCTCTAGAGGCCGGCCACACGCCGCCAGCGTCTCCGGGGATTTCGGCGAGGCCACGGGGCTGACCAAAGGATCAGCCACCGCCAGCACCCATGCCACCCCACCGTCCTATGCTGTGCCCGGTGCCAGACTCCATGTGGCGAGCCGTGATGTACGGCACGGATGGCACGGCTGGCGCATCAGCACAGCGGCCGGCCGCGCGACCTACGAGCTGCTTATTATTGGCACCGGATATCTCTTGTCAGTGGTCAGATTGGCTTTTGTTTCGTCATTTTTGTCTTTCCTCCCACTCATAGAAAGGCAACCGCTAACAATCACAGAATGCTGGCCGTGATGACGATGAATGTGGGCTACTTCTTGTCCGTCCTCGCAGGCTCATGGCTAGGCACCTTTCTTCTCGGTGGTCTTGCCGATGGGGGTTCATGGACGCGTTGTTGAGAGCTAGAGTGCTAGCCAATTTTAGTGATCAGCGATGATGTTGCAGTCTTCTTTTGTCTTATTTTCTGGGGGCTTTTTTCCTCTCCACATTACCTTGATGAGCCTTTACAGATATTGATATTTTTTCTTGCTAGCTTTTTTTTGTGCCTTTCTATTTCGAGTCTTGGTACTTGGCACATTCCACTTTTCGCTCTTTCTGCAATGTGTTTTGATTTTGGTGTAAAATACGGAATTGTTTTTTAAATCCCTAGAAATACATGGTGAACACATTTTGGCAAACGAATAAATAGTAGCACGTAAACAAACAGCTTTCTTTCCCTTTCCATCCTCCCAATGTCCCAAGGCATACGAACGCCGCCCACCGATGCACACCCCATCAATCTCCAGTGTCTAGTTCCAGGTCCAGCTGCACCCCGTTGCCAATCTCGTAGTCGTTCAGCGTCAAGTGGTCCTTCAGCGGCTGCTCGCCCTGCCGCCGCAGCATAATCTCGCTGGGGTCGCGGCCGATACGCGCCGCCACCAGCACCTTGAACTGCCGAATCAGATCCGACCCGAGACACGGAATAGCCGCCTTGGTTCCTGTGTGTGTTAGTTGCTGCCAGGAAGAAGAAGGGAAAGGCAATGGTAGGGCACTCACCAAGCCGGTCATTGACGTTGACCACAATAAACTCGGGCGCAGGGCCTGTCGGAATGGGCACCTTCTTTTTGTCGCCGCCAGATCTCTTGTCGTCGCGGCCGCGGTCTCGGCCTTTGTTTTGGTAGTCTCTTCGCTCCCGGTCTCTGTCGCGGTCTCTATCACGGCCACGGTCCCAGTCCCGATTCCGGTCTCGGTCCCGGTCGCGATCTCTGTTCCGTTCTCCGTCCCTGTCCTTGTCCCTGTCTCTGTCTCTCTCTCTGTCTCTTCCTCCGTCTCTGCTGTCTCGGTCCCTGTCTCTACCTCCGTCTCGTCCGCCATCGCGCCACCCGTCCCGGTCGCGGTCGTTGAACCGCGACCCGCTACCAACGCCGGCTCTGCCCTCGTCGTCCTCGTCGCGCCGCTTCTCCTTGACTTTGAAGCCCCAGCCGCTCTTCTTGGGACGAGGCGGTCGGTCGCGCTGAAATCCGCCATTCCGTTCGCCGTCTGCTTCCTTGGCTCGTCGGTCGACGTCGCCGTCACGCCCACGGCCCCCGTTATCGAACCGGTCGCGCCCTCGCTCTCGGCTGCCGCCTCGTCCACCACGTCCACCACTGCTGCGCTCTCCGTCGCGATCGCGGTACTGTTCTCGATCGCCGCCTTTGTCAAAGTTGGCGCGGCGCTGCGGAGAACGGCTGCGACTGCGCGCCGGTCGGGCAGGAGGCCCATCGCCCGCCTTCGCCGGCTCCTTCGCTGCTTCATCGTGATCCATTTTTTGTTTTGCACACCTCTGCACCAGTGCAGAATTTGTGTGGTGGTGTGGTGGAGGGCAGAAGATGGCACAGTGGAAGCTGTTGCTGGATAATTAGGTTGCTATGAAAAAAGGCGGGGTTGGGCGGCAGAACTACAGCATCGCCACAGGACGGAACTAGCTTCTTCACAGCAACGGAATGAAGTTCGTCTACTCATCTGCTGCATATCCCATCACTTTTGATCACTTACGTGGCACATGGCATTCTTGATAAAAAGATTCTGGCTATCTTAAAGTAACGTCCAGGTATTATAATTCCAAGCCAATATGCTTTTTGAATCACAAAAACAGATACCATCCACACCACATATCTTTTCACAGATCCACCAACGTCGAGATCGCATTTAGTACCAGGCAAATCTTCCAGCTCCTTGAGTGCGACTAGATGTCCGAAGATGCGTTGGGAAAAACAGAAAAGAAACAAAAAAACATGGTACTCGCAACCAAAAACCAACGCCGACCGTGTGAGCCTAGCCACCATACCCAAACGCCGTATGCCAAATTAGCGAGACTAAAGAACGCGCCAACGAGGAATGCATGTTACAACGCAAGAGGCCAAACAAGAAGAATACATTTCCAAGAAAATGCCAAAAGCATGTCGAGTGTCGAGTGTCGAGAGGCGAATGTGAAGCGTCAAGCAGATGCCGATGCTCCCGCTTACTCGTCGTCGTGGTGCTTCTTCTTCTTCTTCTTAGGCTTCTCGCTGTCGTCGTCATGCTTGCGCTTGCCCGACGGTGTGGCCTCATCGGCCTCCTCGGCCTGCTTGCGGAGCTTCTTCAGCTCCTTCTTGCTGTGCACAATCGGGCTGCCGTCCTTGTTCAGCTCCACGTCGCCACGCTCAAACTTGCGCTTGAACTTAGACACGCTGATGCCGGCAGCGTCCGCAAGCCGCTCGTAGTCCGCCTCGGACAGCTTCGTGGCCTTGGAAGGCGTAGCTAAACATATAGCAGTCAGTATGGAGTAATAAAAGAGAAACGGCGTCGTGGCCGTCACAAAAGGGGGTTTCATCTTACCAACAGCACCGTTCGTCTTGCCGTTGACGGGCTTCTCGACCTCGGCCTCCTCCATCTCGACATCTTCGGAGCTCTTGTCCTTCTTCGACTTCTTGTCCTTCTTGTCCTTCTTATCCTTCTTCTCCTTCTTGGCAACCTCCTTCTCAGCAGCAGCGGGCTCGTCGCCAGTCAGGCCGTCGGCATCGATGTTGTACTTTCTCGCCTCCTTGATGTCCCACTTGCCGGAGCCGAGGGCAACATCATTAGGGTTGACCTTGGCCTCGCCGCGGGCGATGGGACGGCCCTCCAACCGGCTGAGGGCGCGCTCGAGCTTGGCCCGAGAGGCAACGCCAACAACGGCACGCTCGTCATCGTCGACATCGTCGTCGAACTCGGCCAGGGCATCGATTCTGACACCCAGTGCAGCCTTCGAGGCCACCTGGCGGGCCATCTTGCCCTTGTTGCGGCCTGTGGCCTGGCCAACAAGCGACGAGTGGTAGATCAGACCGTACTTGGGGGTCGAGTGCTGGGTCTTGAGAGCGCGGAAAAGAGCCTTCTCGGCGCCGACAATCTGGATGGTGGAACCAGCGCTCTTGGCCAGGTTCATCAGCGAGCCGGTGTGGGCAATCAGGCGGGCACCAACCAGGTAGCCAACCACCTCCGTCAGGTTGGGGGCAATGGCCTTCATGCGCGACTCAAGGTAGCCGGCAAGGGTCACACGGTACTCGGTGTAGGTGACGACGTGCTCGGCCAGCAACTTGATGTTCTCCAGGTCCTCCTCGGCAATCTCAGTGCCCATGCTGACGTCGGCCGCCGCCTTGACGGACGCCTCGATCTCCTCAGGCAGGATCTCAGACAGGTCCGCGGTGACAATGCTGTCGCGCATGCCGACGGCAATAATGATCTTGGCATAGGCCAGGTTGTCGTTGAGGATTTTACCCAGCTCCGGGAAGTGCCAACCATACCACTCCTTGGTGCGCATGGCGTACGTGTTGAGCTCCTTGTCAAGGTCGTCCAGCAGAGCCACGGCCTGGATGATCATCACGTCCACCTTGTCGGCCGAGAACTTGAGTTTGTGGCGCGACATGGAGTGCGAGAGACCCAGAGACATGGTGTTGAAGCCATCCTCGTCGATGCCGGGAATCAGCTCCGACAGGTTCTTGCGAATGCCACGGAAAAGGTCTCCAGCCTGTGTGCCAAAGCCAGCATTGACCGGTGTGATGTTGAAACCAGGCATCTTAGACAGAGCCACACCCAGGTTCTTGTCGATCACGGCCATCGACAGCTTCTTCTCATCCTTGACAGATTGCAGGAGCTTCTCCAACAATGGGGGGATCTTGCCGTCAATAAGCTTGTCGAGGTCGTTGATGGCGGCGGCAGCGCTGTCCCACTTGACAAAGTCCTTCAGCTTCAGCCTACACAAGATTCCTGTCAGCATACTGCAGTATCCAAGCGCGCGTGTTGATGGTAAACAACGAAGGTGGGAAGTTGACAACTTACTCGTCGTGAATCTTATCGATCGACGAAACGCGCAGGCTCAGGTTATCGCTCTCAAGGAGCTTCTTATCCTTCGCCTTGAACAGGCCATAGCTAGAAAGAAAGAAGACACGTTAGAAAAGAACAACCCAGTTGGGGTGGAAAGCATAGCAGCACGACCGGGTAGGGAAGGAAGCTGTCGGTTGCGATTGCCTACTTACCCTGCACTTGTCTCGGCGAGAACGAAGAGAGGCATTTTGACTTAAATCCTTCAAAGAGGATGCTATGTCGTATTCGCGAAAGAAATATTTCGGGTTTCAATTGGGGGAAATACAACGACAGTTGTTGTGGTAGCAGGTTGGCTGTCGAAGGTTTTTAGAGTGTAAAATAGAAGCAAGCGAAATATTTTTTTCCTACCTCTTTTTAGGAGGACGAAACTTTTTTTCTGCCAAAGCTCTAGTACTTTTTTTTTTGAGTTTGGGTGGGGCGGTGTGAACCTTAGTGAAGAACATCACGTGCACCGACAGACAAGGTTCACGACTGGAACAGCCAGCCACAACCGCACAGCCACATAGCCACACAGTGCTAGATTGAGGGACTAAAGCTTGTCTAACACCGTGGTGTCGTCCCAGGCGTTCTTTTCCAGTTATCCCCTCAAACACAATACAGCTCGAGCTCGACCTGCGCTTTTTTTCGAGCAACGCGGCAACGACACAAGCCATTGCATGTTCTGCCACAGAGCGTTCGTGTCGCCAAAATGGAGGGTCTTTTCTTCAACGCCAACAATGGGTACGAGATGCCCAAGCTGGATTTCCCCCGTTCGCCTGCTGACCGTTCTCCCTTTCTCTTAGATACATCGAGGGCATCGTCCGAGGATATCGGAACAGCCTTCTCACCAGCGTCAACTACAGCAACATGACGCAGTGCGAGAACGTCGATGGTATGTTGTCATCCAAAAATGGCAGTTATGTTTTGGCGCGATGTGATGGCCACTCTTTCTGACACCGGCTCGCTCCAGACCTGAAGCTGCAGCTTGGCCCAGCCTACGGCGACTTTCTATCTTCGCTCCCTCCGAACCCATCGACATCCAGCCTGGCCGCTAAGACGACGGATAAGCTCGTGTCCGAGTTCCGCTACATTCGGGCCAACGCCGTCGGCTCTCTCGCCCAGTTCATGGACTACCTGACCTACGGCTACATGATTGATAACGTGGCTCTGCTAATTACGGGCACACTTCATGAGCGAGACACGCGCGAGCTACTGGACCGCTGCCACCCACTGGGCTGGTTTGACACGATGCCCGTCCTATGCATTGCCACCAACATCGAGGAGCTGTACAACAGCGTCCTGATCGAGACGCCGCTGGCCCCCTACTTCAAGGGCAGCCTGAGCCACCAGGACCTGGACGAGCTCAATATTGAGATCGTGCGGAACACCCTCTACAAGAACTATCTCGAGGACTTTTACAACTTTATCAACACCCACCCGGAAATGACGGGCACGCCGACCGCCGAGGTCATGACCGAGATTCTCGAGTTCGAGGCCGACCGCCGTGCCATCAACATCACCATCAACTCCTTTGGCACCGAGCTGACCAAGGCCGACCGCAATAAGCTGTACCCCACCTTTGGCCGCCTCTACCCGGAGGGAACGCTGATGCTGTCGCGTGCGGATGATTTGGAGGGCGTGCGTCTGGCCGTGGACGGCGTCTCGGACTACAAGGCCTTCTTCGAGGCAGCCAATCTCGGCGGCTCTAGTGGCCCCGGCAACATGGGCGGCGGCGCCGGTGCAGACGGCCGGAGCCTCGAGGACATGTTCTACCAGAAGGAGATGGAGATCTCCAAGAACGCTTTTACGCGCCAGTTCACACACTCCATTGTCTATGCCTGGGTCAAGCTCCGCGAGCAGGAGATCCGCAACATCACCTGGATCGCCGAGTGCATTGCGCAGAACCAAAAGGAGCGGATCGGCAACTACATTAGCGTGTTCTAGTCTGCCTCTTCCCACCTACATTTCCGTCGTGTTCTTTCAGCGTCGCCCTTTCTTGTTGTTTCTTGTCGTCTTGTATCATCGTCCATCATGCTCTATCCTCCATAATGTAGAGAAACCGCTACACCAGGTTCATCCACAAGCACTCCCTTCGGAGAGAGCGGAGCCTGTACAAAGGATGGCGTCGGGATTCCTGTAGTTTACTCATTTGGCTTATAGCTAGGTTATTCTGTGTTGAGTTCTAATGTTTGCGATTTGTCATTGTGTATTGATTCTTTTGGTCTTGCTTTGGTTCCTGTCTGTATTGTACATAGAGATTTACATGTTCCCTTTCCTACACTGCTGCTACCCCATGACGCTTTGAAACAATAGTGGATGCATGTAGTCGAATGAATCTCTCGAGGCCATATATGTCGTGCTATGCTATGCCCAAGCCTCTCCCTGGATCGAGAAATAAAATTTAGAAAGAGATCTGCTCTTTCCAGGTTGCGGGAGACAGGCCCAGGCTGGCGATGAGATTGGTCCACCGCTCGCTACCCTTCTCCTTCCGGTCCAGGTACTTGAGCATCTTCTGCCGGCGGTGGCACAACAGCCGCAGATTCCGGTGGTTGGCCTTGTCGCGGGACTTTAGGCGGCCTTCGAGCCGCGAGGACAGCGCCTGGATCTTGACCGTCAAGATGGCAATCTGCACCTCTGGCGAGCCAGTATCAGGGCCACCGCGCTGCAGCTCTTCGCGTGGCGGCAAGCCGGGAGCGCGCGGCTTCGGCTTCAGCTCGAGATCCGTGTTGTGGCGGCCGAACGAGTCAATGCATCGCCGGATGTTGGCGTGCCGGCGGCCTTCGCTGCTGGCGTTCTCCAATGACGTGATGCGCTCCAGTGCCACGACAGCGCGCTGGTGCCGGGCCTCGTGCTCCTGCAGCTCCTGTGCCTCGGCCACCGCGTCCACCACAATCCGGTTCGCGTTTTCCACCGGCTTGCTGAGCTGGTATGCCATGCTGATCGCCTCCTGCAGCTCTTGGCGCGTCAGTTGGTGGTTGAGAATATCAGGCGACGTTGGCAGCGGATGCGATTCCTCGATCGGTACGCCGTCCTTGTCCGTCGCCGGTGTGGAGAGTGGTGCCTGGCCGGCAGAGGCGAACGACTCGACAAGTGGTGTTGGGATGCCGTGAATCGGGTTGCCCCAAGTGGCATCGCGCTTCTTCTCGATCTCCTCGCGCTTCTGCACGTTGATCACCCGCCGGGCCTGCATCTGCGCCCACCGGTAGGGCTCCTGCTTCTGTATCCGCTTCTTTTCATGCCGTGACAAGTGTGCCGCCTGTATCAGCGGCTGCAGACTTTGTGATGCCGCCGTCGGCGGTCTCGTTGCCGGTCTAAGGCATACTGCAAGATATGTTAGCATGGGGGCCACGTGCCACCTGCCATTGAGAGCGAAGGAAGACAGATTCTGGGAAGCCTTACATTTGAATATTGAGAGCCCGTGTGGGCACGGTATACGGGGGGACGTCATGACCGTTATGTGGCCTCACTGACAACCGTTCCAAGGTGCCCATCAACGGTTCTCACCAGTCTACTGAGATGCCGTATGAGCTCCTAAAATTTGTCTCCCGTGTACGGCCCAATGCGGGCTAGCTTGTCACTCGGAACAATATAAGTCCGTGAAGCATCAAGGACCTCCTATCAAACGCCGCCAAATACACTGTATCAAGGCGAAAGCAAGCACCTGGGTGTTCTACGACACGTTCAAGCCTCCAAAATATAGTTTCATCTCTGTCATAAATAATATCATACAGTTATGCTTTTAAGAGTGCAAAGTTAAGCTTGCTGAGAAGAAAGACTGGTTGCGAGTGAGTTTTATCACGTGACTCGCTGCTGAAGGGATCAACCTCTAGCCCTGGCGGGGCGTGCACACAAGAAAATTCATGAATAGTGTGAAATTTTGATACCCATAATTCCGGCCCCTCGCAAAAAGTTCTAGGGCCTCTTTTTTTCTCATCTTCATCTAGACGAGATCAACGCTTTCCTTGCCTTTACACGACAGCTTTCTGTTAACCCTCCCCAATCACCCGAAATCTGTCAAGATGGCCTCCGCCAACCTTCCCTCGATCTTCAATGCCACCAGTGAGGACATTGAGATGCTTCTGGCAGCTCAGTCCCACATCGGCTCCAAGAACCTGCAGGTTCACATGAACCCGTACCTGTGGAAGACCCGTGCTGACGGTGTCAACATCATCAACGTTGGCAAGACCTGGTACGTGCCTTTTCTATGGTCTTGGTTTTCAGAGTCCTCGATCTTTTTGTTGGGACTCCAGCGATGCTGGCGCATAAGAGGCAGCGAAGGACTCGAGACGTGCAAATATAACAGAATTGGAGTTGGGGGACCAAATCGCTAACCAGACTGTTTCACTACAGGGAGAAGATCGTCCTGGCTGCCCGCATCATCGCTGCTGTTGACAACCCGTCGGATGTGTGCGTCATCTCCGCCCGTCCCTACGGCCAGCGTGCCGTCCTGAAGTTCGCTGCCCACACCGGCGCTCAGGCCATTGCCGGTCGCTTCACCCCCGGTTCGTTCACCAACTACATCACCCGCTCGTTCAAGGAGCCGCGCCTTATTGTGGTGACGGACCCCCGCACCGACGCCCAGGCCATCAAGGAGGCCAGCTACGTCAACATCCCGGTGATTGCCCTGTGCGACACCGACTCCCCGACCGACTTCGTCGATGTGGCCATCCCCACCAACAACAAAGGTCGCCACGCCATCGGCTGCATCTGGTGGATGCTGGCCCGTGAGGTCCTGCGCCTGCGCGGCACCATCTTCAACCGCGAGGCCGCCTGGGACGTCATGGTTGATCTGTACTTCTGTATGTTTGCCCTTCTCCCAGTTTCAAGAGTTTCCATAGTAGTGAAGAAACGGGCTACTAACTTTACTAGACCGCGACCCCGAGGCCGAGGCCGAGGAGAAGGGCGAGGAGGAGAAGGTTGCCGTTGTCGAGGAGGAGCCGGCTGCCATCGAGGCTCCCGGCTTCACCGGCACCGGCGACTGGGAGGCCGCCCCGGCTGGCTTCACTGCTGCTGCTGCCACTGCCAGCGGCTGGGACGACGCTGCCCCCAACCAGCAGTGGAACGCCGAGACTGGCGGTGCTCAGTGGGGCGACGAGGCCCCCAAGGAGGGCACCCAGTGGTAAATTACCACTGCCCAGCAAAATTGACAATCTTGGCCTTGCTGGCTCTGGTGTCTGCCAGAGCCCGCTCGGACGAGTCGCTGGGTGTCTTTTTCGTTTGTTTTCTTTATCGGTCTTGTAAGGCGCTGTCGTTGTTACCACGATTGTGCTAGCCAGTGTCACGCAACGCTGACAAGGAATGGGAATGGGAAAAGAGCATACAAAAAGGGGGATATGATGGGATATATCCAAGAACAAGAAAAAAGCAAGAAAAAGAGGGATCCTCTAAAACCTTTGTCTTTCCATACTGGTGCAGGTCAGTGACCAGCATCGGAGATGGATAGGTCTGGCAATATTGGAAAGAGATGGCTTTCCTTGAAATCGGAGTTCACTTGAACCACACTTATGAGGGAAAGATACTTTGCTCGGGGAGAACATTGGGAACGGGAAGACGATAGTTGTGCTATTGGGTTGTGGACTTGGTGTATATATTGGTCCTCTTCTCTAGCATCGGTCGCTCTGCTCCTGTCTCTATTCTCTTCGGGCAGAGGGAATGCCCTGTGAAGGTCAAAAGGGATTAGCTTAATCGCGATTCTGCTCCTGTTTCATTGAGAATACTTTAACTCGCAAGATCATACTGAAGCTATCTGTCACTACAGCTAATAAAAATTAGAATCCTTGAATGGCTAGGGCCCAGGTCCCTTCATCCCGACAGTGAGGCAAATTAGTGGGCAAATTGTAGCTTCGATGTGGCCATACCAGCAAAAAAATCACTATCGACGGCATCAATAGAGCTGTTCCGAGTCGAGTGTTTGCTTGCGAAATCGGGCACCCTAGTTAGTCTGCGAGACTGTCGTCCTTACGTGTGTTCAAGTAGCCCCAACGACGGATCTACCACGACGATCAGCAAAGTAGCGCCCAACAAACCGCCCACTACACTGCAGAGAGACTACGGAATAAAGAATTAAGGAGCCCTTCTGCTGCCACGTTGTTCTGGATTAGCACACGTTGTTGCGCCTTGGCCAGTAATTTTGTGACTTATTACACCAGCGTCTTTCTTATCTTTCATGGTTGGGATCAGGAAGTTAGTCCGTGAGAGCAGCGTGATACTAAAACCCAAAAACCACGCCCTTCACTAAGAAAGAAAAATGCAGAGCCGATAGCAGACTCTGGTGGCACCACCAGACAGTTGTTATTTATTTTCTTTTTTCCCATGTTTGGCTCGGCCTGATCACCAGAGACGCAGTGCAGCAAAATGACGTCTTGCATGCGGAACAAGGCCCAGTCTTCACACCACTCCACAGTCCCCCGGCCGTCCACAGTAAATAGGAATAAAGCCGTGCTGATTACAATATAGACAAGCTGCCACCCACACCGCCGCTTTGGGGTATGGAGAGTGTGGCACATCCACTGCTTATGCGTACGAGTAAGTATGTACGGAGTACGAGCGAACGATGCAGAGTGCGAGTACTCGCTCGTATACATTTTATCGTACGCCGTCCTACCTATAGAGTAAATGAAAAGAAGCCCCATACTTATACCCGAGACTATGAGTAATCCGTACTCCGTATTTTCGTTCGGGAAACCTGTTTGGTTGCGTGCCCGGGCTCCACGCCGCCAAGCCATCTACAGATAAGAATCCATGGGTTGTGTACGAAGTACCCGTACGTATACGGGTACTCGTAGTGGCGTCGACGGCCAAATCGCTGCCACCATACGACCACGAACAAGTATATGTACCTACTGGGAGAGAATAAGTGTCGTGGCTTGGCGAGGGAGTTGCAATAGTGGCGGAGCCTCGTAACGCCCAGAGTCGTGGCATTCTAGCCATGGGTGGTAAAATACGGAGCCATTTTACATAGGTCACACACACATGCGAGTACAACTACATACGCAACTAAAACAGAAGACGGGATCATGATTGGTTGCTAGGATGGATTAAGACAGACAGCGGCAGTGAAAGCGGCCTACGTTGCTGAAGATCCTAGAACCGCGCATGAGCAAGTGAGCATGTGATCATGTCTCAAACGGGGAGAGCATCGCAGCCTACTGGGAGAGCGTGCTATGTTTTCTTAGATAATGGGGGGTTGCTTGGCTCATCTTTCTATTTGGAGGGGCAAAACGTCAGGCATATTAGTTGTTCTAAAAGACGGATCCGGTCACTTTTGGCTTTGCCAATCCGATGTCGTATTTTGGCGCCGGCACAGGCGCGAACTTTCCATTCTGCACTCGAAATGTCTCACCCGCTTCTCCTCGTTGGTTATTCAAGAAATGGTTACCCTCAATCTCAAATTTGACAGCGTGGAAGAGCCGACAGTAAACTGCTCCAGTTCCACCAGCACCGACTCGGTAAAACAAGGGGCAAGATCTGAGATATGCGAGACCTCGCCTGTTACTAATGCCACCGCCACCACTGCAAGGCGCCTACGGAGCCCAGCCTCCTGGCTCCGGTCGCTCCATCAGAAGGAAAGAACCTCTTCTGGCAACTCTTCTGCTTCACAGGCCGAGGCGCTGGCCTTTGACAAGAAGGTGGCCGCCATTCTGAGCGATTACCTCGAGCCGGAGGGATCGCTATCGCCAGAAACGGCAGTCGAGTCCATACTCGCTCTCCTTCCAGCGAACACAGCCAGCACATCTAGCACAGCCAGCACGGCAAGCAGCTACAAGTTCAAGGCCTTTGCCGTCGCGTCCTTGTGTCTCGAAGCCGCCGAGCAGATCCCGTACCACCACCCGGCTCAGCCAAAGCTTGCGCAGCTGTGCGCCGCGCTCGCCGCGACGCCTCGATTTTGCATCATGACGCCAGCTGTAAGTCCCTTTCGATCCACACACTTCGCCTTTCCTGTCTCCACTGCTCATGATGCTAATAATGCCAGTTGTTAGGGAACGTCGTCGCAGTGCTTTTCCCAGGCGTTAAAGGAGACCCTGCGGGACAATTTTGAAGGTACAAGCTGGAGCCAGAGCTAGTAATGACACCTTCAAGTAAGGAAACGTGCTGATTTTTTTGTCTGTTTGTCTTTCTCATAGGTCCTTATACGGACGAGCCGTCTCTCCACTGGATCAACTACCACGCCTTCCTCGCCCTGCTCGATCATTACTGCGTCTTGCTGCCGTCCTCCCTTTATGCCGTCTGGGCCATGCGCGATGCCTGGGAGCGCGAGCCCGACGACCCCAGCTAGAAGGACTGCCTCGCCATGGCCGCTGCTCAATGGATCGTGTGGCGCGCCCAGTCGCTCTTCCAGGACATGGCCCACCCCCGCGTCTGGCTCGACCCAGGCGACCGGAAGCTGTACGCCGTGGGACCGTTGTATGCGGGCTCCGAATCCGGTGACGACGTGCTCGGTCTCGCCCGGTGGCGTTTCTGGCAGCAGGGATTTGCCGACGTGGCAAAGGGCCAGAACGGCCGCGTTGGGTACAGTGCCGAGTGTCAGGCACTGGCCGTGCGGGTTGTAGACTTGATGGAGGCCTTGGAACGAGCCATGCTGTTTTGATGTTTTGATGTTGATTGCTGGGGGTCTTGCTTGCAAAGGAGGTCGTGCGGTCTTTTGAGGGGCATTGTAGGCCTGCTTATGGACCGGGAACCGGTTTTATGTATTGTTGCTGTAGCTCTCTAATATGAACAAATGACAATGAGGTAAACATTATTTTGTGTGACAGAAGCTGCTGCGGGAGCTGTGGTGCGGAACTCAGGCCCGCTGCTGTCCCAAAACTCTTTGCCGTCAACATTGTACCGAATGCAGAAGTAGAGTGTCTTGCTCTCCAAGTTGGTAGTGTCAGACAGAGTGATGGTAAACTTAAAGCGGTCATGGCCTTAAGGTGCCATACGAAGGATAATTTCGGCACAGTACTCGGTGGCCACTTCTTACGTCATTTTCCAGCTGTCAAAGGTAAATCGACGCCCAAACTACTTAGCGTATACCGAGTTAAATACAGCCACGAAACTCAAAAGCGACTTCTAGTCGAGAGATAGCCACACGTGTTCTAATAGGACGGGGAGATCCCAGCGAGAAGGCGAATTGATAGAGAACTCGACAAGAGTAGGCCCCATTAATTGAAGAAACACTCCACACAGGTTTCGAGTTACCGCCATCACAACTAAAAAAATATTCGCTTTTACGACTGTAGGTCTCCGAGGGCGAAGAGCTAGCACGAACAGTAAGTGGACAGTCGGCCAGCAAGAAATAACATATATGTTCAAGGGGATAATTAAAGCGGACAGCCTTGGAGAATGTTAGTGCACCAAGCATGCTAAAAGAGCCGCTCTGCTGGTCTTGCTGAAGAGCTGGTCGAACTAGCTCTCCCGACTGCTTGCGGACCATCCTTGGCTTGATATTAAGGCCGATTGCTTCTTCGTCCGTCTTAGTTATGGATCTGCCACGGAATAATGACGTGGATATATCAGGTTTAGTCATGAAGCGGAAATAAGGAACGTAACAGCTGCGGGAGCTGGCATTGTGGGCGAATAAACTACTTTGCCACGAGAGTAGGCCTAGCGAGCTGGTGTTATAGCATTGGTGCATGAGGTCGGTAACGGGTAGTGGCCTCATCATAGACAGGCCAGTCAGTCGCCTTCCTTAGTGGAGCTTCTCGCCGACGGAGCAGCTGTATGATAGCGTGATGAGGTTTCTTGCTCTTCATGGGCCTCGATTTCCCGTCCATTCTCCCCAGAGTGGTCCCGTCATTGCTGCCCTTCACACAAGGCATTGCTGTTCCTTTTTGTCGTTCTTATTCTGTTTAGCACACCGGCTAGGCAGGTTGAAGCAGGAGTTGCACAAGGTAGCGCCAGTGCGGCACAGGAATTCTATTGAAACAGGAAATTTCTAGTGACTAGATTCGCCTGGCGTATTAGGCTGATATGTAACATGCTTGCCCTCCCTTGTATTTGACATGCAATAAGTATGGGAATAGTGAGCTCTGCTTACTCGCTGGTACAACATCCCCTCTACACCTTCACACCTTTTTAGCGTTTGTTATTTTATTTTTTGCCTCCCGGGCGAGTGTGCGCCCGCCTTCTATCATATCATTAGCTAGAACCAGGTAGCCAATCCCATCGAAACACAGCGAAACACAGCAATTTTAGTCCGTCTTCGAGGGGCTTAAGTGCAACGGATCAACTATCCCGCCATGCCCGACTAATCACGTACGTTTCACTCAAGGATAAGATGTTTGCCCTCTCTTCTGCAGCTGCAAGCCCCTATCTGTCTTTATCAGTACTTTAGCTCATTTGGATACGAGATTGGCAATGGGCAGGTGATGCAAGCATGTCTCCGGTCGATGGGCAGAGGAGTATTCACGAGGCTACGAGAGGGCCAATACGGGCGCTCTCTTCCAGACCCGAAGTGAAACACAGCAGGCCTTCTTGGAAGGCAGCAAGCATGTACAGAATAATGTAGAGAGCGGTTATAGTATGTGCGTGAAATGTGTATAGCTAAAAAAAAAAATTGCTGTGCGCGGTACATACATCCAACGGTGTGCGTCGTAGTAAGCGGCCAGAACGGCCCCAAAATGACTTGCATTGTTTCGTGGTTGGCAAGCTTGGCGCTGTCGCAGCCAGCCGCTGCCTATTGACAAAGCCGCCAATATCAATGCTTTGCCTGGCCCTATTTCCCATTCCTGATTAGATTGTATTTGGAACCCCCTGTTTTCATTGCTTTTTATATTATGACAAAAGGGGGAGCATCATATCACACTACAGCAAAAATTGGAAATCCTTCATAGCCCCCCTAAAAAGGTCGGCATCGTATACGAGCGTGTCGCATCCCACCAAGTCTGTGCCCTTTTTGCTCTCTTGATTAGATGAGAGAGCGAGGAAAAATAACAAGGGCCCGGCCCCAAGGGTCCTTGTCTGATACAAAGTGGCGGGACAGTCAGGTCTACGCCCAAGACAGCAGGAGATGCGGCTCTATATTAGTGTTCTCCGGCGCAGACGCAAATTGCCATTGTGTGTGATAGAGTATCTACTCTTACAGGGTATCTTACTACTCATAGGGAGCCGAGGGTCCAAGTGGGCGCATATTCGATGTCAGCATGGTTTATATTGAGTTTGCGGCAGGATCCAGTGATATGAGGGTCGTTATTGCGAGCAAGATACTTTGGTTCCGGCTGGGACATCACTACGCTATATACTCATACGAGTACTACATTCGTACGGTATAAACGGTCACTTTGATATTCTTAGCTGTGATCATAATATCGGGACCAAACGAGCAAGTCCAGGCTGCCAACAGCAAACAACCCCTGGCCGCATATCGACCCCTCGGAGAAATAGCACTAATATGTTTTTTGAGGTTTTCTCCCCTCTCGCAAGCTTCCATGATGATCACTTTGGATGTATACCATGTAGCTGGATGGATACAACATACGACTACGACGACAACGCCCACGAGTAGGCCCGACAATGCACGACGGAGGGACGGCTCGCTGCCAGCCCATTATTAGGGGAGGAGGGACGGGGGGCAGTCGGCCGCTTGGCGGAACAGGTGGTCGCTGCTCGGTTCTTTTCGTCCTTCTCTTTGCTTCTTTCGCTTTTTCGCGCGCTGGTGGTTCTTATTGGAGAGACCCGCAGCAGCCGATCAGCGGAGTGCTACGACATAGTACGGGCCATTTCGCCAACGTCCACCGCGGCGGACGGCAAAATGCTCTGAACAGGGAGTGCGATACGTCTCACGTAGCAGTAAACTACTCGTACTCGTTTCGTAGTTGCTCGTAAGAAGTCACAGCGGCGCGCAATAGCCGCTGGCTCAGAGCTAGCAGGGGGCGCTAGGCAGAAGCCTGGAGACTGCTAACGCTTACTCCTTACTCTCCGTGCTGTTGTGGGTATGGGTTGGCTATACTACGCTGCTGCTGAAAAGAGAGGCCGGCAAGTGCATACTTCGGGGATGGGAAATGTGGGAAAGGCATAGATAGACAGAAGGAAGGCATCGCTGTGTGTTATTACGAAATAAAATGCAAAAGCGCAAGGCAGAGCGAACAAATAGAAGCAATGGCAGCAGCACAGTAGATCGGGTCGATCGAAACATCCCGGACTCGGAACTAGAGAAGGAGCACTGAGAAAGTGCTGCAGCGTTGTCGTGGTACATATGCAAATGGATGGCGTTGTATATAAGGACTCGTACGGAGGACAAGTCGGCACCGTTGATTGTGGCCTAGAAAAGAGACAAAAAAACGGTATGAGGCATATGAACGACAACAGGCGACAGCAACGGGGCGGCCGAAAACAAGAGACAGCGACTTCCGGTGTCGCTTGCAGCGGCAAAATAGATATTTCGGACACGGAGCCATGGAGCCTCAGTGAGGACAGGAGAGTGAAAAATTTTAACTGGCTGACGGGCATGCCAAAAGGATCATGTTGGGCGCCGTCATTGGGCAATTGGGCGTTGGTTCTGTCTTGACTACATACGACGTACATACGTCGTAGGTCCCTCTCCTCCCTTCCCTTTTTTGTCTGGATGTCCCCTCTTTGCATTGGCCACTCATATGCGGCGTTTTCTTGTGCCCTGGACCAGGTCTGAACTGCGACGTCAAAGCCTGGACAGGGGTGTTGGGATTAGGCTTGGGCAATTTTTACGTCGCAGTTGACTACGACTGCAGACTACGTCGTACACACATTCGCTGTCGTATGCACTCGTCCATACTCGTATATGTTGAACAGTGAAAAGTCTACATTGGATTGCCTTCACAGACGGCAGTTGCCGAAGAGTCTGTTGAGCCCAGCCGCCCCAGACCTTTGCAGACATATGTTTCCGCCTTGCCTCCCTGGGCTGACACTCGCAGAAACAGCGTTGTACCACAGAGTGCGCAGAGTGTGTGGAGTGCGCCGTGCGTGCCAGCAGTCTTATGATCATCAAGTTGCACTTATGCAGAGATGCTGGTGGTCGTTCTTACTGGGACTGGCTGTTACATGAGACGGTAAAAGGGGGAGGGAGAGACAGTATTCGTAGTTACTCTCGTAGACAGAGAGATACGAGTGCAACTAGGGGGCGTGATTTGTGTGAGTGGGAGTGGGTAGTGGGCGAACATACATATGCATGTGTGAGGGGAAAACAGAGACATGCAGAAACAGGCCCTGCATGCCCCGGAAAGCCGTTTGTGGACAAGCCGTGAAGTGGGAGTGGGCGTGCCGCTTTTGGGGTCTTTTTTTTTCTTTTTTTCCTTTTTATCTAAATGATTTGTTTGCACCCACGATAATTACCTCTGTTAGTGCTCCGTGCCACCACTCCGTATCTTGCTGCAAGCGGCCGCCCCTTCCAAATATCCCAGTGTCCCTTTTGTACGGAGTACGGAGTACGGAGTAGGACGGCACCACAAAAGACAAAATGGGCTCAGCAAGAGAAGACAAAAGAGGATCATCGTACATGTCGGCGGCGCCTCCTCCGCTTGTGGCTGGAGCCACGAACACGGCAAGTCTCCATTTTTTGGCGTTGGTGGAGTTGGTCGTCTTACGATGTTGTTGTACTCGGCGAAAATGAAAAATGAGGTTTTTTCTTTTTTGGTCTGTGTCTTGATTTATGGGGGTTTTATATTGCTTTTCGTTTCTTTTTCTTGCGCCTGCTGCGCCTGTTGCGCCGGTTTTCTGTCTCTCGTAGGCCGTCATTAGCTCCGTCTGCCGTCTGTCGTCTGCTTTGATATCCGAGCAGATAGCATGCTGCTTGGTTCTTTTGCTTGTGCTCCGTACGAAGTGTCATGGCGGAGCCGCGCTGTCTGTCCTGTTGTCTTGATTTTTGATATCTCAGAAGCTAGGAGTGCTCTAGCAGTTCATGCGATAAGACGACGAACTTGTACATACGGCTACACGGAGATGAAATGTGAGACAGGCCAGAGAAAGCATCCCGAGGGTGGTAGTAGTCGTGGCGGCAGCCAAGCTAGTGTCGTAAAAATATGTCTGTGAGTGTGTTGTCGAGAAATTGAACAAGGGAAAAAGGGGACACGGGACGACAGACTACGGAGTACCGACCACTTCTTGGGCCACAATCATGTGGCTGGCCTAGTTTAAGGGGTGCACGGATGGCTGGCGGACAGGCTTTCACGATACGTATACGGGAAACGAGAGAGTACGTTGGCCAAAGTTGAAAAGTAACCTAGTTGGTCGTAGAACGGTCTGGCCTTGGTAGAACGGTACGTTCGTTAACAGAGTACGAGTGCCACACCCCCCCTCGAGAACTCGAGCACGCTGAATGAGCCGGAGCATACTGTATTGCGATGAAGAGTACGACGTACTTGTGCTCCGTACTTTTACATACATAGTTGCAGCAAGCTAATGGGCGGTAGCACTTTCTGGTGCTAGTATGTGCGGAGTCGAACCCGCTCTCGGCCTCACGATAGTTGACTTAGGGCCTACTTTTGCCTCTTTTTGCCTCCCCTATTTTCTTGCTTCACGGGGACTTGTGCAGTTAGTCCTTGCCGTGATTGTTATTTTGTTTTTTCTGCCCCGTTCCTGCAGGTGTCCATGGGACTAATGGCCGAGACAACCAGCAACCAGCGCCAGGTCGAGAAGCGAGGGCCGGTCCGGCGCAGGCGACAAAGAGCATTTGTGCATTTCTGTTTGTAGTGATTGTCATCTTGGTAGGCTCGTAGTGCATGGTCTGCCTTTCATTGTTGGGTATTGGCTATTCAGCCCCGCTCCTCTCATTTCTGTCTGGCGAGAAATACCACTCTACGCCGACGAGCGCGTGTACCCATGCCATTTAACCTACATCCTCCCTGAGAGGCAGAAGCACTATTGGAACTGCGACTATGACTACGACTTTTCCCAAGATGCACCCCAGTTGGTCCCCCTCCTCGTTTTCTTGCTTCCGCCCCATTTCCAATGTTCTCCTCTCCCAGCTAACATCGTACATACGCGTCGAATGAAGACAGTCAGCAATAAGAATAGAAAAACAGGTTAAAAAGAGGGGAAGAGCGCCAGAAAGGAGGGTGGGTGTTGGGCTCAGTTTGCGGGGGAAGCCTTTTCGAGGGTGTGTACAACCACGTACCAGCATTCCACGACTACTACAAGCACACGTAATTACGAGTAGTCGTATGTGCGTACGGAGTACTCATACTTGTAGGACTCTCTCGTTGTGGTGGCAGTGGAACCGATGCATGTCCGTTGGACACACGAGAGTACATAACATAGTACGAAAGCAACTACGATGCGAGGACAGAAACCGGTCGTCTGCTCCTCGGAGCCTTCTCAGGGGTATCGTGGCCATATTTCTGTTCGGGCTGATCGACACAGTTCTTACATACTCGTATTTGCCATTAGTTGCTCTCTACGGATTACGAGGACAAGAGAAACGAGCCGTTCGACGTTCCTTCATCCTCGCTGATACCCACATCATCTGGGCATGCCCTGCCACAGCTGCGACATCCGTTGCACTACGATACCGTGCTATAGTGTACTATGTATACACTACAGCATAGCATACTGTACTCGTAGTGTATACATAGTACATATGACAGGGATCCGGAGGGGCGCCAGCAGGAACAGGACCAAGCCGACCCACCCGTCTGTGATTGGCCGGGGTTGACGTGAAATATGTGGGGCCGTTGCATGCATGCTGCAGGGCCAAAACGAAAGGACAGGGGGGAGGACAAGGGTCGGTGCCTATAGTAAGATACGGAGTAGTTTACGAGTACTCATAGTGCAGATACCTCGATACAAAAATGGCGAAGGAGCAGGATGTGATTGAATGGCGCAAAGTATCGATACAAGTGGAGGAAGCGGAGTGGCTGTCGCCAAGACTAATATGGTGCTATTACTGTATGTCGTATTGGTGCTTTCTGTTGCACTTTGTATTGTGGTGCTTTTGCATTTGTGCAGTTACGGCGATGTGCCTTTTTGGGGTTTTGCTTTTTTGCGGTGGTGGGTAATTCACGGCGCTGTCTAGATCGCCTGTTTCGCCCCAGTCTTATGCCAAAAAAAACGACATTCGCGTTGGAGGACAGACACCAGCAATTAGCCAAGGTGATTGGAAGGATGGCACCTACGGAGTAGCTAGATAGAGGCGCAAAGAGGCTACTGGTGGCGAGACAGTGCTTGTGCGATGCGCCACGGCGCGGCTGTCGGCGGCCTTAGGAACATCCTTTTGGGCGTTTCCTGGCACAGAAAGAGCGAATCCACGGCTACGACTGCGACTACTCGTACTCTTGGAACGGCGTCACAATGGCAGCGAGGGGAAGGAGGCACGGCAGACAATAAAAAGCACAGACATGCAAGAAATGTCGTACTCTGTCGTCCACCTTTCCTCCTTTCGTATGTATCTAGTGTTAAGTAGTTATCTGGCACACCACACCTAAAACAGTGCGAGGGCGTGTGACAGGTACCAGCTGCCCCGTGCTTTTTAGCTTTAGCTGCGCCGAGAGAGCCGGGGGGGCTGTTTGGGCGATCTAAGCTGGCTGTCGTCGTCATAAGGCTCTTTTGTGCCGTATGAGCCGGGTGCTGAGTATGTGGCTGTACATCGCAGTACTCCGTACTTGTAGTCGTACATACAGGCTCGAACTTTATCATAGTGTACGGGTACATGGCTCGTGTGACTGGCAAGGACTCGAGGAACCGATACTCTGGCTCGCGGTCTGAGCCGTCAGGGCCACTTTCCTTTTTTTGCTCCTTGTCAAAGGTGAGGGGGAAAAAGAGGGTCAAGGAACGAGACAATCAGACAGTCAGACAAACAGAAGTGGTGAGGCAGGGGAAGGTAGCCAGCCCCCTGCACAACCGTCCTTTTCTGCATACATTTTTCTTCCCTGCTTTTTCTTGGCCCAGACAGACGAGATACGATGGAGGACAATGCAGCCAATAATGGCTCGGGGCTATGGTGGATTAGCGCGATAAGCATAGTGGCCACAGCTCTGGCCGACCGTGTTGTAGTGTAGCGGAGTCTTACGGTCTGTCATCATAATTTGTCTTCTAAGACGGACGAGGCACAGACGGCACCTATCGAGCGGAACAGCATGGCTGGCACGTACGAGAAGTGTACTAGGATGTCTCTGAATGTCATAACATGTATGTGTACTTTCTGCTCATACCATGCACACCAGGCAAGACTAGTAGCTCTACAAGAAGCTTGCCAAAAGTACCTAGATGGATATCGCAGGCTAGATGGAGCTAAGGTATCTTTCGGTATACGAGAACCACTATTGTATTAGGTACTCCCGCTATCGCTGAAACATTGCTAGAGAGGGGAGCGACTGTTGGTGGCATCCGCTGAATGCTTTCCATCCTCAGCAGCGCCCAGGCTAGTGCCATAGTGTTCGTGCTGCACCGTGCACTGCGCGTAGTGGGTCGTTGGTGTTCTTGTCGCCCTGCGCCATGGCCCTGTTTCCTCGCGGAGGACGAGGTGCGACCACGAGTACGCAGTGTACGAGTACCTATGTACACTACATCTGGTCCAACGTGTGAGAGTGGCCGTCAACGAGGAGCACAGTTAATGGTTGCCGTGGTATCTGTGGTCGCCGTGAGGTAATGAATGTGTCTCTGTGTGTACACTATGTACGGAGTATGTACTCGAATACTCGAGTCGTCGTAGGTGGCAAGAAGGACGGGCACACTCGCTCCTACCTCGCATGAGGTGTGCCTGCTCGTACTTGGGAGGTCGTACCTGCTAGCCTTGGAGCAAGAAAGCGAAATTACCGGTACCAAAAAAGGCATGATCAGGAAAGAGCGAGAGGCAACAGGAAACAATGGTATGGAAGGGACACAATCAATCTTCGCAAGCCTGTGTGTGTCGGCGGTTGGCGAAGGAACTCGCACATACGACTTGCAATTGTTCCCTTTTCTTTTTTGTGAGTTGTGACATTCACAGCTGGCATCGCTTACGCCCAGTCCGCGTCGTTTTCTTTTCTTTTTCCTGCCCTTTCTTGCTCAGCAATGCCGACCAGTCTTTGTTGCACCCCTTCCAACAACCGCCCAATATAACGTGCATGTACGAGTACATTATTCCAAGCTACTAGCGAGCTGCGTGCGGAGTACCTCAGCGCTCGTACGGAGTACAAAATACAACGACGAGTACTCCGTATGTGTAGTGTAGCCAAGTCGCTGATAGCACTATCTCGTCCCACCACCACCACCCAACCAGCGCCCGGCGCTGCAACTAGTCGCAGTGGCAGCACCACCCAAACGAAAAAGGTGTGGCAGCACCGCTGCCCAAGCCAAGACTCCCGCTTTTTGCCTCTCGCTCTTCTTTTGCCTTCCACACATCTCACTTTTTTTTTTATAGCGCTGTCGCCCTTGTCACCGGCCCCGCCTACAGAAGAAGAACTGATAGCCCCGACCAGGGACAAACCGCCAACAGTCAGTGAGTGAGCCAGTGAGCCCGCCCAGTAAACCCGCCTAGTGAACCCAGGAGAAAGAACTGAACCGTCCTGGCAGCCCAAAGGAAAAAGAAAAGAAAATATCCCTGGACAGCACTCCGCTGTCGCTTGTGGAACACAAAGCATCATCATCCCGCACTCTTTCCCGCTTTGCTTCCTGTTTGCTATTTGGGTGTACACATTCAAACTTTTTTTCTCTTCTTCTTTTTTGGACACAACACCTATTGCTCGCCGTGGCGCCTTTCTGTCTTTCTTACTTGACCCCTCTACTACGAGGACGACATACGAGTGCCTTGCCTGGTCAGCGAGGGTAAAAAAGACCCCTCTCGATCCGCCTCAATTTGCGTGCATCATCGCCCGCTCGTCAGCCCTCCTTTGTTCTTTGTTTCCCGGCCGCTGCTCTCCCTTCTCTTTCTCTCTTTCTTGCTCCTGCGCACACACGACGATTTCCTTCGCTTCTTCATCTGTTACTTTTCTGTTGCTGCGGCTCGTTCGTCGGCTTTTTGTGTGTGTGTGTACGCTTTTCTTCGGTCCAAACTCCCTTCTATCCGGCGACGATTTCACAACCCGCCCGCCCTCTCTTTCGACCCTTTCGGTACGATGAGACTCTGAGCACCCGACTCGACTACACAACCGACTAGACATCTTTTTCGAGCCGCCGGCGCCTCCTCTACAGCTCTCAATGTTCCTGTCATAGCCACTTACTCGACATCGAAGGCAACACCCGCCTGTCGATCCGCCTCCCCTGTCGACTGCTCCTCCGACCTCCTACTCCTCTTCCTCTCCCCGCCCTCCAACGCCTGCTCCTGCATCCGCTTCTGCCCCTGCCACAGCAGCGGCGGTAGCAGCAGCAGCCCCTCTCGACCTGCCCAACATGGAGCCCGAACAACCACGTCCGGCTCGGCCACACTATCCGCATCTCCTCAACCTTCACACCTCCCCCTCCTCGGCGCCCTCGTCGCCACAAACCTCGTCTCCGCAGCCCTCTGCACAGACCCGCGCCGGCAGTGCGACCGCCATGTCTTCACCGGGCGTTTTCGGCGCTGCTACACAATCCCCCGACGCCGGCATCGCGTCGCCAGTAGCAGCCATACTGGCGACACCGGCTACGCCAGCCACGCCGGCAACCGACAGTGTGATCACCACACCCGGGCTGTCAAACCCCCCCTACCTGCATCTGATGCACCCCGTCAGAGAGTGAGTCTCGCAGTGATTGGTCTTGCTGTCTTATTGTCTTGTTTCGTATGGCTTTCGGTTCTAACGTTTCCAGAACACACACAGCGAATGTCGACCGCGATGTCGCCGGCCGCAAGAAGATCAACGAGTACCAGGTGATCGAGGAGATCGGCCGCGGACAGCACGGCAAGGTCAAGCTGGCGTACAACACGACGACGGGAATTTCCGTGGCCATCAAGATCATCCCGCGGCTGTCCAGGACCCGGCGGCTGGGCAAAGTGTCGGCCATCGACCCGCGGCAGAACACGAAGCGCGAGATTGCCATCCTCAAGAAGATCCGGCACAAGAACGTGGTGGCGCTGCTCGAAGTGATTGACGACCCGGAGCTGCAAAAGATCTACATGGTGCTCGAGAACGTGGAGCGCGGCGAGATTGTATGGCGCAAGAAGGGCCTGCCCAACATCTGCTACTTTGAGCGGTATCGCGTCGAGAAGGGCATGCGTGGCCGAGACCTGGCTCCTGGCGAGACCCATTGGCAGGCAGTGCTCGAGCGCATCGCCACGATCCGCGCGCTCAAAGACGCGCGGGCCAAGAATCTCCCGGCACCTGAGAACCAGTGGACGAAAGAGTTCGGTGTCACAGCCGACGACCCCGACGACCAGCTGCCGTGGTGGTATGTGCCAGAATCTGCGGGGCCAACACCAGATGACGACTCGAGCCTCCGCAATTTAGACTCTCCCACGCCCTCTCGCTCGGCCTCACGGGCCCCGTCGCGCGTGCCATCCTCGGTGTCTATGGCCAGCGTGCCCACGCGCTTCTCTGTGGACTCGGGGCCGGCGCCGCTGTCGATGGTCGCACACGACGGTGACTACGGCGATTCAGGGTCCGATGTGGTCACCGGCCTCTTGCAGCCCAACTCGGCGGCAGCGGCTGCGACTTCGGCGACGGTGGCTATGGCCTCAGCCTCTGAACTCGACGGCACCATGTACGGAGCCTACGATGAAAACGCCAGCAGCCACGCTGGACGGGCTCCTAGCATGATCGAATCGGTGCTTTCGCAGATGTCGGCCATCAACTACACGGCAATGGTGCACGATCCCTTTGCAGACGACTTCTCCTATGTTCCTTGCTTCAGCGTGGACCAGGCGCGCCAGGCCTTCCGGGAGACGGTGCTGGGCCTCGAGTACCTGCACTACCACGGCGTGGTGCACCGTGACATCAAGCCGGCGAATCTGCTGTGGACGCGCGAGTTCCACGTCAAGATTTCCGACTTTGGCGTGTCGTATTTCGGGCGGCCCATCCGCGACGGCGAGCCAGATCCAGCCGTATCTGAAGCGGAGGCCCGAGACTTCGACGACGACCGCGAGCTGTCCAAGACCGTCGGCACGCCGGCCTTTTTTGCGCCGGAGCTGTGCTACACAGACGTTGACAAGGAGCCGCCCAAGGTGTCGGAGCAGATCGACGTGTGGTCGCTGGGCGTGACGCTGTTCTGCCTCATCTTTGCACGCATCCCCTTCATGGGCAAGGACGAGTTTTCCATGTACCGCAAGATCGCGACAGAAGACGTGTACATCTCGCCGCGACGTCTGCGGCCGGTGGGCGCTTTCACGGACCCGACGGGCTCGTCGCTCTTCCAGCGCACTAACACGCTGCCGTTCTTCCGTAACGACGCAAGCCTCGAGTACGAAGAGCTGAGCGAGTCGCTGTGCGAGCTGATGCAGATGATGCTCACCAAGAACCCCGAGAAGCGGATTCGGTTGCGCGACGTCAAGCGGCATCGGTGGGTCACCGAAGACATTGCCGACGTGCCGACCTGGCTGGCCAACACGGATCCGGCGCGAAGCATCGACCACCGCATCCAGGTCGACGACAACGAAATCGGCGAGGCCGTGGTGCCGTTGAATTTCCTGCAGCGCGCCCGCTCGGCCGTCAAGCGCGCCGTCGACAAGGTGATGCACCCTCGCAACGAACGCGATGAGAGCACGCCAGCCAATCCGCGGCAACGCGCCACGAGCTCTGCTGCCAGCTCCATGGTGGACGGCATCCCGCCGATGTACCCAGACTACCCCGGCCACCTTCCTCACCCCCACAACCACAACCACAGCCATAGCCTCAGCCACCACAGCCTCCATCTTCAGCACAGCCACAGCCACAACAGCAGCAGCAGCACCCACCAGCTGCGAGAGGCCCGCCGAGGCAGCCTGCGTCCCGACGACTACTTCGCCACCGTCACCCAGCTGCCGAGCGACCATCCGCTGACCCAGACGGCCCATGCGACCAGCAACAGCAGCACGTACGACGCGCCAGGCGAGAGCACCCCCATTTCTGAGTTCGGCCCTCGACTGATGTCTGCAGCCGATCTGTCAGCCGGCTCTCTCCCGCTCGAGACCTCCGCGCTGCTCGCCGCCTCCGTGTCAGCACCGGCGGACGAAGATTCTTCAACTGACCAGCCCCTCCCACGCCCGCCCTTTCGACATCGCCACTCCCGGTCGATCTCCAACGCTGTGCTGAACCGTGCCAGTATTCCCCGCGAAGCGTTCACGGCACCTTCCACACCCGAGCCTGCTGTTTTTGCTGCTTCTGCTGCTCCTGCTTCTTCTGCCGCCGCGAGTGGCATGGCGCCACCCCGGAGAACGCGTGAAGTCCGTGCAGCCACCGACGCAGCCACCCGTGCTCGCTCTGTGGACCGCGCCGATATCATTTTCTCCAAAGCCGACAAGCGTGCCAGCCCCATCATCGGATTGACCACGACCATTGCCCCAGGCAGCGTGCAGCAACCCGGCCTCTTCAGCCGCATGCATTCTCTTGAGCTCAGGGGCAACCCCAGCCCTCTCGGTGGTCGGAGTGCCAACAGCAGCCGGCAAAGCTTCGATGATCGTGCAG
The DNA here is from genome assembly GCA_001513895.1 of Graphilbum fragrans. Taxonomy (NCBI): domain Eukaryota; kingdom Fungi; phylum Ascomycota; class Sordariomycetes; order Ophiostomatales; family Ophiostomataceae; genus Graphilbum; species Graphilbum fragrans. The sequence continues at coordinate 355,058 of LLKO01000025.1, forward strand.
CTGTCGACGGGCCGTCACAGGCAGAAACCATCCACGGCGACGATCAGATCGATCTAGACGATGCTCTGGTGGCTCCTGCCCCCCCATCCTCTTCTTTCCTACCACTAATGTCGTCGCCTCCCGCTACCTCACTCTCTGGACCAGCCGGCCAGTCCGACTCCAACATCTTTGCGCAAAAGCGAGCATCGGTGAAACTGGACGAAAGACCGGCCACAGCCCACCGCATTTCGGTTGCCCAAGACGCTACCCCTCTGCAAACCGAGCAGCCGCCCTCCGAGTCCACTGTTTCTGGTACGCCGCTTGCCGGTGAAGCCAAGATGGCTGACCTGTCCTCGCCGCCGTCTCCACATGGCCTCTCCTTTGCTCTGGACGAACACCGCCGCAACCACGTCGACAGCTTCAGCAACGCGCCTGTTGGCGGACGACCGCGAGCCATGACAGCCGTGACAGCGACATCGTCGAGCTCGGTCTCCATTGGCGCCATGAGCCAGACGCCGCTGACCAGTCCCAGCGACCTGGCTACTGGCTCGTTCATCCGGTCGTACTCTGGCTCCTGCCGCGACCGAGAAGGTTCTGGATCCGGCACTGGCTCGCTGTCTAATGCCATGCTAGCTTTCCAGTCGGATCCATCACTGCCGGCGCTTCTGAGCGGTGCCAGCTCTGTGTCCGCGGACGTGGAGGGCGATTTCCTCGGGAACCCGGGTGTGGTCGACAGCAAGTCGCTCATAGACGCAGCGGGATCTCTAACGCCGCCGGCACTGCTCGAGAAAGGCGTCACCTTGGCCACGTACCCACTGGACCACGGCTCCGAGGCCGAGCTGAAGGACCAGCAAGGATGGGGCAGTGGTGGTGCCATTCCGGTGGCCTTCCACAACAAGTCTGCAGCAGACGACGGCTCGTCGTCGCTGGGTGGTCTGGTGCCAGGTGCCCCAGTTTACCCTCCTGCTCCTTCGTCGGTGCAGACGGTCCGCTCTTCTGGCGGCCACGACGACGACGATGACGACGACAGCGACAGCGACGGCGGCCTTGTCATGGCCAAGCCGAAGAAGAAGCCAATTACTACTGCTCCTCCATCGCGAGATGCGACGCCGGTCGCTCACGGCACACGCGTCCAGATGGCGCGGCGCAGAGACACCAACACGAGCATCGGTAGTACAGACACGGCGAAGAAAGTATCGATGTGACGAGAGTGCCTACCGAGATGCCCTCGTGTTCGACGCAGTTTAATGATGCTTCTGCCTTCCAGTTTTTATGAATGACTCTCTCAGCGTCTTTTTCGCCTTCCGCCTTCCGCCTTCTTTTTCTTACAGCATCCTCGCCATAGACATGTGCATTCGGATACCGCCACACGCATTCACATTACAAGTTCAAACGCCCCAGGATACCAGGATACTAGGATACAATGGATGTCTTTTCTCTCTCGTCTTTATTCACGCAACGAATCTAACTAGCCAAACAAGAGCATAGCGGCAGACACTCCCTGTCTTCGTGCCATCTCTTGCTTTGTGCACGATGTACTTTTTCTTCTATATTAATGTTTGGATGGATGGAGCGTACGCAGCGATTAATCATTTCTCTTTTACTTCTTTTCTTCTATTTATACTTTTACATGGGACTTGATGTTTCCTCTCAATTATATCAATGTTCTTTTTTTACAATTCTTTTGCCTTTTTAGCATATTAGATGGGGCCGCAGTTGATGGCCGTAAGGCTATTGTTTCTATTCTTCTTTTATTTTGATTGACGATTTCCTTTCTTCTGCACACTTATTTGTTCATGACCACATCTTCTCCCCCCGGACCTGGACCTATAGCGTTGACGCAGTGGAAGAGGATGCCCATTGTTTTTTCATATTATCTTTTTCCGGGCCTGTGAATGTGTTCCTGTGTTCCTGTGTTTCTGTGTCCTTCTGTGTGTATATGTGCATATATGGGACTATTTTGCTTGTCTTCTTTCCCCTTTCTTCTTCGGTTACCGACCTCTAAATATTTCCCCTTGTAATCATATGTGTGTAATCGCGTTGTTGCGAAGAAAAAAGGATACGGACAAAATCAAGGGGTCAAAATATCGGATGCACTTGTATGCTTACGCAAGCCACAGGTGGTGGAGATGAGGAAGAGCGTTTGGCGGAGGGATAAGACCAGTTGGGCATGGCTAGAATTAGGCGCGATGAGTTTGATACCAGCAGCAGCGGAAATCTAAAATGGGCATCTCGTCTTATAAGTACTGGTGTGACTCTGCATATCACGCGTAGTAATACAATACTCATGTCTATTGTCCAAGCGTTACTTTCCTAGATTTCCTATACGTCTTGGCAGCTTTCATGGCGCGCCGATTGGCTGGAAGGGTCAACAACGTCTGCTCGGGTGATGTTTTCCAGACAGTGCCCCTTTTGGCGTATGTACGCCAGCAATGCAGAACAATACATGTGTAGGCTCCTGGAAAGCTTCTCCGCAGTGGGGAAAGACGGGCCAGGAAAACAATGGGGGAAGGGTTTTGCGGGCCGTCGTGGGTGCAGCTAATGACTCGAGGCCTCGAGGCTAGCGTTAGGCGTCCTTTGGCATTAGCAGATGCGGTCTTGGTTGACAGGGCAAGCCAAGTAGGCGTTCGGCCACGAGGGCGAAGAGGGGGAGAAGAGAGGAGAAGAGAGGAGAGCTGTGTTCCGGGCATGGCCTCGTGGCAAACGGTTGGAGAAAGCGGCGAGACGCCGTGATGTTGGAGAAGGACGTCTCGGCGGAAGGGATCTGGGGTCGGTGTCCAGCAGACGCGTGTGAATTATATAGACATGCTGTCTTCTTTGGGGTGTTCGCCCAGTCCCCCCTTTGCCTGCCGTGTCCCACATGGATGTCATGGCAGCTCCTCCAAAAATCGCCCCCCCTCCCCCCTGTCCATTCCCCGCGTAGCGATATCCGGCGTCGAGTGTTGGTCTGTGAGAGGGTTTAGACAGATACAGCTTCTCTGTATGTTCCGTACGAATTGAGGCGAATTCATCTTCATGACGCGTCTTCTTCAACACGTATACCTCATACTTGGGCTTGTTCTCTGTACAAGTAGTACTCTGTGTACGCCACAAAGTGACAGTGTATCCTACAACACACCTCAACCTGATTACCCCACGAACCGCTTGCCCCGTTCGAGCCCCAACTACGCTGCCTGGTCTCGTTTTCCGACTTGGGGACGGTTTCCCCTGCCTGTTGCACACAGTGCTTCTTACACAGCCTCTCTTCCCAAAACAAATCTGGTGATCCCCCCACACGCCGACGTTCCCGTTGACAATTTCTTTTGGCCTAGGTGGTCAGTTTCTGGTACAAGTCTAGTCCCTGATTCATGAGTAGTCCGGGTGCCCGGGGTTGTTGCAATTGGCCAACCCTGGCGTACTGGCAAGGTAGCCTTATGTAGCTTGTCGTTGGACTCCGTACGTGCAAAACTCGGAAAAGGAGCCATCGAACGCGCACATACTATATATACCACCTCCCCGCTGTCTCTCACGCCTTCGGAATCCGCATCTTTTTCTTGGAGCCATTGCTTTCGTGCCACATTCCTTCTTCATTATCTTCATTGCACCCCTTTTTACCCCTTTTCCCAAGCTGTATTCCTCCTTTCTTCTTTTTACTCTTTCTTTAATCTATTTTTCTCACACCTCACACCCATCATGTCGGCCGATGACCACTCGGTCCATATTGAGGGCAAACGCGAGTTTGTTGATGGGCAGGATGTGGCCAAGGTAGCCCATCTCGACGGCACGGTGGACTATATCGATGTCAAAGCGGTTGGCGGCGACCTGGAGGACATGCCGGAGGGCTACTACCGCAGTCCAGCGTTTATCGGGACGGTCGTGGTAGGCACTCGACTCTCTTTGACTGGCCACGAAGCTCAAGCTAATTTGTGCAGGCCGTCTGTCTTGCTAGCATCTGTGCGTACCTCGGATGGGTTCTGCCTGCCAATACTCTGTAGGTCTCTGTTTCTGTGTTTCTCTGCCCTTTTCGTCATACTTCATTTCTCCATTTCTTGACTCCCGCTCTCTTGCTCAACTTCTAACACTCCAGGGCCCTCATCAATGCGGACCTCGGCAACTCGCCCAACATCAACTGGGTCGCCACCGTGTGGACGCTGGGCTCGTGCATCGGCTTCCTCCTGATCGGACGCCTCTCGGACATCTTTGGCCGCAAGTGGATGGTGATGGGCACAACGGTCCTCTGTCTGATTGGGTGCATCATCGGCTCGGTGGCCAAGAGCGTCAACATGCTGATTGTGGCCAACATGTTCAACGGCCTCGCGGCCTCGGGACAGCTGTCCTTTGGCATCACGCTGGGCGAGCTGGTGCCTAACAAGCACCGCGGCGTCATTGTGACCATTGTGTTCCTGTCGAGCCTGCCGTTTGCCGTCTTCGGGCCCGTGATTGCGCGCTCCTTCATTGACAACACGGCCTCGCGCTGGCGCTGGAGCTACTTTCTCGGCGACATCCTCGGCGCCATCTCGCTCGTGCTCTTCTGGTTCCTCTACCACCCGCCCACCTACACGCAGCTGCACGTCGCCGGCAAGACCAAGTGGCAGATGGTGCGCGAGATGGACTTTGTCGGCATTGTGCTCTTCGTCGGCGGCTGCGTGCTCTTCCTCATCGGCCTGAGCTGGGGCGGTACCACATATCCCTGGACCAGCGGCCACACGCTGGGCACGCTGCTCGTGGGCGCCGCGCTGATTGCGGCGTTCGTCCTGTGGGAGGTGTTTTTCTGCAAGGTGCAGCCGCTGATGCCGCCGCGCCTCTTCCGCAACAGCGGCTTTGTCGGCATCGTCCTCGTCGCCGCCATCGCGGCCATGGTCTACTACTCCATGACCGTGCTGTGGCCGACGCTGATCAGCACGCTCTACACCACCGACTCCATCGAGATCGGCTGGGAGTCGTCCGTCGTCGGCGGCGGCGTTCTGCTGGGCCAGGTGCTCGGCGGCCTCGCCATCGGCTACGTCCCGCGCGTCAAGCTGCAAGCCGTGCTCTGCGGCGTTGGCGCCATGGCCTTTATCACGCCGCTGGCGGCCCTCACGGTCGATTCCCACCGCATGGTCATCGCCCTCGGCGTGCTCGGCCTCGTGTTCATCGGCTACATCGACAACATCTCCTTCCCCGGCATCACCCTGGTCCAGGAGTCGCAGGACATCGGCCTGGCCACGGGCGTCATGGGCTCGATCCGTGCTCTTGGAGGCGCCGTGGCCCAGGCCATGTACGTCAACGTCCTGCAGAACAAGCTGGCCACCAACATCCCGCACTACGTCGGCGAGGCCGCCGAAGCGGCCGGTCTGCCGGCATCTTCGCTGCAGCCGCTGCTGGCGGGCATCACCGCCGGCAGCACGAACCTCACGGCCTCTGTTCCTGGCTTTACCGATGAGGTGGCCGCGGCTGTGGCGGCTAGCATCAAGACAGCCTACGCCCGCAGCTTCCGCATCGTGTTCTACTGCACCATTCCCTTTTCCGTTATTCTCATCGCGTCGGCCTTTCTCGTCCCCAACATGGAGGGCTTCCTGCATCTCAACGTGGCCAAGAAGCTGCAGCGCAAAGAGGACATTGTCGCCTCTAAAGCGGCGGCTGCGGCTGCTTCGTCGTATGACGCGGAAAAGGCCGCGGCCACCCAGATTGAGTCTCTGCCGACAGCCACAGCAGAAGCGGCGACGGGGGCTAGAACATGACCACAGAGTGACATTGATTTTTAGATAGAATATGTACCTAAAATATGCTGCATTTGGGGTTTCCATGTTCCAATGGCAAACGCGTTGTGCTTCCGTGGCGTTACTTCTTCGTGAGGGCCGTCCCTGTTTTTCGCACGTATCGGCGTTCAGATCTTCTCATTCCAGCCATTTGATGTTCACATTATCATAAAACCTAAAGCCTTGGCCGCAACTGATGGCCAAAATCATCAAGGCGTACCACCCCCTCAATCCTCACAGGCATAATCATCCATGAGCGCCGGGTCCACTCCCCACTCTGCGGCACGCAGAACCCGGACCAGTTCGGGCTCCTCACACAGTCTCGCCAGCTCGAGCGGTGTCCTACCTTTGGGATCGCGGAGCGTGATATCGGCACCGCGTTCTGCCAAGTACTTGGCCAACTCCACAGCGCCTTCGCTGATGGCTTCGTGTAGCGGCGTCACATACCAGCTGTGCTCTGCTCCTCCTTCTCCTTCTTGTGCTGCTGATTGGCGGAGTCGCTGCATAGGGCGGAAGATGGAAAAAGGCTTGAAGTCATTGCGGCGCGGGCTGTTGATAGGGGCGCCGTGGTCCAGCAGCAGCTTGACCACAGGCATTAGATCAGGTCGCTCGCAGTTGCCCAGAAACAGGACGTTGCCGCGGGTCAGGTCGACGAGGCCGCGCGGGTCGTTGAGAAGCTCTTCGATCAGCGATATCTCGCCGGACCAGACGATTTTGGTAAAGAGCGAGTCGTCGCATTTGTCGGTCAAGTTGAGGTTGGCAGACCGGTCTATGAGCCACTGCACGGTCTCTCGGTCAACAATGCCGGGATCGCCAATGTAGCTGTGATGTCTGTGGTTTGGATGGATTAGTTGAGGATCTGGAAGAGGGGAATAGGGGGCAACATAACTCGTACAGAAATGCTGGCACGCCGTGATCCTCGACTCGCTTAGACACATAGTTGACATTGATGCCTCTCAAGGCGTAATAGGCAAAGCAACGCTCGGCGCGGTTTCGCAGGACGACCCAATAGTAGAGCTGGATATCCATGCCCTTCAGGGCCAGCATTTTTACAAACTCTACCTTGTCCGCCTCGATAGCCGCTCGCATGGCGTTGCCCAGCGGCTCCAAATCGGCCACCGGCCTACTCCCACGAGGCATTTTACACGCTTTGAACTTGGCGACTAATTGATCGACAGCACCTAGATTGTCGTCGGCGATCGCGGCAACGAGTTGGTCTGCTACATCGTATCCAGCCCAAGGGCCGGAAACCGGCCGTTCCAGCTGGTCGAGTGTTATAATTCGCATGGCTACCAAATAAGAGGACAAAAGAGGCGACTGGAGAGATGTGATGATGAAGGGAAACCCGGGAGCGACAGAATGGGAGAAGCGTGCTTGCTGCCTAATGGTGCCTGCTGCGGGCGTTTTCGGCTTACTTTCTCGCTTTAGTGCAGTTCTGATACTGTGGCGCGTACCTTATGTGGACAATTATACGGCTTACATGAACATTGACATGACTTCGGGCGCCTCCTCATTTAGACGAACGTACCCCGCGACCAGTTGGCTATGCATCTGCTGCTGTACAGTACAGACGCAGGAGAACACAAGGGTAACGAAGGCACTATTGCTCAACAGGTGACCCCCTCGTTAGTTGACGCAGACATATATAAGATAGAGTTGCGACAGCCTGCTAAGATTAGAGGCCAAGCTGAAGCTTATGTTTGACATGGGCTACTAATATACTAGTTTACATGATTGATAGCAGAACACTTAGCAACTGACACCCGGCGTCTTTCTCGCGCAACGCAATGCGCCCTTGGCTTTCCAATACAATTATAGTTTCAAATTATATGTTTTTATTCTACTACGACTAGTAGTTTATACTTCACGAAGCACCTAATTTATTAGGCAGGTATTACGGCCTCTTGGTGCATGTTGATTGGTCAAATTAGGCAGAAACGGGCTTGGACCAATGAGAAGCGTCAAAGTGCGACCCCCTTTTTTAATGCATCTCCTCGTCACTAAAACTTAGTCCTACACCTTCCATTGCTTGAGCCGGTACAGCTCTAAGATGCCTCCTAGGCGATCCTACAAGAAGAGTACTACCGGATGCAAGACATGCAAACAGAGGAGGGTGAAGGTACGCTTTCTCATACATGGTGTCGGGCATTATGGTGATCTGGGGGGGTGATATGGGCGTGACTGACCTGGTCTTCAGTGCGATGAGACTCGCCCAAAATGTGGACAATGCAGCAAACATGGTGTTCTGTGCGATTATGCATCCACAGACGCCAGGTCTACGGCATACATGGCGCCAGTTCGGGAAACGGATAGTCTCCAGCCGCTGACCCCAGAGCCACTGCTCCGAGAGCCATCGCCACAGCAGCTGTCATCGTCACCGTTGCGGAATGGGCGGTTGGTAGAGATGCGCTTGGTGCATCACTGCACCACGGTTACATGCGAAACGATGTAAGCGAGACGCACCCCATCGTGCACGGCTTTCCCCTTCCCACTGTCCTGCCCAGGGCCATCGGCTGACGCGTTTTTCAGGCGTCTGGTACAGGACGCTCGGCTTCGGCACACGTGGTCTGAGGAAGTGCCGTCTATGGCTTTCCAGAGTGATCCTTCCAACAGTCATCTCTTGGATCTGCTTCTCTCCGTCTCGGCTCTGCACCTGCGATCCCTGAACCCAAACGACGTCGAGGTTGAAATGGCATCCTCGCACTATCTCAGGCTAGGGCTCCAGAAATTTACGGGGATGCTCAACAAAATCAACAACAGGAACTCGCCTTTCCTGTTCATGTCCAGTGTCATGGTGGCCCTGTACGCGTCTGTCTCGCGTCTGGAACGGGAGCCCGGCAACCAGTACACTGTACCTACTGCTTGGTTCCGGGCGCTGCACGGGATCAGCACGGTGCTGTCGGCGTGCCGACCTGGGATCAGGGGGTCCAATCTCGAGCCAATACTACTGGATGACCCGCCCTGGGCCCCTAGATGTCCTGTGGACAACGAAACTCTATTTTCCGAGCTCTTGGTGGGGCTAGAAGATGCAAGTGCAGATCCAGAGAGTATGACTGGCTTCGGTGACGCTGTAAAATATCTGGGTTGGGCTTATGCTATGCAACAGACTCATGGAGACAAGGGCATGGTTCGAAGGCTTGTCTTAGCATTCCCAACTACTGTGCCACAACAGTACATCTCGCTCCTCGAAAGCCATGACCCCCGAGTTTTGGTCATCACAGCGCATTTCTTCGGGCTGGTTACCTTGGTGGACGATGTTTGGTGGCTGAAAGGAGTCGCCAATAGGGAGATTGAGGGTATTTTATCTCTTGTGCCCGACAACTGGTTGTGGGCGATGAAATGGCCGATTCAACAAATTCAGTATAGGGGTGTTGGGTTAAATTTATGCGCGTGATTTTAGGTTCTACGTTAGAAACTTGGTCGAGGCTAATAAAAAGAGTGGTGGTACTTTTCTTAACCAGGGAGGCAAGTCACAATTCTCAAACTACAAACCTCTTACAGGACGAATTATAGAGCGAGTATCTTGTAATACCAACACGCCCTTTAACATCGACTTAGATCTATGTACCTCTACTAATTTGTTTTTCCATCATTTTTCTCAGTGATGTCAATTGTTCTCTGCATAAACGTCATTTCGGAAAGGCCGGAAACGAGCCATGGACAGTAGAAGAGTTATAAATATAGATATATGGAGAACGCGAGACGCAATAGCTCACTCGTCATTTTTTGAATATAACGGCATGTGATCCCCCCCCATAAACTGAACTAGCCCTTAGGAATAGACTGGACCCCCCGGTGCTATATCAGACTACGGAACCTGCTGAGTTGGCGACGACCATTACTGAACAAGCGTCCGCCGTAGCCAAGCTGCCAGTGTTTCGTTGGCAATTTTGGACAAGGCCGCGTTGGGGACTAGCAGGTTGAATCCGTGGAACCCGCCGGGCCAGACATGCAGCTCTGCCTGCACGCCGCTTGCCCAGAGCTGGCTGGCATACGAAACAGCTTCGTCTCGGAACACTTCGGCAGAACCGACATCGATAAACGTGGGCGGGAGGCCGGCGAGGTCTGTGGCACGCGACGGGGCAGCGTAGATGCTAACACTGTTGCCTCCGTGCCGCTCGCCCAGCAGGCAAGACCAGCCGGTCTGGTTGCTGTCCCGGCTCCAGGTGCCCTCTTCGACGTACTGCTGGCTCGAAACCGTCTTGTTCCGATCGTCCAGCATCGGGCAGATCAGCACCTGAGCCCGCAGCGTTGGTCCGCCACGATCGCGAGCCAGCAAAGCAGTGCCCGCCGCCAATCCGCCGCCCGCAGAGGATCCAGTGATGATCAAGCTGTTCGGGTCAATTCCCAGCTCATGGGCGTGCTTACTCGTCCACCGGAGTCCAGTATAACAATCCTCTATCGGAGCCGGGTCCGGGTGCTCGGGGGGGAGGCGGTATTCGACCGAAACGAGCACAGCATCAAGCTCTAGCACCTGGTCGAGAAGGGCGTTCATCCCAAAAAAGCGATTGCCAGAGATCATCCCGCCACCATGTGTGTAGTAAATCCCCGGATGGGTAGCTTTATTTTCGGTCGGCGAGCTTTCCGCCGTGCTCGTTTTCTTTCGAAAGATCGATACCACCAAATCGCCCTCCGGACCAGCGATAGTGCGTTCCTCGTGCTCAATAGGACGTCCAGCAATAGCGTCGTCGGAGCTGGGACTGGAAAGTGCTCTCACTTTCGGGATATGGGCCCGGGTGACAGTCGGGCTGAAATTAAGTCTGGCTAGAACCACTCCCAGTTCCGGGTCGTAGGCTGGCCGGGGAAGAGTGGACGTCATCGTGTCTGCTGTGATCTGCTTGAGGTTGAGCCTTGGCAAGTTTCCAAATATCAAGAGGTAAAATACTAAACGTTCGTGTATTAAAATGTTCTTGCTGACAAAACAATGCTCTAGGCAAATATCAAGCTTAAAGCACCAAGGGATAGAGTGCAGAATTCAGACTTCTGTTCAAATATTCCAATTGATTTCTTATATCCTTTCTACGTATGCACTGGATGTAAGGCATGGCTTGTAAGTAGGTCTTTCTTGCGCTGCACACTTTACGCTTGCGTTCGTGTTCGCATTCGCGTTCGCGTTTGCGGACACTAATTACCAGTTCAAGCTCGACGTCAGGGTGGGCATCAAAACAGCACTACTCGTTTGTGGGGCGCCGTCCGTACTCATCAAGTCATCATACAAACGTATTGGCGATGTTGATTCTACTGTCTATGGCATCAGCTTACCTTGGAATGTACTATGTAACCACAACTATGCACCGCTCCATACACTGAGCGAAGCACGCCTTTGCTACCATCCAAACAATATTTCTAGCTACCATTGTGTACGATATCAAGCCCTTGTAGCGTTCTCCCATGTTTCATTCTCAAACGTGTAGCGTATTCGGAGTGTGCTTCGTCCTAGCCCGTTACTTCGTACCCTGAATCCCCTAATCGAAAGCTTCACATTCACTGTATGTAGCATTCGGCAACAACGAGGTGCCGGGCCTACTATCACGGCAATTACTCCGTATATCCAAATGGCACACTAAGCAGCGAACCACCTTAATTGGCATGTCCACAACCCATCCGTATCGCCAAGGATCGTTATCGTGGTGGGGGGCAGTGACTACATGGTATACGGAAGCCGGCAGCCCAATCTCTGACGCCGAAGTAACCTCAAACGCGAACACGAACGAGAACGCGAAGGAGAACGCAGAGGTGAACTTGGACATCCGTCCAAAAAGCATGGTTGCGTCTGGAGAAACAAAATAAACTTTCTGAATTGTACGATATAGCTAGAATGTCTCCTTCCATTTGGGACTCGACATTTCGTTTCACAGTTTCCAACCCTACTCCTTATCAACACCAGGCCACAAGACAATGCATAATAAGGCTTAGCTAACTTGAAGGGAATGGGGGCTTAAGTAAAGGGCTGCACGGCATTTACATATGGGCTAGGCGACAACAGCTGCACTTTGCGGAGCAAGGCTGCCCTTGCCACAGACGAGAGCGAGACATTTATGCGGCCCCATGCTCTTACGGCATGGCCGAAGCTGCTTGAATTTGCAGTTACAAATACTATAAGGGCAATATGCAGGCAGACTCGAGGCGCAGCATCCCCACCTAGCCTTGTCGGATGAGCTCGCGTTCCGCGACTATAGAGTGGGTGACTATTAGTCTCTAGTCCACAGCGATCGTACTGCGTACGCAGCTCCTCGGATTGTTTGCATGCTTTGAGCATCTTCTAACACTTTTGCAGGGCTAGGTGGCCGCGGGTCATCTCTGTGGGAGCCTTCCACGGTGCCTCGATCTCCATCCGAGTATACTAGATTACCCCTCTCATGACTAAGTGACACCTGTAGATGTTCCTAGTGGGTAACCACAACGCACACTTTCAACAAAACAGCAAAACGCATCTCATTCGTAAATATACTATCCGGCATGCGAGACTCGATTTTTAAAGACGAGTGCAACAGGGCGCGCAGAGCCTTCATCGACTGGATCGATACCGAAGCAGTCCTTCGCTTGGCCTCGTCCTTCCACGACGACGAACCCTGTGAGAACCTGGCCGCCGGTGAAAGGGAGCTTGGCTTCTCGTCAGAGGACGAGTACTAGTTTGCACCGCCCGAGCGGTCCGGCAGCCGGCGCCAGTCTCTGTACGAGGGCCTGGCGCATATCTACAGGAGCTGCGCAAGCTAGAGTTTCCGCGGATCGGGGCGCTAGGTCTCGACCCGGACAACGGTCTGTCTGCGTGCGGCACGCCGGAGAGCGAGGGCCTTGACCCGGCGGCACGGCTGCCTCCGCGGACGACGTTTACGTGGGCCAGCGAGTACGTCGATGCGCTGCTCTGGCTGGGCGACAACCTGCTTAAAAGGGGCCGCAATGCTATGGACGAGCGGAGGGAACTGTTGCTCAACTGGTCCCAGCAGGAAACGCGCTGCGACGCTCTCGTGCTGTACGGGCTGTAGCATGCCGACTTCGTGCACGACATCTTCTAGTCCCACCTGAGCTACTTCGAGGTCAGCTTGGACAGCTGTCCGACCAGCGCCGCCGGCAAGACACAGCATAAGCAGGCCGTCGACCGCTGAATGGCGGAGTTCACGACCAACGAGCACCGCGCCTTGCTAGCGCGCAAAAGAAGGAGGCGTTTTGCCTGCTACGACGACGAAGAGGTCTACTTTGCCGCGCGGCCACCGGCCGCGACAGACGAGGCAGACTGCCGCCCGTCCCGGACGCCTGTGGAAGCAGAGCTGGCCCGTCGATATCCCGCGCTGTTTGTATATCGCAAGTCCATCGTGCGGGGAGCAGGGAAGTAGGATGACGGTTACGTTCTGTCCTATGTATCAGCCCGTCGAGGACGGCTTCAGGGACGGGACACCTTCGACATTGTCTAGGCTGGGGGCAATGCTAGAACGAAGCCCACGGCAACGCTGGTCCGCTTGGGGAAGCCATGGCATACTCCGGACTCCGTCGCAAGGGTCCATGATTCATGACCCACGCGGAGAAATGCGGAGGAAGAAGCTGGCCCGAGGAGAGGACGGACGACGTGTAGATGGGAGCTCGTAGATCTCTCTCGCCTCGGTGGTTCTGACCCTCGTCAGGGCTGTCCTCCACCGGAGCCTGGCTATTTGCTGCAGCAGGGGCACTCTCAGCTTCCCAAAAGCGCTTCCCGAAGGAGGGTTAAGGGTTGCTACTGGAACATGCCGTGTCGGAGTAGAAGGCCATGGGTCTATGGCTTCCGGTCGCCATGGGGGATTCCAGCGTGCCATTTCATCGAAAGCGGAGTTCTTTTCTCCATTCAACGAGGACTGGAGCGCGTGAGCTTCCTTGAGCTCATTCCACGTCCTCTTTTATGGTCCTCCCACTGCATCATGTGCAAAGGCAAGGCCTTCTGTCACTAGTGCCCTATTATCGCCTTAGATTCAGCGCAGAATCCTCGATCGAGTGTTCTGTGGGTGGAATGCACGCAAGTCAGCCAAGCAAAGGCTCTGGGCTCTGACTGTGCCACATGGGCGTCTACGTTCCAATCACATCGCCACAGTTACAAAGAAATTAAAGAGTCAAAGTGATACTAGATTCTTTTGTTCATTAATTAAAAGCATGCCCTAGTGACAGCTCCATCCTTGTATTCTGGTATATTACCCGGAGCCTCGCCAAGCTCTTCCATGCTGCTACCGACGTCTCATGGTATAAAGAAAGAAAGAAAGAAAAATATCATCGAAAACACATTAAACGGGAGTCTGAGGCTGCGGCCAGTTCGTGGCGCACTATTTTACCTGTTTGCTTCTTTTGCCAACCAACCCTTACCCACTAGACACCAAGATCTTGTTGATGAGGGCAGAAACAAAAAATCAAAACATGTTCAATACATGTGCGAGGAATGGATCCACTGTCCCAGATTCTCCTTTTTGTTCAAGGCCTAGAGCGCCTTGCTGCCAAAACACAAGACTACAATTGCTATTAGACAATTTACAGCAGCAGAGCAGCAACACCGGCAGCGGCCAGGAAACCCATAGGGGCAGCGGTGATGTGAGCAGCCTAATGGATGTTAGTGGAATGTTATCGGAATGCAGGAATAAGTCGGGGGACAACGTACGAAAGCAGTGCTAGAGGAGGAGCCAGCAGCACCACCACCGGTGGTGGTGGCCTCAGAGCCCGAGCCAGAGCCAGTGGTGGTGGAACCAGAGCCCGAGCCAGAGCCAGTGGTGGTAGAGCCAGAGCCCGAGCCGGAAGTGGCAGAGCCGGCAGCGCCAGAGCCAGTGGCAGTGGCCTTGCCAGAGCCGGAAGCATCAGTGCCGGTGGCCTTGCCAGAGCCGGAAGCATCAGTGCCGGTGGCCTTGCCAGAGCCAGAGGCCCCGGTGCCAGTAGCAGAAGTGGCGCCAGAAGCACCACTAGCACCAGAGCCAGCACCGCCGCCAATGGGGATAACGGTCGTGCCAACCGAGGTGATGGTGGAGCTGCCGCTGGTGATGATAGTGGTGAAGCCCGAGGTGGTCAGCGAAGCGCTGGCACCCGAGCCGGAGCCGGAGCCGGAGCCAGTAGCGGTGGCCTTGCCAGAAGCACCGGAGCCAGAAGCACCGGAGCCGGAGCCGGAGCCAGCAGTGGTGGAAGAGCCAGAGCCAGCAGAGCCAGTGGCAGAGCCAGTGGCAGAGCCAGATCCAGCAGAGCCGGTGGCAGAGGCACCAGAGCCGCCAGTAGCAGTGGGGTTGCCCAGGCCGGTGGTGGCGATGGTGACGCCGTTCTGGGCGCAGACCTCAACACCGTAGCTCACAACAGTGGCAGCAGCGCTGTCGTCGCCGCAGGACTCGTAGGAGCAGTCACGGATGCCGTAGACAAAGTCCTTGACGCTGCACAGGCACTTGATGTCGTTCTGAGCGCAGCCCAGAGCGCCGTACTGGCCAAGCATGCTGTTGACACAGGAGGTCTGGCGATGTTAGCTGGAAGATCACGGAAAACAAATGGATCTCGAGTCTGGGATAGACTTACACCGCAGGCCGGGAAGCCCGAAGGGTAGGAGAGCTGAGCCGAAGCGACGGCGGCGGCGCCCAGAAGGGCGAGCAGGCTGCTGTTGACCATTTTGATTTTTGGGGGAGTTCTGAGGCAGATGTTAGTCAACACAATCACGACTATCACGACAATCACATCCACGTTGGATCGATCGACAACAGTGTGGAGAGATAAAGATGGGGATAGAGAGTCTGACTTGAAGAAACCTGGCGAGCGGAAGAGGACGAGGAGAGTAGAAAAGCGAGAAGCTTTGAAATGATGAATAGGCTGGAGATGTGAGGATGGAGAAGAAAAAGAGCAAAAGGAAAAACTGCAATTGGCCCAAGACCCGGGGGGAGAGGAGTATTATAAGTGTTTTGGGAAGGAACAGTTACACGGTACGATGAGATGATATTGAGAGGCAGCAGAAAGAGACACCAGAGCTATCTGGACGACCACGCGCTGGGAAGGTGGAAAAAGGGGAGGAAGGGGTGCGTGGAAGAAGAAAGCAAACTAAGCCGAAGTTTAATTGCCAGTGTAGTTGGTGCTAGGACGGCGTTTAATCTTCGGGGGGTTCATTTACGCTTCGGTGTAAGAGGGGTGTGTGAAAAGCTCAAAGACAGCGAAAGAGCGGGGGTAACGACAAGTGAGACAGGCAATGAATAGGTCAAGTGTGCTGTAGGACGCGTAGACGTGTTTGTTTGTAGCACAGAATGGCACCAATGGAAGGTGACAGAAGAGGGAAGAAGGGCATTGCCAGATGGTGTGTTTGGGGAAGGTGCGTTCGACTTACATGAAAAAGGTTTGGGCGGAGGCTGAAGTGTGAGAGGAGTCAGCGTTTGAAGTGAAGACGGGCTGTTGCTTGAAAGAAGAGAAGCAAAAGGTCAGACAGAGAGGGAGGGAGGGAGAGGGATAGATATACTCCGAGGAGGCGTGCGAGAGGACGGGGATCTGACAAGTCAGGCCGGTCGGTAGGCCCCAAGCAAAGAGAGAGAGGCGGGAGGGCCAAGGAAGCAAAAGGCAAGAGGCAGGGCACAGCAGGGGAAGGAACCAGGTTGGCAGGGGAGGAGCCGAGAGGCAAAACGCACCTTACGCGAAGAGGAGTAGGCGAAGCTGCAGTGCTGTGGATGTTTGCGGCGAGTGGGGAGGGGGACCGAGTAGTCGTAGATAGGGTAAAAGAGGATGAGGATATGGGAGATGAAAAGAAAAACAAGAGGAAAAAACGAGAGCAAGTGGCCGGGGTCCAGTAAAGAGGAAAAGACAAGGCAAGAAGGCATGTAGCATGTACTCGTGTACGTATCTTACTCACTCACGAAAGGGCCGATGTGAGTAAGGCAGGCAGGCCAGAGAAAACTGAGCGAGACAAGCAGACACAGGTGTCCGAGGCAGGAAGGTGCGGCCCACCAAAGTACCGCTGGCGAAGGAAAGAACGAAGGGAGACGCGTGCCTGCACCAACGCTTTGCCACTGCCTTACGCATGTAAGTATCACACGCGGAGGATATCACGCCTCATACGCTCGTTCAGCAGCACGGTGTAGTCAACCACGTCGACTAGCGCAGCTGCCGCTGGATGTGGCACTTACACGTATCTGCACGGCATCCCGTGGGGACCTGTCTAGCTGCTCCTGTTGGCCACAGATGGGTTGGGGTGTATCCGATCGCACGAAGTAACAGACGTCACCACTTTGTTCGACTACTACCCTCCTTCCCTGCTTAAGCTCTTGTAAGCTCTTGCTTTTAACAGCTGTACATGGCACCGGCTTTAGTGGCAAGAGGGCTCCCATACGCCGCTAATGCTGCAAGACGTCTGTTTCTGGTAGCACTGTGGCTGTAGTCGGCAGCGATAGTGTCTCTTCTAGCATTTTTACTGCATAAGCACGTAAAATACGTCGTACGAGTGCCTGCGCTGTATTCTCCGTCGCATCTTTTTGTGGGAGAGAAAAAAAGACAAGGCAGGAACATCGGCGGTGGCCGGGAGGAAACAGCACGATGCCTGTTTTGCGCTGTTTCCTATGACGAAATAGGACATGGCGACTCGGGGTCCACCGCCACACAGCGCTAAAGGACACCAGTCTGCTCCCGAGCAAGCTGGAAAGCTGCATCGGCGGCCTTTTGTGACGTATTGGGTGGAAAAGATACATAGATTGATGGATGAATGAACGGGGATGGCCTTTTGGGATTCGGGTCTCTTCCGGCGCAGCGAGAAAAGAAAAGAAAAAGCCCGAAAACTAGACGGCAGCAAAGTTACTCATCATGACATCGTGGCTGTCATGCCCTTTGGGCCTCCGCTCCAGCCCGTCACGTTGGCACGTATTATGTGGTCCGGCCTCTGGTATTT
Source organism: Graphilbum fragrans (assembly GCA_001513895.1). Lineage (NCBI taxonomy): Eukaryota > Fungi > Ascomycota > Sordariomycetes > Ophiostomatales > Ophiostomataceae > Graphilbum > Graphilbum fragrans. Next base: position 372,596 of record LLKO01000025.1, read on the forward strand.
GTGCAGCCGGCTCTTTGTTCGCTGCCAACAGCAATTAACGTTGACAAGTACATATGGATCGCACTCCGTACAGGCATACGTAACTGCCTACACCGCATGTTCAAGGTGGCGTGCAGTAGCTACAGTCGGTTTAGCTAGTTGTGCAGGATGCAGCAAGAAGGCTGGATCAGGCAAGTTGATGGCCAGCCCAATGCAACGCTGCTTTGCACATCTACTGTTCAGTCTCCTCGTGCAGGCATCTGTGGACGTGGTTGCCGGGAGCAGACGGCTGGAGTGGGTTCCATTGGCTGGTGCTGTGGGTGATGGCGGGTGGATGGCGGTGAATGGGTGGTTACTGGGTAACAAAAATGGGCGGGGATCGGCCAATTTCGAGATCGCTAGGCCAGTCTCCCCTGGTGCCTCCCTTTGCTCGAGATCTGTGGACAGGGGAGAATGTGTGGAGGTCGGCGATGTGTACGGAGATGCCTCTGGGTACTGGGCTCAATGCGGGCTCCCGCTACAGCAACTATTTGAAAGACGCGACCAGTGCTTTTCCTAGCGAGTGGGCGCGCCAATCGGCAGCAGCGATTTGCCTCACCCAGAGCTGCTGGCCGCTCTGTCGCTGTGCCACTATGCGACGGCTGCGGAGTACTTACTCGTACACTACTCCATGCTCTTGCTGGTAGGTGAAATTTTCGCTGCTAGCCCGGACACAATGCTACGGTGGCGCGAGCGTGTGTGCTGCCCAGCTGAAACAACCCCGGCCAGCTGAATCGGGCTTTGTACCCTCCGCGTACCCTCTCGCGGTCTTTGCGCAGCAAAAGTACCTGCTGGCGCCAGGCTCGCTGTAAAAATTGGCCGGGCGGGATCGACCTGCCCGCTTTTTATTTTTTAGTGGACACGTACCCTGGCCGAGTGCTGCGCTAAACAGCCGTGCGAGCTGTGCTGGCCAATATTGGTCTGAGGAGCTCTCCGGCAGCCTGTCTTGCCGTCCTCTCGTCCTCTCGTCCTCTCCCCCCGATGCTGTGCACCAAAGACAGCTGTCCCGGTATGCACGAGGACACACGGAGTACTTCCGCCTCCTAGTGGCAACCAGTGGGAGGCAGCCACTGGACTACGGGACTTCCTGCAGGCTGGCAGGCTTCTTTCGGTAAAGTCTGCTCCCCTTCTGGACGAGGTGTTTTTCGTCTGCCTTTTTCGGTTTTGGCCGCCATCGCATGGTCCCAATGCGTGTAGTCGTCAGTTTCGAAGTGAGACGAATGTATGTACGAGATATGGAGTATGTACATGCACCCATTTGTCACCTTTGGCTTAACCCTAAATAGAGACAGGGGCACACAGATTCCGATTTGTCGATCGCCTGGCCCATCTCAATTTTGCTCATTTCCTCCAGCAGCCTTAGAGAGCCTTTGGGGAGGACGGACAAGGGCTGGGGCGAAGCAAACAAAATTGGCAGGGGGGGCCTAGCTGGGCAGAAGGAAAGAGAAAAAGTAGTGTACTCCGTATGTACTTACGTGTACAGAGTAACTACGGAGTAGTATACTATGCACATACTCGATGTAAATAGTCGGCAACCCGAAACCAAAAAAGGAAAATGCCTACGAGGCCATGGGCCCGAATGCGAGGAAGATGCGCCAACGTGAGAACTCTAATTGGCCCCGGGTACCCAGACGACTAATTGCATTCATTTGGCTGCTGAGACGGTGCTTTCTTTTGGGGGGAAAGATAGCAGGAAAGACGGCGACAGTGGTTCGGTCTGCCTGTTCCCAGAGGCAGACAGTAACCATGTCCCACAGCAGCTCCTTCGGGATCACCCCGAGATAGACCGCGAGGATGGAACGATCCGATCGCACCAGAGAGCAGACATACAACTTTACGGAAAACCCGTGCTCCGTACAAGTAGACTGGTGCTCTCTCGTGGCGGAGAATGCAATGGAGAAAGTAGCATTGCAGGCGATCCCGCTCGAACCCCAGCACGGCGTTACTCTCCAGTGTCTCTCGTCGTTCTCGTTCCCAGCACACACGCTGATGCGTCTATCCTCCTTCCAGTAACCGCCGAACGCGGTGTCGACGCCGCTTTGTTCCTGCCTTGGTCGGGGCGCCGCGACGCTTAGAGCCCATTCCTCCCAGCACACTACTCGCACAAAGCAGCACTATGTAGTCGTAGTCCACGCCGGCGATATCGCTTAGAAGATACAGCACTCGCTAGCTCTGCCGCTGGCAGGTTCCTTGGTTTTTCCACTGCCGTGGTCAAAGAGGCCACAGGCACCTTTTGCGTGCCAGCGATGGCCCCGTGTGCTGTAGTGCTGTTTTGTGTGCGTGTAAAGTGGCTTATTGTCTGCAAGCACACACTGACGGCGCGTGGGCGTGGAATGGCTGTCCTCCAAGTGCTGCCACTTACAGCTAATCTTCCGCGTGCGAGGCAAAGGTGCCCTCCATGGCCTTGTTTCACTCCCCCCTCTCTCCCTCGCTGCCCTCCCCTTTCTATGTCAGCGGAAATGGAGAATGGTGCCTGGCCTGGATTTTGTGTTTGGCTTTCTCATCTTCCCCTTTTCTCTTGGACTCTTTCAATATATATCTATATACAACTACTCGTAGACCCTCCTTCACCTCCACCCTTGGCTCTTGCGATCGCCCAGAGTGAAATTACCACCGCGCCTGGCGCCGCACCGGACAGATAGACTTTTTGTCAAGGGACTCCGCAGAGTGGCTGCTTGCAGGCAAGGATGTCCTGTCAAAGGTCTGGGCCCTGGTATTAAGGTATGGAGTATGGCATCCCACATCATGGACAGGGTCTGTTAAAAAAGAGATGTTCCCTTCGGGGTACGGAGTACGGTCACACATGATCCATCATCCTAGGGACGCCCTTTTTTGCTGTCACTTCGTGCCAACCCACCCCGGGCATTGGCCTGTCTCGTGCATACGACTCAAGGGACTATTTCACGTCGAATACGGCGTCAACTTACACATAAGTCACTCAGCCATAGTTGAAGTGAACCCAATTACTACCCTATAAGCAAGAACATTTCTAAAATACATAACTATCCAGCAGACAGCCTTGCACGCAAGGCAGCTGCTAGATGGATGGATGGTGTATGATGTGTAGACATAAGATGTAAAACAGACAAAGCAAGAAACGGAACAAGTCGCAGTAAACAAAAACACGACGCCAGCAATTACGGCAGCCCTCGCAGGCCCATCATTGGTAATAAGAAAAAACAAAACAAACATATACTATACCTTTGCGTCGCTGTCATGTCCAGTCCGTCTCATGGCCACATCGAAAGCTCATTCATTCCCGTCCCGGCACACACAGTATGCTCTCCATGGTCTTGCAGACTTAACCGCTGCACATCACGCAGGACTCCGGGTTTTCGATGCTGCCTATTTGGGGTTAGAATATGCAACCAAGACGACAAGCAAGAATCATCCGGAAGACTTACACTGCAGAACGGCATCGGCGTAAATGTCAAACTCGCGGTCCTTGCTGTCCTTGGTAGCGTCCTCGCTCTGGGCTGCCTTGCCGCCGAGCGCGGGGTCGGCCAGCTCCTCAATCTCGGGCTTCTCCAGCGGCTCGGTCGGCAGCGTCGTGGGCGACTCGCCCACTTCCAGGTCAGCCTTGAACGGCTTCGTAGCAGTAGCCAGACCAGTCGGCGGCGGGGTCGTGCTAGGCGTGGGAATGCCGTTGGACGAGATGGCCTTGCCGCTCAGAGACTTAATCGGAGTGACGGTGGGCAGAGCAGACGCGGGCGCCGAAGGAGCAGCAGGCGCCGCACTGCCCAGCTTACGGACTGTCGGCAGCTTGCGAGCGACCGCTGTGTCCTCGACGCGCAGCTTCTCCTGGTCCACAGTGAACTGGATGGGCTGGGCCGCGGCCTGGGTGCGCAGGTAGTACATGCCTGTCTTGAGACCCAGCTTCCAGCCGGCGAAGTGCATGCTGGTGATCTTGCCCATGGTCGGCTCGCGCATGTGAATGTTGAGCGACTGCGACTGGTCAATGAAGGCGCCACGGTCGGCCGCCATCTGCACAATAGTGCGCTGCGAGATCTCCCAGACCGTCTTGTAGAGCGCCTTGGTCTCGTCAGGGATGTTGGGGATGTTCTGGATGGAACCGCCGTCGGCAATGATGCGGTTCTTCATGTTGTCGGACCACAGGTTCATCTCGACCAGGTCACGCAGCAGCCAGGGGTTCACCACCTGGAACTCGCCGGCCAGCACACGGCGCTGGTAAATGTTGGAGGTGTAGGGCTCAAAGCACTCGTTGTTGCCCAGGATCTGTGACGTCGAGGCCGTCGGCATGGGCGCCATCAGCAGACTGTTGCGGATGCCGTGCTTCTTGATCTTGGCACGCAGCTCAGTCCAGTCCCACAGATCCGAGGGCGTGACATTCCACATGTCCGGCTGCAGGATGCCCTGCGACACAGGCGAGCCCTCGTACGACGCGTAGACGCCCTCGATCTCGGCCAGCTCGCTCGAGGTCTCGAGAGCAGCGTGGTAGATGGTCTCGAAGATCTGGATGTTGAGCTTGCGCGCCTCGGGCGACTCAAATGGCATGCGCAGCGCCAAAAAGGCATCAGCCAGGCCCTGGATACCCACACCAATGGGACGGTGGCGCATGTTGCTGTTGCGAGCCTCGGGCACCGGGTAGTAGTTGACGTCAATGATGCGGTTCAGGTTGCGCACAACGACCTTGGTCACATCGTGCAGGGCCTTGAAGTCGTAGCTCTGGTTGGACTGGTCCACGAAAGCCGGCAGGGCAATGGAGGCCAGGTTGCAGACAGCGACCTCGTCAGGGGCCGAGTACTCGACAATCTCCGTGCACAAGTTGGAGCTGCGGATGGTGCCCAAGTTCTTCTGGTTGCTCTTGCGGTTGCAGTGGTCCTTGTACAGCATGAAGGGGTTGCCGGTCTCGGTCTGGGCCTCAAGAATGGCATACCACAGCTTCTGAGCCTTGATGGTGCCGCGGCCACGGCCCTCCTTCTCGTACTTTTCGTACAGGGCTTCGAACTCCTCGCCGTAGCAGTCGGCCAGGCCAGGGCACTCGCTAGGGCACATGAGCGTCCAGGTGCCGTTCTTCTCCACGCGCTTCATGAACAGATCAGGTATCCACAGAGCCATGAACAGATCACGGGCGCGGATCTCCTCCTTGCCGTGGTTCTTGCGCAGGTCGAGGAACTCAAAGACGTCGGCGTGCCACGGCTCCAGGTAGATGCAGAAAGCGCCGGGGCGCTTGTTTCCGCCCTGGTCGACGTAGCGAGCCGTGTTGTTGAAGACGCGCAGCATGGGGATGATGCCGTTGGAGGTGCCGTTGGTGCCGGCAATGTAGGATCCTGTGGCACGGATGCGGTGTATGTTGAGGCCAATGCCGCCAGCCGTCTTGGAAATCATGGCACAGGTCTTGAGGGTGTCGTAAATGCCCTCGATGCTGTCGTCCTTGATGTCGACCAGGAAGCACGACGACAGCTGAGCCTGCGGCGTACCGGCGTTGAAAAGCGTGGGTGAGGCGTGAGTGAAGGACTTGCTGGACATGTAGTTGTAGGTCTCCATAACACGCTCGACATTGTCGCCCCAGATGCCCACAGCCACGCGCATAATCATGTGCTGAGGCCGCTCAACAATGGCGCTGTTCAGCTTGAGCAGGTAGGAGCGCTCCAGGGTCTTGAAGCCAAAGTACTGGTAATTGAAGTCGCGGTCATAGACAATGGCCGAGTCAAAGTCCTCCTTGTGGCGCATGACGCACTCGTAGGTCTCCTTGGAGATCATGGGCGAGGCGCGGCCATTCTTGGGGTTGACGTAGTTATAGAGGTCGCTGACAACGGCAGACCACTGCTTCTTAGTCTGCTTGTGGAGGTTGGACACGGCAATGCGGGCGGCCAGGATGGCGTAGTCCGGGTGCGTGACAGTCATGTAAGCGGCCGTTTCAGCAGCCTTGGTAGCTGGTTAGCTGGTGTTGAAGGAAACGCACACAAAAGAAACGAATGACCTACCAGATCGTCCAGCTGGACGGTGGTCACACCGCCGTAGACACCGGAAATGACCTTCTGGGTGATGGCGACAGGGTCGACATGGTTCATGTTCAGACCATAACACAGGCGCGAGACACGGGCCGTGATCTTGTCGAACTGGACGCGCTCTTGGCGTCCATCTGAGCAGCGTTAGATGACTTTCATTTGTATTGGGGCATTGGGGTATTGGGATATGGCCTGTTTCTTGGCTCCCAGCTGCGATGCGAGAAGCCCAGGGGCCTGGGTAGCCATCTAATACGTACCACGCTTGCGAACAAACATTGTGAGGTTGTGAGAGAGGGGGAAGATAATTCCAAGCCAGATGAGGCCGTTTTGCTCAACGGTGAGGCAAGGCTAGCACGGAAAGACGGTGAAACAAACGGTAGACGGAGTCGCAAAACTCTCTTCGGCCAGAGGAAGAGAAGGAAGCAATGCTCGACAAGTGATGCAAGCAAGAAAGAAGATGGCAGGACTCGAGGGGTGGTGCCTGGCAGAAGAAAGGAAGAGGGCGGATGGAAGGGAGAGAGGAGGAGCACTTTAAATGTGGTACGCGGTGTGTGCCCTTTCTACGCGTCGCCAAAGAGCGGGGCGTTGCCATTGGCGTGAAAAAAAATAAAGCAAAAAAATAGAGATTAAGTAAGCCCTCCACACGACGCGCTCTCACGCGCCCCCGCGACGCCAGGTTTTTTCCACCTATTTCGCAGTTTCGTACCCGGATCGTCCTCTCTGTTAAGGCCTTGCATATGCAGCCACTCAAAACCGTACTGCGGAGTACCTGGCTGCTACCAGTGTCGGAAAATCTTATGTACCCTGGCAACAAATGCCCTACGCAACCGCTCCGCAACCGCATCGAACAAGCATTACCAAGCACGCCAAAGCACAGCAAAGCAGCCAGGCAGCAACGCGTTTGGTATGTGAAGAGTCACAGTGGAGCGCCATTGGCCCTGGTTGCTGTGTGTGCATCTAATCTAATCAATCAGTGCGCCTGTCTCCGTCGTGCCTGCTCTCCGGCACCGGTTTCGGCGAGTCTCTATGACTGGCCTCGGTGCTTTGCCACACTCCAGACTTGCCAGACTTACCGGCCTCTCTCGGTTCCGCTGCTCGCCAAGACTGTCCCCAGCATTTTCCAGGGCGATGGCAGCCTCGTCATCGGTTCCGACGTCGGTGGCCTCTGCAGCTGGCACGGCAGCCGGCATCTCTGCACCCAAGCCAGGCTATCGTCCACGCTACATTGATGTACGTAGCGTATGTCCCTTGCATGGTCCTTCTGTACTGGACGCGCTGACCCGAATGTCTGTCCCAGATCGGCATCAACCTGGCCGATCCCATCTTCCGCGGCGAATACCACGGCAAGCAGCGGCATCCCGATGACCTCGCAGACGTCGTGAAGCGAGCCGGCGATGTTGGCTGCTCGAAGCTCATCGTCACCGGCTCCGATCTGAAGAGCGCCCGCGATGCCTTGCTTCTAGCCGAGCACTTTCGTACGTCAGAATCTCCAGACCAAGCCCTGTTGTCCTCTGTCGAACCAACAGTGCGATGGACTCTGTCAAGCTAACACATTGGCAGCCGACGTGGTCTACACAACGGCCGGCATCCATCCATGCAGCAGTGCCATCTTCGAGGTGCCTCGTGAGCGACGCAGCCCAGCCACCGACGCTGACGGCGGCCATACCCCAGCTTGCGGTGCTGATCCCACACTGCCGCACGCCGAGGACGGCGAGATCGACGCCGCCGGGTCTGCCCAGATCATCCAGGACCTCACCGCTCTCATCACGCAGTCGGCCGCCCCCCTCGTCGCTGTCGGCGAAATCGGCCTCGACTACGACCGCCTGCACTACTGCTCGGCCAGCACACAGCGCCACGCCTTTGCCGCCCAGCTGGCCCTCGCCGCCAGCCTCGAACGGCCGCTGCCGCTGTTTCTGCATTCGCGCGCGTGCCACGCCGACTTTGTTGCCATGATGCAAGCACAGTTTGGCCCGCGGCTCGAGCGGCTGGCCCGCGGCGGCGTCGTGCACAGCTTCACGGGAACGCGCGAGGAGGCGGAGGAGCTGATGGCTCTGGGGCTGTATCTCGGGGTCAACGGGTGCAGCCTAAAGACGGCGGAGAACTGTGATGTGGTGCGGGCGATCCGGCTGGACCGGCTGATGATCGAAACGGACGGGCCATGGTGTGAGGTACGGCCGAGCCATGAGGGGTGGAAGTATCTCGTGGAGGTGGAAGCAAAGAGGGCCAAGGCTGAAGAAGCCCGGAAAGCCGAGGAGGCCAGGGTCGACGCGGAGCGGAGAGCGGAGGAAGCCCGGACGGCCGAAGAGGCCCGAAAGGCGGAGAACACGCAAACGGCTGCGGAAGGTCAAAATGGCCAGGCCGATGAAGCCCACCAAGACACCCAAAACACCCAACCCGACAAACCCAGGAGACGCGAACACTACAAGAAACCCAACAACAGCAAACCGGTCAAGCAGCTGCTGGTGTCGGGGCGGTTCAAGACGGTCAAGAAGGAAAAGTGGGAGGCCGGGGCCATGGTCAAGGGCCGCAACGAGCCGTGCATGATTGAGCGCGTGGCGACGATTGTGGCGGCCATCCACGGCGTCTCGGTGGAGGAGGTGTGCGAAGCCTCGTGGGCCAACACAGTGAAGCTATTTGGGCTGGAGTAGGGGAGAGTACAAGATGCGGCGTAGGGACGAAAAAGATGCCAGGATATAGAAGATCAAAGGCAGGTAGACCAGATGATACGACAAGAAGCATATAGACATAACGGGCAGCAGCTACCAGATCAATGACTGTAAATGATAGAAAGAAATCACTGGAGACCTCGTACTAAAGACACCCAAAATGCAGCATTCAATCCCAAATGCTAAACGCCCCCCACCAGTCCCGGAACCCAACGCCAGACATGCCATACACGTAAATTATGCCACTCTTCGCTCTACACCATTCCTGAGCCCTTGTGGCCTCGTATTCGCCCGTGCCGCACAGCGCCCACTGTCACGCCCTCCTCGCCGGTCAGCCACCCCGGCATCTTTTCTCCATCAATCACCCCGGCCTCCACCAGCTGCCGCAGCCCGGCAAACACGTGCGAGCCGTGGAATGTAAAGGCAATCCGCGGCCGCCAGGGGTTGCCGGCTGTTTCGTGGCCCTCGCCGTCGTCGTGGTCTTCGGCGGCATCGCCCTCGTCGCTGTGGTCTTTCTCTTCTGCTTCCCGCGCCAGCACCACGTCAATGTGGCTCCGTCGGGCGCTTCTCGTTTGCCTCCGGTGCACATTGGACACGGTCTGCGTCTCTGGTTCCGGTGCGTCCGGCTCGTCGGGCACCACGTCGCCCTCATCCAGACCACCCCCCCGGCCGTCTGGAAACGCGTCCTGCATGACAATGTCCACGCGCTCAACCCCCAGGCCATCGCCCATGCGCCCCGACAGCCCAAACCGGGCGGCTGCCACGCGCCGCCGCCGTTTCGCCGCTCGCCTTGCCCTTTCGGTGCCCGGCGAAGGCGGTGGTCGTTTCCGGGAGAGGCGCTGGTCTTTCTCTACGCTGCTGCCCTCGTTTTCCTTGTCATTTTCCTTACTGTTTTCCTTGTCGTCATCCGGCGTTGGCAGGGCCGTGCTCAGCGGCGACTCAATGGTCTTTTCGTCTGCGTAGATGCTCCAGCCGCCGGCGGCCGCGTTGGCTCTCCCGGCACCGCGACGGTGCAGCAGTTCGGCCAGATTGCGTGTGGAGAGGCTCGTAGGCTTCAGACCGTAGCGCTCGCGGGGGCGTGATAGGGCTTTGGGGATGGCCTCGACAACGAGGCTGCGGAGGCTGCGGTTTTCGCGGGCCGCAGGACGTGGTGGTGCCGCAGAGGGGCCTCCGGATGTGTTGGCGCCCGTCGAAGTGCGTGAGGAAGAAAAAGAAGCCAAAGACGATGCAGCAGCGGAAGCGGCATCGCCAGCTACCGATTGCCCGCTGGACAGATAGACGTGGGGCGAGGCGTCGGGAAAGGCCACGTAGAGGGTGTGCGAGGCCTCGGCGGCCACAGAGGCCACCGAGGCAGCGCCCGTCGTGGCGAGGGCCGTGTTGTAGGGCGAGTCGAGGATGAAGATGCGCAGCAGCAGCAGCGGCAGCTGTTTGTGGCGGTCAAAGTTGTAGTGGACCTTGACGTCCGGCAGGATCTGGGCCTGCAGGTGGCGCAGAAAGGTCGACGGGTGGAAGCGCGGGACGACGAGCGACGTGCGGTCGAGCAGCGCCGAGACGGCGGCATCGCCAGCAGCTGGGTCGGTGTGCGGCTTCAGCGGCACAATGCGAAAGGCCGTCCACTTTTGGCTCGTCGGGTGGTCGTAGAGGTACTGCAGATCCGCCATGGCCAGCTGGTACATGCTGAGCCCGTGGCGCCAGTCGCCCTCGATGATGCGGTCCAGCACTTCGCGCTTGGCGCCCTTGCGCGCCTGGAGATCGGTGTAGTGCTCCTGGAGGGCTTGCAGCGAATTCGCTGGCGGATAAAAGTCGCCATCCTCCTCTTCGTCGTCATCTTCATCCTCCGCGTCGTCTTCGTTGTTGTTGCCCGCCATCCGGCTGGCCCGCCGCCGCCGCTGGCTGAGGTACGGCGCTGTGAGGGCCTGGTTGCTCTCGTCGAGCCAGTCTAGGGCGAGCGACAGCAGCGACGGCCGCGAGAGCCGCCCGAGAATGCGAGACACGGAGGCGCTCGTAGGATCGATGCGCAGCGATGACGGCAGCCGCGACGACAGCGGAATGGATATAGACGCCATGGCCGCGGTCGGCTCAGCATGGGTCTTGCGTTGCGGCGAGCACGACGGTCAATGCCAGGGTGAGGCACAGCTATCGCGTGATTCGGGTGATGGAAGCTGAAGCTCACGAGCCCGGATCTTCTGAATTCTGCCCGACGCGGCTTATTTGGGAAGACGCGTTCGAGTGAGGAAAAGTGGGGCGCGGGGTCTACAGGACCATTGCTGCTTCTGGCCAAGGCGGTGAGGAGCTCTCTGCGGTGTGCCAAGCCCCAACCCAATTACGTCCGAGCCGCCGTCGACGTCTCCGTACATCTGCCAGCATATCGGCATGGCAGTCCGGGGCTCCCGCGCCCACGAGCCGCGAAAAGCTTAGCACTGTAGACGCAAACTCTATTCCCATTTGGCTGCTGCCTAGGTATTACGTTGCTGCGACAAAGAAAGGGGAATGGAAAAAAGGCCCTTCTTTCTCAACCACAGTGCCATCGAAGACCATTTTGAGGCAGCTGAGGTAGCTTCGGCCTCGGTTATCGAGAAGAGCGTGTCTCTTGTTTGTGGCAAGCCATGAAACGGCGGGGATTGCGCGTCCACTTGGTGCACCACGGAGCTCGTATTGGCAGAGATCGCTGCAAAAGCCCAGGTCTAGACTTTCAGGCACAGACACGCGGGTCCGAGGAATCCGGTATGACGTATTCTGTCACCGGCTGGGCCGTGTTTGTTTGGGACGGGACAGGGAGAGCTGGGGGGGTGTGTTCCGCGTGTTCGGTTGGGCAGCGCATCTGCAGACCAGAAACAGATCCTGACAGCACCCGGGGAGCCAATCCGGGTGTGAGGCGAGGCTGAATGGCAGGCCTGTGGCAGGACAACGACTCCAAATCAGGACGGTAGTTACGGAGTACGAGCAGATTTTAGCAGCGGATAGGGCCCCATGCCAGCCGCTGACGAACAGCGGCGAACACATGGTGGCCCCACCGCGCATTCGTGCCCTCGGCGCAACCTCGTAACTCCGCCCACAAGGTGGGCTGCCAGATTGTAGCCAGCCAAAAAGCAGATTCTGCGGCATCGGAGCCTCTCCACTTTCGACCACCACCACCACCACCACCACCACTACCAGTGATTTTGTCGTAGAGGACCAAGCGGTTCATCGACAGCCCCCGTATCGACCGTCATAGGCTGTCTCTGTGTGCTGCAAAACCTGCGTGTCAGCTGTCAGCGGATCTTCACGCCACTCTTCTACACTTGGGTACATCTCGAATTACATACGACAAGAAACCAAGAACCAGCCAAAAAAGAACGCACAGAACACACAACGGGCACACGACACAACCACATCCGCCATTGCTGCCACCCAGCACCAGATGGCAGCTCCCGCTCCGGGTCAGCGATAAGACGGGACACATCGACGGGATTTCAGCTGCGGCTCGGCAGGAATAGGACGCTGAGAGGCTTGCGTCACAACGAGTGAACTACCGACGACCACATCTGACGTTTACGGAATTTCCACGGCATTCCCCATCCACCTCCCTATCCACCAACTCACCATGTCTCGTTCCCGGTCCATGTCCTCGGACATGACAAGCAGCCGCGCGTCAACACCGGGCGGCGAGCAGTCCGTAGCCGGCGACGGCGACAAGGGCAAATCAAAGAGCGCCGACGGCCACAGCGAGCGAGGCGACCGCGGCGACCAGCCACCCCGCAAACGGCAGCGTGTGCGCCTGTCTTGCCTCGAGTGCCGCCGCCGCAAGCTCTCCTGCGACCGCGGCTTCCCCTGCGAACGCTGCATCAAGTCGGGCACCGCCGAACGCTGCACCTACGAAACCCGCCCCGGATTGGCGCCCCCGGCGAAGAACGGCCTATCGCAGGGCGCCCTGGCCAACTTTGATGCTCGCCTCGCGGCCTTTTCCATTGGCACAGTCGGCGGCCCCATCAGCGGCGGCGGCATGGGGGGCGGCAACAACAGCGTGCACGGCGGCATGGGCTCGGATGGCGGATTCGGGTATCGTCGGGACTCTCATCGGTCCGGAGGCCCTGGAGACGGCAGCGGCGGTGATCGGATCCGGCGCCTCGAAATGGAGGTGTCCCAGCTCAAGTCGCTGTTGACCGGCGCAGTCGCTGCAGCCACAGCAGCAGCGGGCAACCGGGCCGCCAACGACGCAAATTCAGGCGAAGGCGGCGGCAAATTAGCCACGCAGTCTGACGGCAGCACAACGCTTCACGACGACGATTCGCCGCAGGACAAGGCTACGGGTAGCCGTGAGGCTCAGTCACCGCCGACGGTCTTTGCCCAGCGGGTCTACGGATCTGCAGCCGCCGTCGAGGTCGGCGACGAGCTGCGCTTCTTCCGCGGCAAGGAATTCAAAACGCGGTACTTTGGGCCGCACAATGCGTGCATGGCTTTTAGCGAGGTGAGTTTCGTCGCAGGACAAAGAGCAAGAAGATGACCGATGACGGCTTACTAATCAACAGCTTACCGGGCTCTGTCCGTTCATGAAGGAGACAGCCGAGGAGTGGCTGCGGCCGCTGCAGGTGCACCACCACCAGGCCAAGGACCGCGCCAAGCGCAAGGCCGAGCGCGAAGAGCGCTTCCACCTGCCCGACCTCGAGCTGGAGGCCATGGTGCCGTCGCGCGAGGAAACCGACGTGCTGGTCAACATCTACCTCGATCAGTTCGAGCAGATCTACCGCATTGTGCACATTCCCAGCTTCCGGCGCGACTATGCGTCGTTTTGGGTGCCGGAGCGGCCGCGGGAAGCCTCTTTTACGGCCCTGCTCGTGGCCATCCTGTCGGTGTCCAGCTGTCTGCGCGGCAACCCGACCGGCAAGTTCGTCGGCATGGTGTCGCAGTCGCACTACATGGCCGACAAATGGATCACGGCCGCCGATGCGTGGAACCAGCGCCAGAGCCAGAAGCACCGTAAGCTGGTGCACTACCAGGTCTCGTGTCTCGTGTACCTAGCCAAGCGCGTCAACACGATGAAGAAGAAGCGCTTCTGGAAGACATCGGGGGCGCTGACCCAAGATGCTGTCTCGGTCGGCCTGCACCGCGACCCCAGCCACATCCACGACAACATCTCGGTCTACAACCAGGAGATGCGGCGGCGCATCTGGTCGACCATCCAGGAGTTTGACATGCAGTCGTCCTTTGACCACGGGCTGCCGACGCTGCTGAGCGCCCTCCGCATGGACGTGCATCCTCCGCGCAACCTGGCCGACGAGGACTTCGACGAGGACTCGACCGAGCTGCCGCCCTCGCGGCCGCCCGACGAGTACACCTTCTCGTCCTACCAGCACCTGAGCCGTCAGAGCCTGCCGCTGCGCCTGCAGCTGAGCCGCGTGTTGACAGGTCCGCCCGACGACCTCGACTACGACCAGGTCATCCGCTACACCAACGACCTGACGCAGGAAATCGATGCACTGCCGTCGTGGGATGTGCGCACGGCGACGACGAGTCCGTCCAACGGGAACGGCGACGAAAAGGAGCCCGTCGACCACATCAACACCAAGCTGACGCCGCTGCTGGCGTACACGCTGCTGCACATCCAGCTGCGCCAGTACATCATCCCGCTGCACCAGCCGTTCCTCAAGCTGCGGCGCTCCAACTCCAAGTACCAGTACTCGGAGATCGTCTACTACAACGCAGCGCGCGACATGGTGCTGCTGCACGACAAGCTGGCCGAGCAGGGGGTGCGCACGCTGAATTTCCTGCGCGAGGACTCGCTGACGCTGAGCATCAACCTCTGCAGCGTCACCATGCTGCAGACCCGCGGCTCCACCAACATGATCATGGTCAACTCGCAGCACACCATGAAGCTGCTGGAAAAGTGCATGGCCATGAAGGAGGACCGCGTCCTGCGCTGCGGCAACAACGAGCCCTGGGGCTACTCCATTATGTGCGCCGCCACCGAGCTGCTCGAGGCCCATCTAGGCCACAAGACCACCGAAGCCGCCAAGGCCTCGTCTGCCGAGCGCTTTGTCAACCTACACTACAAGCTGCTGGCGCGCCAGGACCCGCCGCCGGGCAGCGGCGCCGCCAAGCAAAAGATACAAATGCTCTTGCAGCAGCAGCAGCAGCAGCAGCAGCAGCAGCAGCAAACACAACAACAGGATCCAGCGCAAGATCCCGCACAGACGCAACCACCACAAATTTCGACACAACCACAACCACAGGTACCGCTCCCGCCACTGCTGCCACCCTCACAGCCTCTCCTGCCCCCAAACGACATCATAGACCGGTCCAAGGTAGGCCCTCGCTCTCTGTCGTCCAGCTTATTTCTACGTACCCAACTAACCATGCAGCCCCTCCCCCCCTTCCTGGCGTTGTCCCAGGGATCCGGCCCGGGCGGTCTGCCGCTGGGCGCCTCCGAGACACCGACGGCCTGGTGGATGTCCAATATGGCCAGCATACACGGCATGAACAATATGAACAACGGCGCCATCGGTGCCGACCCAACAGTATGTGGATATGCTGTGTCTTGTTTGGCTGTTTACGGCTTTTTTTTTTCACTTTCTTGGATTTTCCATCTAACATCTTAGGTCCCCCCTGGACAACCCAACGACTTCAGCCTCGAACTCCTCGGCCTCAATCTCGGCGACCTCTGGGCCGACTACTCCTGGGAGGACATGTGACCGTCCTCTTGTGCTGACAGCCGACCTTTTCTTACTGCCCTCTTTTTCTGGCGTGGTTTCCTTGCATGACGTTCTGTGTATGATTAGCTTGATGTGGTGGTGTATATTTGTTCGATTTTTAAGGCATGCATGGATACCCAAAAGTTTTCTTTCCTCTAATGGGGCCGGCTTATCTTTTTATTCAATTGATCTACCTATTTTCGGTCCTACGTTTCTGTTGTCCGTCTCTACTGTCCGTCTCTGGGGTCTTCATTTCCCATTTCAAATGCCTGGAATTCAGCATCGCACATGTACAAACGCCTTGCATATTTGCTTGTCATGGGACAATCGTTGTGTTTCTTTACTAATCTCATGTTTTCTTGCGCTTTAACACTTGGTGCTACTTGCATGTGTTTTTTTTGCACGGTTATACTTATTCTGTAAGACTAATTAAGCCATCCCATCCTTCTGTCCTCGTTACCGATTTGCGTGACACACATAAGAGTGATGCGTGGGAGGAACGTCTGGTGCCGCCTCTTTGTCATCTGACGGACAGCTGGCAGACTACGAACAGCCTCCACGGAAGGCGCTGCTGTCGAAAAAGGCAGGAGCGATTCTACCTCCGCACATGTTCTTTCTCACAGTCTCGTCCTGGTCTCACCTTCTACGCAATCCGGGCTTTGTTTATTTTGATTTTCTTTGCTTCTCGTGTCGACAACTTCTCACCCTACCAGCAGCATACAAAATACGCAACTTGTCTCGCTCACTCTGCCCTTTTTGACTACTAGCAACACCCAAAACGCGCACCTTGTCTCTCATGAGAGCCAATCTCAAAGCTATCTTCTTTCAGTGCTTCTCTCTCGCTTTCAAGCTCACCTCCGATCCAAAATGCTTCGCTGTTTCTGTAAAAAGCGATCACGGGCATCGATCGCCTCAGATGAGGACCAGCCTCCAATGAGACGTTTGCCTCCTCTGGCTCTCAACCTGCCATTCGCTCCCAGTTTGTCGCCGACACAGTCTCGCCACTTTCCGCTTCGCCAGCCTTATCCAGCGCCTCTCAGGGCGACTTCCAAAACTAGCGACCATCATCATTTCAACGGCGACGATGACAACAGCAATGAGCTGCCGAATCTGAGACGTCTGGCTGCTTCGGCAGCCGCATCAGCATATGCAAACATGCCTCTCAGTCCTACCAAAACCGCCATTGGTGCTTCCGGTGCTTCCAGACTGGCGTCTGTGCACTTCACAGAAATCGACGAGGAGCCTCGCGCGTCTTCTTCTTCGGATCCCGCCCACGTCCTTCTGAGAAACTCACCTAGTGACATCGAGGATTCCATTGCTGCCTCTCGCAGGGCCGAAGTGCGCCGTCTGACGCAGATGATGATGCACGAAGAGTTGCAGAGAGAGCAGATGTCCCACTTGCGGGCTCACAGATTGTCAGCCATGTCCACCATTAACGAAGATTCGGAATCGGCCATTGGAGACACCGCCGCACCTTCTTCTGCTGCTGCGGAGGAGAAGAAGAATTCCATGGCACATCAAGACTCTAGAAACGTCCTGGAGAACATTTCCGAAGTCGCTGAGGCCAGCCCTAGCAGCGCCGACCTTGAAAAGCCATCTGCCCTTTCGAACGACATAGGGGACGCTGGCCGCAAATCTCTTGATCATCATGAGAAAATCAAAGTGCTTTCCTCGGCTGTTTCTCCCCTCCGGTCTGCTCTCCGACAGGCTGGCGGCAAGATCAGTACACGTCGCCACGCTGAATTTCGCCGTGCTCCCGGTACCTCGAATCCGCACAAGCGATGGACTTGGGGGTTTTCTATTTCAGATGCCCCTACTTCGAGCTCGCAGTCCGCAATATTCCAAGATGATCCTCCACCCGAGACTACGCACAAGGTTAGATTCCATGTTCTCGGCAATCGAGCACAGGTCGATGCCGATGGTACAACAGTGCAGAAAGGCAAGCAGCCTATGTCCCCTTCAGATTTGTTGTCAGAGCCTCTTGGCGGATCGGAACAACAAAGCCTACACAGCCCGTCCTGTGCCATCTCCAATGACGGAGCGACACCGTCCATTGATCTTACTCGATTGGCTCATACCCACTCGGTCTCCGGATCTCTAGGCTCTCTTGACGAAGTTGGCAGCATCCATGAGGCCCAAGAAGCTCATATGGTTGCATTAAACACCTCCTCCAACCACCTTCCCACTTCCATCGTCGTTGGTATTCACAACAAGGAGTTTCGCGTTCCACCGCTCATGAGTGGCACCGGCCCTTTTGATGCCTCGTGCAAAGCAGAAATTCACGCCAACCATGCTCGAGGTGCTTCGGCAGTGTCTTCGGGCTCGCGGATCAGCACTTTGAATCTCCCGCCTCCAATGGAAGAGTTTGATCTTGTATACACAGATCCCGAAAAGCCGACATACCAACGTGATAGACCTACGTCAAAATCCCATTCGGGCCCTCCAGACCCCCAAGAAAGCCACCGTTCCAGCAATACAATTCAGAGTGAACGAGCCAAAAAGGGAGTGCTTGGACTTCAACTCTTAGCACAACACTGTGAGTTTGTATATAACCTTCATCTGCCAGCTATATAATGGGACACCGGACTCACAAAGGTATTAGGCATCACCATTGCGAATGCAATCAAGCCAAAACCAAAGTCGAAGTCGGTGCCCGGACCCAAGGCTGCATATATGACTCCGAAGCCGCTTGTGCAGGATAACAAACTCCCCCAGCAAGAAAACTTGAATACACTCCCGCTACCAAGAGCCCCTTTACAGTGCGGCAATACTTCTCTCGATGGACCTATCCGGGAGGAGGATTCTGCGCCAACCTCAACTTTCGGAGCACTCGGCAACACACCACCGGCATTGCCTAGACTGTATCTGAGTCTTCCCAGTCTGACGGTGTCGGAGCTGCAGAGCCTCAGCGACTACTTTAAGACACCGGATAGTCCTGTTCGAGAAAAACAGCGATCAGTGTCTGACCCGGCGGCTGAGACCAAAACAGCGAGATGGGATGGTAGCAAACAACCCCAACTTCTTCTGTACCACGCCCAGAGAGAAGGAAAGCGCTTTCACGAAACGTCATCTTTCGAAGCCAGCCATTCCCCTTTCAGAAAAGGATCCAATCGAGAAGGCATCACCGTACCGCCGTCTTCCTTATTGACAGAAATTGCACCCCATAATGTTTACCCAATCCATTTCGAAGGCGAGGTCCAGGAAAAGACAGCGACAAAGCGGTCTGTCGACAAAGGCCACTTCCCTGAGTCTTGGTGGAAGTTTTCTCCAGGCCCCGGGCAGTCACAAAACGGCAGCAGTGAAGCACCTTCGTATACCGAGCCTGAAACTGCTATAGCGGACCATCCAGAGTCAGACGCTCTCGTGATGACAACAGCTCTGGCTCCTAAGCAGGGCCTGTTGTCGTTTTCTTCCAGGGCGCTTTCCAGTGGGATTGAAAAGGTGTTCAGAAAAGGAATTCGCAGGCTGATGCCTCGTGACAATGACTTGGCTTGCTCACTCCCCACCCACAATTCGGCATCGGATCAGAGTGCCCAGACCGCACAAAGCCATCAGCGCGTGTGCAGCCCAAGCTTCATGCTCAAAGAACTCGAAGTGATCATGGGGCAATCAAACGCGCCAAAAGCTGACGTGCCACAAGCCTACCTCGTTGTTATTCCCGAGCCCCCCAAGCAGGACTCAGTCCGCACCGATCGCGTCGAGTCTACAGACAAGCACGATTCTAGATCCTTTATCGGGGATGAGTATATCACGCCAAGTCTTCAGGGCATGTATGGCGTGCTTGTCGACATGGCAAATAAATTAGAGAAGGAGTCCGGTACTTCATCAGAGAATCATCCAGACTGCCCCAGCGAAGGTGATGCAGCCAGTGGCCTGACTGTAAAACAGCAACTTCCACCAACCTCACCTGCTACGCCAGTGACTATGGCGTACGCAGAAGTCCAGGCTTACATGGCAACCGTATACCCAGAAAGTGGAGCTCTAGAGGCTGGACATTCGAGAGACTCCCCTGGCAGCACGCCCCAGTTCCATGATGCCATGTCGCTTCGCCGGGATGCTGAAGCTCCAGATCACACGTCTAAGGGGCATGAAATCACGACTGGTGCACAGAAAATGCAAACCGACGCGAGCTCAGTCAAGAGTGATGACGCTGTCTTGCATAAATCAAGCAAAATGGTGCCTTCACCTTGCAAGTACATGACGTGGAATGGTCCGTCGAAGAAGCAGCCCGGACTGCTGCGTAGCACTGTTGAATTTGGCACGGAAGTCGACCTCATTTTCCGGGGCAAACGGGAAAATCGGGAAACATTGGCCAGCAGTTTTATCGGGGCCAGGGTTGGGTACGACGAGTAGCGGTCAGAAGTGCTGCTGTAGTAGCTCCATATCACGTCAAAGAGCTCAAAAGCAGAAGGTTACAGTTCTACGTCATTACGAAGGTTTCCCCTTGCGGTCTTACCACCACCAATGTGTGCCGGACATTGGAATATTTGACTAGGGACAAGGCAAGTGATCACAGGACGGTGGAAGCTGAAAGGGACACGCTCAAACAATGCTCAAGTGGCGCGTCGAGTCATAGATATGCATCTGTATGTTTAGGTACCGCTATATTATGTATCATCGTGCTCTTTGTTTCCTGCTTTAGCACGGTTATTTTCCCCATCATGGTAGTTATCCCCTTTTTATATCCAAGATCCAGTCTAAATGCAATGTTTTCGTGTTGCCATTCCAATCCGTTTGATTTTGTAGAAGTATTTGAGCCCAAGAATGCATCCGTCAAACCATACCAGTCTCTTTGTCGTTGGTCGTGTCGCCCGGTTTTTCGCCAAAGCGTTCAAGCAAAAGCTGCCGGCTCTGCTGCTGCTGTCGCTGCTGCTGTTGCCGCTCTTGTCGAGTGCGCTGTTCTTCGACTTTGCGTTCCATCTCGGCCTTGCGCTCACGCAGAGCAATACAAAAGCGGCTGCCAGCGCGGATCTGCTCGCCCTTCCAGATAAAGAGATAGGGAATGACACACATGACAACGCTCAAGCCGCCTAGCAAGCTGCAGGCGCCAGAAATGGACAGACGGCGGAACATGGTGGTGGTCGCCAGCGGCAGAACTGTAGCCACAATCGATCGACAGCAGGAGGCGGCAGCATTGGCCGAGGCAGCAAAGATTTCGTATGCATCGGTGAGGTAGTTGAGGAGGGCCATGAAGATGACTACACGTATTAGAGAGTATTTGCACAGCTGGTCACCAGACAGAAACTCACGCATAAATCCCATGCCAAAGGGGATACCGGCCAGCATGGGGGCGACAAAGGAGACATCGGAGCGGGCAGACCACCCGAGCCAGAAGAGGCTGACGACGAAGAGGGGTCCGCCGAGAAAGGCGAGGGGGAGGCGGCGGTACTCCTCCTGCTGGGTCCAGGGCGCACCACGAATGGTGGCGCGCTGCAGGTAGCCGTCATAGGCGAAGAAGATGGGCAGCGACAAGAAAGCACCGAGGCCGACGGTGAGGAATATGAGGCCGTCGACGCCGGGGGAGAAGCCGTAGATGCCCTCGAAGACAAGCGGGAAGGCCTGGAAGGTCATGTAGAAGATGCCGTAAACCAGCGACACGTAGGCGCACACGGAGCTCACAATCAGCTCAAACAGCAGCATGCGCAGCGGCCGCGTCAGCACCACGGTCATCAGCTGGCGCCAGTCCTGGCGCTCGAGCTCATGGGGGGCGACAATCTGGGCGTGGGCGTGAGGGTCTTCGCGACGCATCCGCTCTGCGCGCCGCTTCAGCAGCACGGGGGCATAGGTCTCGGGCAAGAACAGCAGCGGCACCAGACACGCGCCGGCGTACATGAGCCCGATCCAAAACGTCCAGCGCCAGCCAATGGTGGGCGCGCAGAAACCGGAGATGATGGGGGCCAGCAGAGGGCCAAAGAGCGTGGTGGCCATAAACATGGCCATGCCGCGGCCACGGGTGCGGGCGTCGTTGAAGATGTCGGCGAAGATACCGGTGACGACGGCAATGGGCGCGCTGGCAAAGACGCCGCTGAGCAGGCGGAAGACGAGGAAGGACGGCCAGGTGGGAGCGAGGGCGCAGGCCATGGTGGCGAGCATGACGGCGACAAAGGTGAGGACGGTGATGAGGCGGCGGCCATACTGTTCGCTGATGGGAGCCCAGAAGAGGGGGCCTGTAAGAGTTAGTCGGGGGGGGGGGGTTATGCTGAGGAAGAAGAGAGTATCGTGTATGCTCAGATTGTATCGGTGAGGCCATTTTCGAGGTATTTACTGACCCAGAACGTAGCCTACGTAGAATGTTAGCTGGATTCTTCAGATACCCTCTTTGCTACAGACAACCACCCACCAATCAGATACGTCGACATCGGCAGCACCTTTTGCTGCTCCGATGTCACATCCCACTCGGCCGCAATATACGGAACGGCATTGCTCGGCAGTGCGCTGCCCATGGTGCTGTTGGTGATGATGAGCATCGTCGTGATCAAAATGGTCATCTTGCGCGCCGGCGACCAGTTGTACGGATTCTCGGGGTCGTCCTTTTCCCAGGCCACAATGATCATGTCGTCGTCGCTGGTGGACGGGCTGTCAGCGCGAGGGACATGGCTATGATTGGTGTGAGATATGCGGTCGGCCGTCTCTTCGCGGTATCGAGAGGCAGCATCGCGTTCGTCGACGTCGGCCACGAGGCTGCGGAGGCCATGATCTTGGCCACGTCAGCGAAGCACGGCACAGTAAGACAGACGCAACAACACATGCCAGGCGTCGATAATCAAACAGAAAAGGCATTGGTTACATACGGCGGTGTTCTAACGACGGAGGAGGCGAAGATGGACTACTGGCACCGGCATCACTGGGTGGACTTGTTGTGGGAGCCATGGCGTCTGTTGCGTGGCATGGCACTGCTAGAATAAAGATGAAGAACAGGGGGGGGCGTTTAGGTGTAAATCATACAGCCAGGTAGAAAGTAAGGTGGGAACCATTCATATCAAAGACAGAAAGGTAAGAAGGAATAAAAAAAGAAACGGGGGGAGAGCAAAATTCATGCATAGGGTCCAACAACCACACGTAGACCCGTAACAGAAAAAAAAGACGAGAGAAAAATAAAAAGGAAGTGCACGTTACAGGCCGGGGCAAGAGGCAGCGGCAGGACATAGTACGGAGGAAACAAGCCGCAAACAAGCAACCAGAGGCCCGAGAGCGGAGGGCGGCAGCACACAGCGCCTTCGGGCATGGGTCTGGAGGGACGGCCGGTCTGTAGAATACGCACAAGAGCCGAGCCCAGCCGTAAAGGTAGGGGGGTGAGGTACAGAGGAGAAGGAGGGGAGGGGGTATACAGAAGACAAAAGGGGGGACCTGGAAACAGGGGTCGGCAAAGATCGTCTAATGCTGCTCTTATTTGCTCAAATTGGAGAATGGGCCAGCCGGCACTGCTTCGGTAGCCATGACGGGATTCCATGAGGAGTTCCTTTTATGTGGCCGGTTGGAGACGGGGTTCCGCTAATACAAAAAGTGCATAGCGGCGAGCCGAGTTAAAATTCAATCTACACAGCTACGGCGTACGTTCGGGTGGCCATGGCCAATACGCGAATTTTCCGTACTTTCACACAGGTGAAATTCACTACGACGGGTAACGACAGGAGCTGCGAGAACAAAGACTATAGACCAGGCCGAAGAAGAGTAAGAAATAGCACCTAGCACCCATGGGAGGGGTGGGGGAAGAAGTGTGGAGGTTGGCCGCAAACTAGTTGCATACGAGTAGGAATGTCGCTATTTTACGGGTCGAATAGCACAAAAACGTAAGTGGCCGTTAGCTTGTGTGGAGGTTCCTCCGCAACACACAGCATACCCGTAGACAACACCCCCAGGATTTTAGGGCATTTGTCCCTCGCAGTCGTACTTGTACGCATCATCATCTGCTCAATACGTGCATGTACGAACTCTTCACCAGAAAAACATTGCCGTCTTAGCCGATCACAAAGCGGACGCTGCCAAGTAACAGCCCCCGAATTCTATGCTGGCGTGACATCAGACTCTACACCCGTGACGGAGACGGGCTTGCCTCAAGCCACAGCTTTCTTTCAACACCCTATAACCAGAAAAGTTGTCGTACCAAGGGCGTGGATGTTGATAACCGGCCAACAGCATCCTGCATTCGCCCAAACCCGCTTAGTCTCCGCCGCTTACCAATACAGCACTGCACAGTGACGAGTAGGGTGTGCTACGCTGTTCTGACCTCACCTATGTGCACTACGCTCCGGCCCTAACAACCTTACTCCCGGGCCCAGATACTGGTCTGCCGCAGTGCCTTCGGCTGGCTGAACCGATACGGAGGGCTCGATGCGAGGTGCGTCCGGTCACGTGATAGTCCGATGTTGCGATATCGGGTACACGGCGACTGTGTCTGCATAAACGCCTTCTATCAGAGCGCAGCACATGTCAGCATTCCGTAGGGCGTTGGTCTGGCTGTTTGTTTTACATCGGAACTACCAGTTCATGCGACTTGGGATCTGACGTCCTTGGAAGGGTATATTGCGTTTTGATATATCTGTCTGACAATGTCTCTCGTCTTTCGCGTTATGGACGGAGGTTTGAGTTTTTCTTCTTATGTTTTCTTTTTTTCTCATATGCGGTCACCGCTTCCTCATGTCTCCAGGTTGATACTCCGGCCAAATCTTGCGTACAGGGCCACCTTCAGCTGTGTCATCTCGTCACGGATGGACCCGAGCGATTCCTCCAGCGACGCAATCGACTGGTCCATCTCCTCCGTCGACTGGGTCAGCATCTTTTGTGCCTGGGATGCCTTGACCTGGAAGAATGCATCGCCGATTTTGTACCTGCTTTTGTTAGTTACGTGTGAAGTACATTGTGGAGTCAAAGTAGAGACATAAAAAGAGAGGGAAAAAGGACAGATGAGAGCTACGTACGGCACTTTGTCGTCCTCGTCCACAAGCTCGAGCTCCATGGCAATATCGTCCAGCTCCTCCTTTTCCTTGTTTTTCACCTTGAGCTCGTCCTCGAGGTTGAGCTCGCGCTGGTGCAGCCGGCTAAAAGTGTTGATCTTCTCCTGGTCTTCGCGGCGTACCTCGGCCTCAGGGCCGGCGGCCTCGTCTTCTTTGCTGAGCTGTGGGAAAAGAGTTAGCTTTGTACGACAGACGGTAAGTGACAAAAATGCAAGCCCCCCACGTACCATTCGCCGCTGCATGTTGCTGGTGTGAGGTGGACGGAACAACAACGGTGGTGAGCTCCTCAAAATTTTCCAAAAAATGCCAACAGATCTAGTCAAAGGGGCCGCTGCTATATGGGATGGCGGGGTTGATACATAGGTCCGCAAGATAATACAGTGGGAGGGTGGGCTGTATAGCTTGCCTGCCCTGCGCCCAATGGCGACTACGGGCAGTTAGTTACAAGGCACTTGCAGCGCTTCCGATTGGGCCCGCTATCCACTACAGGCTTGTAAGCACAACCCACGGCCACTCATTTTTAGTGCATGAGCAGCTTTCCCCAGGGCACTAGCCATGCACCAAATGCGCTACAAACCGTATGTCACGCGTCGCGACTTTGCGAATACAAATACACAAATATACGAATACAACAACCAGTTTGCAGCCAACACAGCAACAGTAACAGCAACAAGCGACAGAACCACGTTGGCGTTTGCTCCAAATTATCGCCCAGCTCGAAGCACGGCCAATATGGCGCCCGGACAGAAGCTGTACCCGCGCGCCACTGTCAAGAAGATTGTCAAGGCGCACGCGAATGCTAACCTGAGCCGCAATGTCGATGTTCTAGTACGTGCTATTTCAGAAGAAAGGCTTTGGGCATGGATGCCTTTACATGGCCATGCTGTTGTGTCTTGTACCGGTTTGCTAACTATATGTCAACCGTCAGATCTTTCTCGACTACCTTCTCTTCATGCAGACGTACGTTGCTGCTCCCGCTCTTACTTGCTTTCTCCTGGTACACTGACTACTTCCAGACTCGTGAAAGAGGCAGCCATTGAGTCGAAACGCGGCGGAGAACGAGGCATCACGGCCCGCAGCGTCAAGAAAATCACAGCGGTGCGTTCGTTGCCCACACCCCAACCATTGTGTGTTGCACTTTCAGCTAATGGAACTCGCTCGGTCACAGGACACCATTCTCAAGTTCAAGGGTTGAGACAAATTCGTACGCGACACGGGAATTTCCCCAACAGAATACAATCAGTGCCCCGGGACTGCATTTGAGACATATCCATGGAGCTGGCTGCAAGAGCCATTTGCGCTGCGAGACACCACTACGAACTGCCTTCTCCAGCGTCGAGGCAAGACGACCACCAGACCCTGACCGAGCTGGAAAGACACTGAAGGGTTCCGGCGTGCCCGTGTGTTATACATACTCGTGCATGGAATGGCTCAGCCTCTAGCGGATCAGACGGATGGATGTCCCGCGAAATGGCTGCTGGTATGGCCTGCATGCCCCAGCTGTCTAATGAGGCCACTTTGGGCCCTAAACCGAGCATCCGTCCGTATATACGGAGCGTTTTATTGCGTGTGCTACTAGGAGAGGAGAAGCAAGCAGAGCCGAACTCTGCACAAGGCACAGCAGCCCTTTCCATGCAGTGCACTCCAATAGCATAGACAAATAGACAACAGACTGTGGAACCACTCGTCCAGAGTGATGACTCTACCAGTACGGAGTACCTACTACATACGTAGTCGATAGGTGAAAAGGCAGCTTAACGGTCGATGATAGCACAGTGCTAAAAGCGCTAAACGGTCGCGTGCTGGCACCTTGCTGGCCCCAAAAATCCACGTACAACGCAGCTGTTGCCTTGGAGCAAGCCAACGGCAAACACTTTGTCACGCCCCGAGCAGCCCAACAGGCCCAAATAGCCGCTAGTTGGACTCACCTTACAGGGGTCAGGAGGGAGCTTTGAACTAGCCTGTCGCCCCCTGATTGGCCAGCAGGCAACGGTCGCGTGGGGTTATAGAAGGCAACCGAAGCAACGACTTGGGGCCGTTCGAGGACAGCCATGGTATATGGTAATATTTTTTCCCCTGCTCTTTCTGGCGTCGTCACGAAAAAAAGGGCGACAAACGAACGCACTTGCTTCTCTCTCTCGCTCTCTCTCTGCCCAACAAACCTCACCCATTGTCCTTGGCCTCTTTGCCTCTCCCACCACTCGACTGCCTGATTGCTCATCAACGCAACCCTCAAAATAATCTACCCAATTCCAGCCGCCGAACGCCTGCTCGCAGAACCACCAACCTCGGCGCCATTCGTCGTTTGCTATTTGTAGCGAGCAACCCAATCTGTATGTGTTTGTCCGCCTCCTTTTTTTTTGGCCTGTCACGTTGTCCTCTTTCGTTTGCTCGGCCTCTTTTTCATTCCCCTCGAGCTCCCCCTGTCCTGTGCTAGATAAGAAGTGTCGTCCGGCTTCTTTCTTCCCTCTCTCGATTTGCATTCTTCAGCTTCCAAAATTTTTACTTCTGTCTTACTTACTGATTGGGTCTCCGTAGCTTGTCTGCAGCCTTAAAGATATTCCCTTTTCGTGCTGCCCAATCGTTCCCCTCCATTCCTCAAGTTTCCGTCTTCAACACCACACCCACTACCGCCACCTTTTTTTTCTTTCTTTTTTGACTTGCCCGTCTTCCTCCCTACGCTCGAAGATCTCTCTCACCTCTCCATCACTTGACTTGCGGAACCAGCCTTGCCTCGGATTCGCCTCTATATCTCGAACTTCGTCGTCGGCCTTGTTCGCTTCTTTCTGTGTTCCCATTCGACATGGCTGCCTCCCCTATCCAAAATCCCGCGGCTCTCGCCGACGCCAAGTCCAAGAAGAAGAAGGCCAAGTCTGAGCGCACCGCTTCGCCTGCTCCTGCTCCCACTCAGCCTGCATCCGAAAAGGCCAATTCGGTCATCGCTGCCGACGGTGAGGACGCGGGCGAGCTTGCATACCTCCGCGAGCTGCAAAAGTAAGTTGCCCGGCACCGGTGACTCTGGCTGTGCGATGTCTTTGCTCTAACACGTCACCTTTTGCATTCAGGAACATCCGCAACATCAACAAGAAGATTGTAAGTAGCTAGCTATGCCTGTAGTCTTTGTGCTATTCTGTGCTCTTGTGCTCCTGTGCTCTTGTACTCTTGTGCCTGGCCTCTTTACGAACCACTGGCTAACTCATCCTCTTCTCAGACTAACGCATCCAAAACCGACAGCCTGATTGCCGAGCACAAGGAAAAGTCTCTCGACGAGCTGGTGACCCTCAAGATCATCAATGCCGACCAGAAAGCCCAGGTCCTGAAGAAGCCGGCTCTGCTGGCCCAGCTGGCCCAGGTGGAAGAACAGTATGCCCAGATCAAGAAGATCGACCAGGACTACCGGGCACGCCTGGTCTCGGACAAGGCCGAGGTGACCAAGGCCCTGGCCGAGAAGCTGGAGAAGGAGAAGGCCGAGGCCGTCAACGCTGCCATTGAGAAGGCAGAGGCTGATGCCAAGACGACTCTGCACAACAGCCTCCTCACCCTGTCCCAGTTCCTCCGTCTGGCAGCTGCGCGCCGTGCAGAAGAGCAGAACGCCCATCTGGACGAGAACCGGGCGCTAGAGGGTGTGCTGCTGCACGTCTACTCTGGCGACGAGAGCGGGGTGGCGACCATGCTGAAGCTGGTCAGCGGTGCTGAGGAGACCACCACCAGCGTGACAAACGAACCCCTCGAGACGACATGTACGTTATCCCCTTTGTGTGCTCATTGCCTTGTTTCATGGCCGCCTGCTAACATGTCTGGTTTTAGACGCCCAGGTGAAGGCTGCAGGTGCCGCACACTCTGTCCCGCTCTTCCCGGTTGAGACTACCGCCGTTGGGGAAGCTGAGACGGCGGCCCCAGCTGCTGTGGTTGAGACTGACCCAACAGTGGCCAATGCTAGCCTGACGGAGATCCTTTCTGGCGCGGATGCGTCTCTGGCAGAAACCGTGGTCCTTACCAACGGCCACTCCGACCTCGAGGCGCCCAACGCTGTCGACGGCTCCGGCCACATTGCCAACGCTGACGTCGGCGACTCTGCTGCCAACGCGGCTGGCGAGAGCCAGTGGGATGCGGCCGTGGCTGGCAGCAAGGACCTGAGCATGTCCCAGGAGTGGGTGCAGGTGCCCCGGGACCCCGCGGAGACGGAGAACGGCCTGGCCGCGACCCCTGCGGCTGCTACCAACACGCAGTCGTGGGCCGACGAGCAGCCCGACCACCCGCCGCCGCAGCTGAAGACCAACGGCACGGCCCCCGGTGCTGCTGCTGGTGAGGCCAACGACGGCTTCCACCAGGTCCAGCGCCACAACCGTGGCCGCAGCGAGCGTGAGAACGGCAGCAACGGCTGGCGTGGCGGCCGTGGCGGCGGCTTCCGGGGCCGTGGCCGTGGTGGTGAGGGTCGTGGTCGTGGTGGCCGCGGTGGCCGTGGCGGCAACAACGGCGGCAACGGCGGCAACGGCGGCAACAGTGGCAACAGTGGCAACTACGCCAACCGCGGTCCTCGCCGTCAGGAGGAGGCTTAGGGGCCCTCTGCTGACCGTCGAGGCCACCGCCTATACAGAAACGCCTCTCGTGTCGTCGTCATGGCGACGTGAGAGTTATGATTGTTGTCCGTGGCGAGCACCGTCCTCATCGCATTTTTTGCGACATCATCGTGGAAAGACGACCAGTCTTTCCGCACACCGCATCCTTCCATTATTCGATTACCACAGCACAAGCGCCTAATCTACTATAATATGCATTAAAGATAGAGGAGGATATGAAATATGAAAGGAGAAAAGAAAAAGATAAAGGGAAAAATGCATTGTTGCATTTACGCAAAACTTCAAAAAGGAAAGAACTGGGTGGGAAAGGCGAGGCAGGGCTTCGGGATGGGTGACCAAAGGTGGCCCGACCAGGCTCGTTTCGCTGTGGCATTTCATTGTAATATTAGCTCATCATGTCCAGGGTTCCCATTGGAGCAAGGATGAAGACAGGAGAAGGGGTGTG
Source organism: Graphilbum fragrans (assembly GCA_001513895.1). Lineage (NCBI taxonomy): Eukaryota > Fungi > Ascomycota > Sordariomycetes > Ophiostomatales > Ophiostomataceae > Graphilbum > Graphilbum fragrans. The sequence goes on from LLKO01000025.1 coordinate 401,899, forward strand.
AAAGGAAGAGGAAGAGGAAGGGAGTGAGTGAGCAAAAAAGCGCGAAAAATATGATGACATGGACGACCAAAAAAGTTGTTTCTTTTTTTTTTTCTTTTTTTAATCTTCTTTGGCTGTCTTGCGAGTGGCGGAAACCGGTATGGTTCTTTGTTTTGCTTTCATAACCAGGAGAGACGCGTGACATGGAGCAGGAAAAAACATGCGATGCAAACCAGTGGGTAGGAGAAAGACGAGAATAGGACCAGGGAGAGGACCCCGGACGATGGCACGATTTTTTCTTTTGTTCTCGTTTGGCGAGCTGCGTTCATCGCTTGTTTCTGCATGGCGGCTCGAGGCATATTATATCATTCATACATTACACGACACCAAAAAGCGGCACACACAGCATGGAAATGGTATATGAGCACGATGAACTCTACATTATCCTGCATATAAAAAGGGGGGGGGCGACATGAAAAGTCAAGGATGTTTGCACAGGACAGGGCTAAGATGCATTTCAGTTTTGTTCTCCGTCCATGGGATGGAGAATTTTCGTGTGACGGCAATAGAGGACCTATATATGTAAACTCTCTGTACTCTTCTTTTTTCATGTCGCGGAGGTTGTGGTCATGTTGAGCCCCTATGTCCTCCTGTTAGTCCTACCAACTCCCGTTGCACGCAAAAGGTTGTGCCTCCTAACCTACATGTTTGATTCTTTGTGCCATGCCGTGATTGATGCACCTTCTCCTTGCTCTCCTCTCTTTCCTGCCTTGTTCACTATCCAAGCAGACCACACGAAGTAGGCAGTGGCACCGACCCGTTGTGGTCTAAACACGCACACAACACCGCGGCAGCCATGGCTCTCTTCTATCTTATTCATATATGTATGGCTGGCCGGCGGTTTTTCGTCTGACCATCGAGGGGCAGTCATGGACGATCCTGTGGTAGGGGGGCTGATCTACTACTTCTTGCCTCATCTTTCCTCACCTTGTCATATACTATTCTGTCATTTTACACAAACGCCTACGGCTAATTCTAGCATGGAAAAGTGAATGACGGACAGCTAGTCAAATGGAATAGCGGAATGTGCCGATAAAAAGTCGCCTTCTTTCCTATCGCCAGAATACGCCCCCTCAGGCAACATTGCAGCTATCAGTTTGCCTTCCTTTAGGGTTTCTATGTTCTGTATATCTCTATTTGGATACACGTCAATAGACATGCGTCTACCAGTTGTCTTTCAGCTCTGCGTCATCGCAGCCTGGGCGGCTGTTACCAACGCGGCCTCTATTCCGGCATCCCTGGTCACTAGTCTGCCAGCTTGCAGTGTACGTTGACTAATGCCTACGAGAGCATCGCTCGATCTACTCACACGTCATAGATACAATGTCTGTCCCAAAATGCGGCAGACCTCAGCCGGAGCCTCTCTCCTGGCTGCATGGCAGCGCTGGCAGGCAATAATGCGTCCAACACATCCCTATCGTGTCTTTGCCAGGCCATTCTCCCCCCTTCGGACAGCACGGAGGATGCTTCACCACAAGTCCTGGCAGCCAGCAGGAGCCTGCAAGACTGCGTCCAACACCAGTGTTCGCCTTCAGACGGCCTCGGTGCGTGTCTTGACACCGATGTGTCAAAATGGGAAGAACTGTTTCTAACGATCTGTTTGCTCAGCATCCATTCGACTTCTCGCTGGCCTCTGCGTTCAGTGGCCTTCACGTTCTCGAAAGCCGAGTCTGCTGGCCCTTTTTGCCATCCAAGGGCCGGCGCTGATCTGCCTAGTGCTTCGACTATACGGGAGGTGGCAGGCAGCCGACCGCTGGGGCTGGAATGACCGTGTGGCACTGGCCATGACCGTGAGTTTGTGCTCTTGTTAGCGAGGCATTTTGCTTATTGACCTTGCTTTTAGCCACTCTTTGTGGCCTTTCTGATCGTGGGCCAATACGGTAAGTCATGCTTCCCGTGAAATTCCTTGTCATGTGTCGTGGTCACCTCTCATTCTCATAGCTTCTGTCATCGGCTTCGGCGTCGATATCTGGACACTGCCATCCGAGGCTGTCGTTCTCGCCATCCGAGTGAGTTTCTCTTGTGACTTTAAGTCTTCATTTTATTGCTATTTTTTTTTTCACAGGCCGACAGAAACTGATATATAGGCTTTTTACATTGACGAAACCCTCTACATTGCCATACTGACCATGGCCAAACTGTCGTTGCTCTGCACATATCTGACCGTGTTCTCTCTCCCGGTGTCATCGCCTGCTATCGGCCACCGCGACAGCGATCCCACCCAAGACGACCGCCCTCGTCTTCACAATACCCAAACCATCGCCGCCCATCGCCGCGTTCGCTGCGCTACTCTCGGCACCGTCGGCTGGGTTATCAGCTCTGGTGTCATCTTTCTGTTCCTCGACATCTTTCAGTGCTGGCCCATTCCCAGCATCTGGCAGATGTGGGGGCCATCCTCGCCGTCGTCGTCCTCCCCCTCCCTAAACAACGGCCGCCCGGTTTGTCTCAACATCGATGCCCTCGCCTATGCAGCCGCCACGTGCAGCATTGCTCAAGACGTCACCATCCTGCTGCTGCCCATCCCGATGCTGTTCACCCTGCGCCTGTCGCGCGCTGCTGCCGCCACGGCCGCTGTCATGTTCAATCTCGGCGTGTTTGTGCTCATCACGAGCTGTGTCCGGCTGCACTTTCTCTTGCAGTATGGCATCACCCAATCGGCTAATCCCACTTGGGACTACACTGACAGTCTCGTGTGGTCAGGCCTCGAGGTGTCTGTGTCGATTGTGGTGACGAGTCTGCCGTCAATTCGAGCTCTCTCACAGCGCATAGTGGCCGATTGGAAGCAGAAAAGACAGACACAAAACCAGGGACTAGCCATCATGACAGCGCCGGTTGAGAAGGAGATGGCGGTGCCTATGCGAGGCCACGGGGGTGGCGGCTTATTTGCAGCCATGCCACTAGACACGCCACCAAGGGCAAGGGAAAGTGTTTAAGAGGGTGATGCGATGGACTGACTGCAGGAGACATGATTTTCATTCGCGGAATCATTCAAACGCCAAAAACGAGGAGTTTCTTTTTTATTTATTTAATTAAAGATATCGAATTACAGTAGTTCTTTGGTGTTGTCATTCTGGACATGATATTCAACGGGTAGCGCGGTGATATAATGCCGTTTCAATAATGTCGCCAGAAAATGATTCACACAACTGTCTTTAGAGTCATCGTCTACATGCAAACACGACAGCCTGAAGTGATCTCCAACAACCTTGCCCTCCATTCCGAGTCCAGTACTAGAAAGAGACGCGAATTTTGCATGGCCGTCGTGGGAAGGAGCTGTGCCGCAGTCACGTGCAAGCTGGACCAGGGGTTGTGATTGGACTGGGCCTGGACTCCGGTAGTCGGACATCACCAACAGCTTTTCTCACTTCTTGGTCGCTTCGCCATGACGGCAACTCACCACACCTAGTCTTCTGTCTCATCTTTGTATTGTTGGAGAGGAGCCATTGCGAGCGAATTGGTGTGTTGCTGCGGCGTGCACTGTCTTCTTTCGGTCATTTCTCGAACAAAAGGGGCCTTGAAAACTGCCGGCTACGAGCTGTCTTATCATTTTAGAACCCTGAGAAACACAACCCCCCTTTTGTCTCCCATCCCCCATTCCACCATGGCCTCCCCCGACCCGACCTTGATCGACGACAAGTCGAAGCAGCAAGTCCTGCGCCACATGAACGCCGACCACCGCCTGGACCTCGGCCTCTACCTGCGCCACATCAACGGCCTCTCGGCCAAGCAGCTCGCCGCGGAGGGCGAACCCGAGATGCTCGACATGGACCTCGCCTCCATCCACATCCGCACCAGCCAATCCGGCACCGTCCACGTCGTCCCCATCGACCCGCCCATGGCCTCGTGGGCGGAGCGCCGCACACGCCTTGTGGCCATGGCCATGGACGCCCGCACAGCTTTCGGGGTGCCGCTGCCCGAACATGGACCGCCGGCCGCTTCGTCGTCCGGACTCGTTCCCTTCCATTTGCCGACCGGCCCCGACCTCGTCGTTCTCGGCAGTGTACTCATGTACCTAGTGCAGGCGGTGCTCGTGTTCTCAGGCCGCGACGCGGTCGTGGCCGGCATCTGGTCGGCTGCGTGGTCGCTCGTTGGGGTGGTGCCGCCTCCTTCGGAGCCACTGTCCGGAGCATCAGCCCCCGGTCTTCTTAGCAGCTTCGTCGGCGGCGCCGAAGGCTTCCGGCGGATTGTGCGGCTGATTGCGCTGCCGGTGTTGGCGATCCATGCGACGGAGGTGTGGTGGTTTACGCGGACGCGGCTGGGGCCGCACAAAATGTCGTTGTTGAGCCGGGACGGGAGCCTGTGGGTGGTGTTTGTGTTTTTGGAGGGCGTGCGGTCGTTTATGCGGTTCGACCGGGTGGCGGCGGCAGTAGCGAAAAAGCACTGAGGTGTGATTTGGTAGTGGTAGTGGTGGTGGTGCTGTGCTAGACATGGCGGCGGCATACGAGTAGGATGCGGGACACAACGAGTGAACGATAGCCATCCATATTTCATGTATACGCAGCAGTTCTTTACATAGCTCATAGATTGATGTCATGCACAAATTACCGCTGGGATGCTGACAGTACGACCTGGTGTGTACAATCGCTACGTGGTGCAGGCGTACGCCAGATCCAGAGTCCGAGGAGATGTCGTGGACAGCCTATGTTGAGTCCGAGCATGGTTGGGCCGCGTCTGATTCGGCCCCTCGGCCGTCTTTCGCGTGGTTTTCGGAGCTTAGACGCTGACTGCTGGCATGCATCAGGACCACGGACACTATAAAACGGGCGTCGCCCTTCGCATGCCATGAACAACACAGTACTGCTGTAGGCGAAAGAAACAAAGAGAGCATGGCAAAAAGAAGCCTACAAAAAACAAATACGTGTCAGCACCAAAATGGTTGTCATCTCTGCACCAGCCGTGATTTCTGAGATCCGAGCCTCGCCGGCTCTGGTCCGCAAAATAGTACGTCCTGGGGCCCAGCCACGGCCGAGAGCCTGGGCATTCGTTTTATTTTGTTTGTTTGCGCGCCAGAGCTAACCCTGCATTTTCTAATCAAAGTTCTTGGACTTTTCTGGGTATAAGGATTGGCACCCGGGTTGGCAAATTACGGTGGTGGATGCCTCCAAGAAAGGCACCGACCTCGTGAAGGGGGATCAGCTGCGTGTGAACATGCACGGCATGGCCATGCGGCCGGTTGTCGAGGTGCGTATACGAGCAAGTTGATAATATGGCCTACGAGTACAGAGTATTTCGTAAGGGCGGTGCACGACTTGTGGCGCTGACATCATAGGACAACTCGGCCCTGCGTTTTGTGTGGATAGGCTCCCTTTACGGACTCGTGAGCGGCGTGCACTATTTCGACTTTGCGCCGAGCCAGGAGACCCCGGGCGGCACGACGTTCAGCCAGACCGAGGATTTCACCGGAGCCATCACGGTGCTGATGTGGCCGTGGCGGAACAAGAAGTGGGAGGCATCGCCGAACTGGAAGAACTTCAACGCGGCGCTCAAGGCCAAGGCAGAAGAGGAGGCTGAGCAGAATACTCGTAAATGAGGGCGCATGGGGTTGCGCATACGCACACGGTATGAAATGATGATGGGACGCCGAGGCTTGGGATGCGCGGCGCAAGGGGTTGTGGCAAGGCCAAGGAATGGGCCAAGGCTGGCGATGATGGAAACATCGTACTCGAAGTGTCCAGACCGAGGCCGTATACACGAGTTCGCTCAGTTGGGGCCCGGCAGGACTTTGGACTCCGTATCGTGGTAGACAGATAATGGGGCACCAGTGCATTTCGCATGCATGGCACACAAGTGTAGATATTGACCTCAAAACAAGGGACTGAGACAATCTGCAAGCATCGTGGCGAAGATGCTCGCGCTGCAAAACAGAGGATATGCGCTGTGCTGTGGTATTGGTCCACTGAACGATTGACAGGAGTTGTGGGGACGGCGCTGGGCACCCCTGGCCGTGGCGGGTCATTCCTTCGGGGGTGAACACTGCATACACTACTCGTATTGGCCGCTGGCGGCGCCGTTGGTTCTTCAACGGCCAAACAGGTCGTCTTGTAAGATACTTGTCTCCAGGCTGATTCGTGCCGGAAAATGCGACGAGTGTGCCGGAAATCGGCAGCCGCAGATGCAGGACCCCGGATTTGAGGCTGCTGGTCGCCGGCGTCCCTCCTCGAGTCATATCGCTGTTATTTTGTTCCACTCATTTTGCGCCGCCCACCTTATACGACGTCACAAACCATACAATTAATCTTAATTGTTATTTTCCACATAGCCCGTATGCACAGCGTGTGAGCAGCGATTTTAGGTTTGGTCTGCGTGTGTTGGAGTGGGGCCTCTCGTATTTTACGAAATTGCCCCTTGGCTCCTTGGCTCCTTCCATTTGCTGCCCTCGACGCCGCCTCGGCGGCTTCCCCCTCGCTGCAATGGTCTTGTAGTACTCCGTAGTCGTATTGTGGAAGCCGTTAGTGCACCAAGTCTCCTAGTGTTCCTAGTTTTCTCGTACCTGGGCTTGTCCAACCAAGCCGCCCCCGCCGGCCAGCGCCTCCCCTTTTTGAAACTGCAGCCAAACATGGGCCTGGCTCGCTAAGTCCACCGGGCTATCCACACAATCTTCAGATGCGTTTCTTGTGCCTCACTCTTCTTCTCCTTCGCTCCTTCCTTCCTCTTTTACTCCCGCTCCTTCCCACACGCGCCCTTTCGATTTCCCCGGCAATTGGTTTCGCCCTCGTCGATACACACATCTCGATGCCGTTGTAACCTACGTCCTTTTTTTCCCTCAAACCATCTGTCTTACAGACACCGTCACTCCTTTGAAACCATTCTTTTCTCGTCTCTCTCTCGATTGGACTTTTCCCGTTCTTCTTTTTTGTTCTCTTCTATACTCGTGCAGCGCTCGCTCGTTTTGACGCTGTTTTCACTCTCGGAACTCAACAAGGGCTTAATTTTCTAATTCATACGTCGACGTCATGCTTGTATGTTTCTTTTCTTTATTTTTATTTATGGGTTTTCTGGAGCCGTCCGATGCAGATTCCCGGGACTGGGATTGTTTCGATTTCCAACCGCGAAGATCATGTTTGAGCCTCCGCGAGCAGCCGCAACAACCCGCTAACCAACACCTCTATAGTTCTCTGCGGCTCTCGTTGCGCTTGGCGCGACGCTGGCTGGTGCCGTCCCCTCGCTTGTCGTTCAGGGCAGCCAGTTCGTCAACGCTGCCACTGGCGAGGCATTCCAGGTGGTCGGAGTTGCCTACCAGCCCGGTGGTTCTGCTGGCTACAACCCCGAGCTGGGCTTCGACCCCCTGAGCGACGCCGACAAGTGCAAGCGTGATGCTGCTCTGATGCAGATTCTCGGCATCAACTCGATTCGTGTCTATAACTTGGACCCGAACCTGAACCACGACGAGTGTGCCAGCATCTTCAACGCGGTATGTTTACTTCTGTGCACATGGGTCGCGACCGCACTTGCTAACCCACTCTAGGCCGGCATGTACATGATGATTGATGTCAACTCGCCGCTCGTCGGTGAGAGTCTGAACGGCGCAGAGCCGTGGACCAGCTACTATGCTGCGTACCTGAACCGCACCTTTGCTATCGTCGAGGCTTTCCGCCACTACCCCAACACCCTGCTCTTCTTCTCCGGCAACGAGGTCATCAGCGATGTGGACACCGCCGAGGTCGACCCCCCTTACATCCGCGCTGTCACTCGCGACCTGAAGAACTACATCGCCAAGCACTCCGACCGCGTCATTCCCGTGGGCTACTCTGCCGCCGATGTGCGCTCGGTGCTCTTTGACAGCTTCAACTACTTCCAGTGCTCCGAGTCTGGCGAGGCTAACGACATGAGCCGCGCCGACATCTTTGCCCTCAACAGCTACAGCTGGTGTGGTGACAGCAGCTTCAGCACCAGCGGCTACGACACCCTGGTTGAGGGCTTCACCGGCACCTCAGTCCCCGTTTTCTACTCCGAGTATGGCTGCAACGTGCCCGCGCCGCGTGTCTTCACCGAGGTTGGCACGATCTACAGCGACAAGATGATGCCTGTCTTCAGCGGCGGCGTGGTGTACGAGTACGCCAACGAGGTGTCCGCCTTTGGCCTGGTCAACATCAGCTCCGATGGCACCGTCGACATTCTCGAGGACTTCTACACCCTGCAGGCTCAGTACGCCAAGGTCGACTTCAAGACCATCCAGTCCACCAAGGCCGCCGGCAGCGCTTCAGCCACTAAGCCGCCTGTCTGCAGCTCCAAGCTGATCACCGGCAAGGGCTTCGACACCAACTTCACTCTGCCCGTTCTGCCGCCCGGAGCTGCTGCCATTATCAGCAAGGGTGTCACCCCGACCCCCTCCGGCAAGATCGTCTCCATCTCCGACTACTCCGTCAAGTTCACCGTCCGCAACCCCGACGGCTCTGTCCTGTCCAACCTCGCCGTCAAGCCGCTGGCCAATGACGCTGTCAACATGCCCGGCACTAACAACGCCACCAGCACGGGCTCGTCCTCGGCTACCGGCACCAGCAGCGGCTCTTCGTCCACCTCGACCGCCGCTAAGAAGAACGCAGGTGCTGGCCGCAGCGACCTGGTGGTGATCCCGACCCTCCTCGTGGCCGGTGCTCTGTCTAGCCTGTGGGCTCTGCTGGCATAAGCTCGTGTTAGTAAGTAGCTAGCTAGCTGGGGTGGAGAGAAGACCAGGATATATGACAATAGTAGTGGATTTGGTGGAGGGAGAAAGAGCATGATCATTGCCGTTTGCATGTTGTTTGCATGTTGCCCATTTTCCATTTGTCGAATTACCGAGTCTCTCATTTGACCATGTTTTTTTCTCGTGTGTATTTTGTTGCGTCTCTTCTTTTTCTATTCGAGGAAATTAATCGAAGCGGGTGCAAGCCACTGGAAAGACACTGGCAACAAGAGAGATATGATACCTCATTTGCTTTAGTTTTGTTTTAGGGTTTTTTTCAATATTTATTTCATTTGATTTGGAGCCGCATGTGCTTTTCATCGTTGACTTATATAAGCTGCTCTTAGGAGCAAGTTCAATGAACAGAATACCAACTTTAGTGACAATAGAATTCCACGCAGTACGTAAGGCACTTGCTTAAATGATGCATTTCCGTATTATTATCCTTTATATCTCTCATCTTTGCATTTTGCTACTTGGGGAACTTTGTATCATATAACACAGAACAACAACGACAGTCAAGAAGGGAGAAACCCGATCGAGAGAAAAACAAAATGAGGCAAGCCGCCACATCCTGACGGCGTCTATGACCCAGTTCTTTACATCTCGCACTCTCATGTCTCACACCTGATATCAAGGAGCAGGCTTAGGCCTTGAACTCCTCGACGTTGGCCTCTTCCCACTTACCCGGGACCAGGGCCAGAGGCACAATGCCGGATACGTGCATCTCGGGGCCGAAGATCTTGGCATTCAGGCCCAGCTCCTGAGTGGCGGCCTTCATGTTCTTGAGGCCCTCCTGGTAGTTAGGGCCGGCACGGCGCACCCAGATCTGGACGTTGTGCTCGTTGAGCTGGTTGGCGTACTCGCGCAGAGCGCGGATGACACCCTTGAAGGTCGAGGCCACGTTGGTGAAGTTGGCAATGCCGCCACCAATGAAAAGCACCTTGCCCTTCGGGTCCTTGGGCGAGCGCAGCATCAGGTCTAGCACGGTGCGGGCATAGTGGTAGGTCTGCGACTCGGTCGGGGCACCTGAGTACTCGCCGTAGTTGGCCAGCTCGTCGGCAAAGCCGGCCGAGGCAATGGCATCGGCATACACCACAGAGGCACCGCCACCGGCCACAAGGGTCCAGATGCGGCCGTTGGCGTTCAGCACGGTCAGCTTCAGCGAAGCACCCGTCTTGGCGTCCATCTCGGCAATGTACGCCTCCTCCTTGGTCAGCTCACGGCCGAAGGGGGCCGGGAACTCCATCGGCGGGCCGGCATCAATGCTGACGGCACCGCCAGCAGCGGGAGCAACGTTGGTCAGGCCCAGAGCGGCCGGGGAGCGGGCAATGGCCCACTTGACTCCGCACTCGAAGTCGGCGGTCTGGTCCAGCTTAGCCGCCAGATCCAGGAAGTGCACAGCGGCCGAGGTGGCGTCCGCGTTGGGGATGACAACCAGGGGGTTGATCTCTAGGTAGGTGAACTGGCAGTCGACGTAGACGGCATATAAGCGGGTGATGAAGTCGACCAGGACATTGTGCAGGCCCTTGGGGATCTTCTTCAGCAGTGTGGCCGCGATCTCCTCATTTGACGGGTATTGTGACAGGTCAACGGGAATCAGCAGCTTCTCAGCCTTTGCATCGACATCGCCGACATCAACACCACCCTCATCCGTGAAGAGGATCCAGTCACCCTAGGTGGCAGCGAGTTAGCCAATGTGGTATACGGAGGGCAGATAGGCACAGAAAACAGCAGTGATGGCAGCGGATGGCAGTGGGTGGGAGTGGATAGGTGGTGTAAGTGGTGTAAATGGTGCAAGTGATGGGGTGGTTAGGGTAGAGGGCCGGTAGAGAAAAACAATCTCAGTTTAGCCTCCGTTCGTCCGGCCTGCATCCTCGCCGGCGTTTGGCTGCTAGGCTCATAAAACCAGGAAAACGACCCCCGATAGGAGGTAATCCCTTTTCCACCGCGCTCTCTTCCTTCGAAACATACATCCGCCCCCCTTCTTCCCTTTTTTTCTTTTCTTTTTGTGTTTTTCTCGTTCTTGTCTCATTTCTGTCTTGTATGTGTATTTCGAGGTCCATGTCTTTGCCTTTTCTCTGGACCTCTCACAACCACAACTGACAAAAACGCACAACACAACAAGACGAGGGCATGAAGTCGGCAAAACATAGAAACGGGAGCGACAGAAAAAGAAGACACTTACATCACGGACGGAGTTGATGTTGATATAGTACTCCTCGTTTTGCTTGTGAGGCACAAACGGCTCGACGAGGAACTGCCGCAGGACGCCGTGGGTGGACTCGACCTTCTGGACCTTGCCGGCGCGCTCGGCAATCCAGGCACGGGCCTCGGGCCAGGGCTTGTTGAGGGCGAGCAGACCGCTCTTCCCCCGTCTCTTGATCAGCTGGTCGGGCTTGGCGACGAGCTTCGCATCGGCGTGCAGCAGCCATGGGTAGGTGATCTCGGCCTGGTCGAGCACAGCCTCGACGCTGACATCCTCGGGGAAGTGCAGCGACGCTAGCCGTGGCGGCGCGTTGTGCTTGGTGGGTGCTGGCAGCGTGGACGGCTTAATGACGGGCGCGCGCGTGAGGTGGTAGTTGAGAATGGCCTTGCCGTCGGCCTCGAGGATCGATTTGGCGGACATGGTGTCGTTTGGTGAGTGTGGTGTTTACAAGAGGCGGACGTGGAGCTGTGTTCGGGGGAGAACTGTCAGAGACAAGCTGGCAAACGGCAAAGTGTCAAGCTTGGAGCTATGCAAGTGCAAATCGCTAGTATCGGGAAACAGCTTCTGCAAGAAAGTCTGGCGACGAATCCCGGAGAAAGAAGCGTGCTTTGTCTAGTGGACTCACGTTTGGGAGAGAGGAAGCCAGAGGCGATTGGTGAGTGGGCAATGGGGGAGGTAAGGTCTCGTTGTCTCTGGGGCAGAGCAGATGAAAGAGACGAGAAAAAGAAGAGGATTTTACGTTTGGAGAAAAACCGGGCTCGTGAGAGTTTGGGAGTTGACTTGACAGACCGGCTTCTGGGAGGGAAAAAAATTATCGACGCAGGAGCTCTTTTTGGAAGCGGAGTGGAGGGGGGCTGAGAGAAACAGACGGTCGAAGCAACCTGGCAACGGGGAAGGCAAGTGCGGTGCAAGTGCGCTGTGGCTGCTGCTTCTGCTGCTGGCTCTTCTACGGGAAAGCACGATTCAGGAACGGCACAGCGCTAAAGGGCTAGAAGGGAAGGCCCAAGACAAGGGGTTGGGCGGAGAATGAGGGTTGTGGTGGCACGGCCAGTCTGTCTTCGTCTCCCCCCCAAAAACACACAATGCGAAGGGGATCGGAGCGACAACGACAAAAGGGAAAAACTACCCATTGGGGAAATCCAGAAAAAAAGGGCCAGGGGGGAGAGGGGAAGCTACTGGCGGTGTACGAAAGATACATTTTGGTGAAATGTCAGGAAGTACCTGTACATTGGGGCAAAATGGGGTGCAACCGGCCGACCATCTTGGAATAGCTGACTGCAGGCGGTCTGGGTTGGGCCCGGGTGGCCTGGGCGACCTAGGCGACCTGGTGCGATTTGGAGTCGCTGTGCACGCTAGCACCCCCAACACTTCCGCCGCTCTGAGACCACCACTGCCCGTTGGGATAGTTGGACAATGGGTGGGGCTCAGCAGCTTTCAGCGGTTTTGGGGGGGTTTTTTGGGGCTTTTTTGTTGTGCTCTGACGAGTCAGCGGTCCAGCGCCCAGCGACCAAACGAGTCAGCCAACCCAGCCTCAGTCAGACGCACCCATTTGGCGTTCTTTTCGTCTATCGTGTCAGACAAGGTCTCTGCCGTTTTGCGACTGTCTGTCTCTAGCTTACGGTGCGGCTTCCGGGGGGGGGG
>LLKO01000025.1:414476-496665 GCA_001513895.1 Graphilbum fragrans
GGGGGGGGGGGGGGGGGGTTTGCGCCGCGGCCTTTAATTCCCTTATTCTGCCAGCCTGTGCGCGCTATTACGCTTAGGCGGCAGCACAAAGAGGAAGAACTCCGGCGGTCGCGGAGAGCCTTTTGGGGATCATCCGGCGGAAAGAAGGTGCTAGAAGGAGACTGTCTTCCCACGGCAGAAAAGGGCTGGTGTCTGGTGCAACGCAAAACGCATTGCGACTGGAGACGGCCCCCGAAATTCTAGGCATCCAACTCAACACACACCGCTTCCTGGCGGAGTACGACAACGGAGTATGGAGTATCTCGAATTCGTGGTGCCTTTCGGTTTTCGCTGCATTTCCTAGCCAACTGGCTGTCGATCCAGTCACACACCAGCCCAATCGGCGGCGAGCCGTTGAACTAGTTCTGGCTGCAATTTCCTCTGCCCCCTAGCGAGCTGCGTCCCCCAAAAATTAGTGCTCGGGCTGCTATTACTCGAACACAAATGCTAGTGCATTCGTGTACCAATACTCGAGGATTCTGGATTCGCTCGTACATAGGAATCTGCCTCAGCTGCGGCCCGGCTTCTAATTTTGGGAGCTGCTCTAGAAGCCGTAATAAGCATTACGCACTCTTCGCTTACAGCGTATATTGCGCCTGCACAATGCAAGCAATCTGTGCCGAACAGGCTGGACAGCTGGGTGCGGCCGGCAATCGCCGTCTCTTTTTGATGGCTGTTTTATTTTTGGGGGGGGAGAGTTTTTGGCGGGCGGCCGTACCGGTACTGGGGAGGTTCCTCCTCCCGGTCCAAAAAAATAGCGGGTACCTCATCAACTGTCCGTGCTCGCGTATGCATGTACAGTACCACGCATTGTACCGGCCGCCCGTACCAGTACGAAATGAATCCAATAACCAGCGACCTAAACGACATACGCAATAATACGGTTTAGCGAGCCGCGGATTCAACAAAAAAAATCGCTGGGAAGTTCCCCAACTCTTTTTACCCCCAAATCCCGTGTGCAAGGGAAAGGAGGGGGTGGACAGAAAGAGAAGGAGGGCGCGCGGACAAGAAAGGGGGAAAAAAGCGCAGCGGTGCGAAGGAGGTGCGACTGCCCGGTAAGATTGGAGCGCAGAGGAAGGACCGGAAAAGAAACAGCAGGTGCGATACGAACCTCGGGGGAAAACGAACGGAAACGAGCCACGCAAATCCAAGACCAATTGCAGCAAAGTCCGACACTGCTTCTTGCATTGTTTTGCTGGCAGCAAGCTGACTCGATCTGACCGGTCTTTCCCACACACATCTTGCGAGCACGCAACTGGAGCTCCCCTAAAGTACTGGTACTTCCGAAGAGCTCTGGCACTACGGCGCTGCTTGTACTCCGTGCCTGTTACGCAAGTATAGCCGTTGCCCCAACTGCCACACCGCCCCACTTTCGACACACTCCATCTGGGCCTCCATTGCCCGCTGTCGCATCCCACTTGTTGCTCAGCTGCGTTGCTCCGTTTGGGCTTGCTGCTTTCCCCTAAACTGAACAGCAGATCCGAACTGGGTGACCGCCAGGACCAAGAAAAAAGAGGAAAAAAAAGGGAACTGCACTACCACCACCGCTACCAGCGTTTTGCCCGTCAGAAAAACCCTCCTCGACATCGACTGACTTTTTCTCCTTTCTCTTCGTTTCCCCATTCTGCCCATTCGTGCTTTTCCTCGTTTCCTCTGCTGGATTCTGCACATATCTCCTGATTTTCATACAAGAAACCACACACGACCAAGCAAGGTAAGCTGCCTCGTGCCTCGTCGATGAATTGAATTGCTTCTTTTTGCCCACTCGGAGCTTCACACACAGCCATATTCAGCACGACTCCTAGCACCATCCGCCTATGCCACTTGCCACTTGCCACTTGCCATCTGCCATTTGCCTCATCGCTAACTTCCCTCTAGCATTGACTTGAGCTCCCTCCCATAGCTTTCCTTTCAGCATCGAGACCACAGCATCACAGCCTCTTCCATCTGCTGCCACCATGACGGCCACCGGCGCAACCAACGGTGCTAATGGCACCAAGACCCCCGTTGGCCTGTCGGCGAATGATAACATCGCTCGCTTTGCGGCCCCCAGCCGGCCGCTGAGCCCTCTCCCCGCTCATGCCCTCTTCAACAACAAGACGCGATGCTTCGTCTACGGACTGCAGCCTCGTGCTGTCCAGGGCATGCTCGACTTCGACTTCATCTGCAAGCGCCCGACGCCCTCCGTCGCCGGCATCATCTACACCTTTGGCGGCCAGTTCGTCAGCAAGATGTACTGGGGCACCAGCGAGACTCTCCTGCCCGTCTACCAGGAGGTCTCTAAGGCCGTGGCCAAGCACCCGGACGTTGACGTTGTTGTCAACTTTGCCTCCTCCCGCAGTGTCTACAGCTCGACCCTCGAGCTCATGGAGTGCCCCCAGATCAAGACCATTGCTATCATTGCAGAGGGTGTTCCCGAGCGGGTATGTTCTCTCCTGTGACTTTCGTTTCTCCTTTTTTACGTCTATTCTAACTCGTCCAGCGAGCACGTGAGATCGCCCACATCGCCCAGAAGAAGGGCATCACCATCATCGGCCCTGCTACCGTTGGTGGCATCAAGCCCGGCTGCTTCAAGATTGGCAACACTGGTGGCATGATGGACAACATTGTTGCCTCCAAGCTGTACCGCAAGGGCTCCGTTGGCTACGTCTCCAAGTCTGGTGGCATGTCCAACGAGCTGAACAACATCATCTCTCAGAACACCGACGGCGTCTTCGAGGGTGTCGCCATTGGCGGTGACCGTTATCCAGGCACCACCTTCATTGACCACCTGCTGCGCTACCAGGCCGACCCTGAGTGCAAGATCCTTGTCCTGCTGGGTGAGGTTGGTGGTGTGGAGGAGTACAAGGTCATTGACGCCGTGAAGCAAGGTGTCATCACCAAGCCCATTGTGGCTTGGGCTATTGGCACTTGCGCCAGCATGTTCACCACTGAGGTCCAGTTCGGCCACGCTGGTGCCTTTGCCAACTCCACTCTAGAGACGGCTGCCACCAAGAACAAGTCTATGCGCGAGGCTGGCTTCCACGTCCCCGAGACTTTCGAGGACATGCCATACGTGCTGAAGGAGGTCTACGATTCGCTGGTCAAGAGCGGCACCATCAAGCCCAAGGCTGAGCCGGCTGTGCCCAAGATCCCCATGGACTACTCTTGGGCGCAGGAGCTGGGCCTGATCCGCAAGCCCGCCGCCTTCATCTCCACCATCTCCGACGACCGTGGCCAGGAGCTTCTGTACGCCGGCATGCCCATCTCGGACGTTTTCAGGGAGGACATCGGTATCGGTGGTGTCATGTCCCTGCTGTGGTTCCGTCGCCGTCTGCCCAACTACGCCTCCAAGTTCCTGGAGATGGTTCTCATGCTCACGGCCGATCACGGCCCGGCTGTCAGCGGCGCCATGAACACCATCATCACCACCCGTGCTGGCAAGGACCTGATCAGCGCCCTCGTGTCCGGTCTGCTGACCATTGGCTCTCGTTTCGGTGGTGCCCTGGACGGTGCCGCTGAGGAGTTCACGCGCGCCTTTGACAAGGGTCTGAGCCCGCGTGAGTTCGTCGACAACATGCGCAAGGCCAACAAGCTGATTCCCGGTATTGGCCATCGTGTGAAGTCGCGCAACAACCCAGATCTGCGTGTCGAGCTGGTCAAGCAGTATGTGACGGAGAACTTCCCGAACCACAAGCTGCTCGACTATGCTCTGGCTGTCGAGACGGTCACCACCTCCAAGAAGGACAACCTGATCCTGAACGTGGACGGTTGTGTCGCAGTCTGCTTCGTGGACCTGATGCGGAACTGCGGTGCTTTCAGCCCCGAGGAGGCCGAGGACTACCTTAACATGGGTGTTCTGAACGGCCTGTTCGTCCTGGGCCGCAGCATTGGTCTGATTGCCCACTACCTCGACCAGAAGCGCCTGCGCACTGGCCTGTACCGCCACCCGTGGGACGACATCACCTACCTGCTGCCGAAGCTGTCGTCCGGCCCGCCGGGCGTCGAGGGCCGCGTGGAGGTGCAGATCTAATTTGTTCAGCTGTCAATGTCGTGCGTATTTTTCTCAGCTTTTTGCCTTTTTTCGCGGTTTGCGTTGTTTCAAGGCAAAGTCGTGGCCTCCCATGGCCTGGGCTATGCAAGCGCGTTGCAGGAGATGAACTATATAAAAGCCCTAAAGCCCTACGCAAATGAGAGGAGATGATGCCTTAGATAGTCTTATAGCTACTACTCTGTTAGATGGCTGGGGGCTCCCCAGTGCGGGTTGGAGACAAATGTAACGAGTATACGGAGACATTTCTTAATTAATTCCTTTACTATGTATGTCACGTGACTTTTACGATCGATCGATTTATTGAGCTTATGAGTTACTCTGTACTGTGAACTCGTAGAAATTTTAGGTGGGGAACTTCAACCAATCAGCTGCTCCGTCTACTCATTCGGCCGAAGCTTCACAATCGGCATCAGAAAAACTAATCTCATACGTTCGGTATCCGAGAGTTGTGTTCTTTCACTATCAGCCACACGCTACAGGCCAAACACGAGGGTATAGTGCCAGACTGTAAGTAGGGATACAATATAGAAGGGGGGGTACCATTGTCAGCCGAAAAGATGACTCGGCAGCGAAAGACAGCCGAAGAACGCGAGAAAATACCAACACGGAACTGACGAGACGTTGCATAGGATACGGAAGCCTGGAACCCTAGGCGAGCGAAAGAGCGTCCGACCGGTCAAGCCTTGGTACGACGTACGAACTCGAGTCTCCGGTAACGCCACAATCTCCTCGCCGGACGACCCCTCTCGCCCTCGCCCTCATCCTCGTCCTCGTCCTCGCCCTCCCCCGTGCCTTGGACTGCCGTCTTCCGCCTCATCTTCGACCTCCAAAACCCCACCCCCCCTGCCACCATGTCCTTCTTCCAAATAACCCTCCACCGGTCGGCCATCGGCCTC
Source organism: Graphilbum fragrans (assembly GCA_001513895.1). Taxonomy (NCBI): domain Eukaryota; kingdom Fungi; phylum Ascomycota; class Sordariomycetes; order Ophiostomatales; family Ophiostomataceae; genus Graphilbum; species Graphilbum fragrans. The sequence goes on from LLKO01000025.1 coordinate 419,445, forward strand.
CCACAGCGCACCCGCGACGTCCTCGCCGCCCTCGGCCTGCGCCGCCGCAACCAGACCGTCGTCCATGCCGTCAGCCCCTCGTCGGCCGGTCTTGTCTTCAAAGTCAAGGAGCTCGTGCGCGTGGCTGAAGTGCCCGAGGGCCGTGCGGCGACCTTGGCCAAGCTGCGGGCGGCTCGGCGGCCAGCGCCAGGGTACACGGTGACGAAGCGGCACGGAGCCTCTGCAGAAGCGGAGGTCTCGGCAGCGGAGCGGTGAAAGCTGGCGTGGAAGTAGAGAGAAAAAGCAAAAGGAGCCAAAAAGGCACAAAAGACGTACGAATGTATAGTGGCATAGAACGCTGCATGAAGTCGTGCATAGGGTCACGAGAAACGCGCATAGAGCCGTGTTTTGTACTATAGCTAGAAGACGGCGACATCATGTATCATTACGACTATGAATATCAACACGGAACATCCCAGATCGTAAATGCATCTCGGCAATGTGCCATTTCTCGGAGCAGAGGAGATTAGAGGAAACATAAAACCAAGGCGTGGATTGGGTGATACAAGACTACCATTCCGACATACAGGAGACCTTTGTTGTCGCATGTTCGTTTCCTTGCCCTGTATTAGAAGTCATACCATAGACATCCCAGGCTACAAATAGAAATAAATGAACAACAGTATCATGGTGCTACACAAGATGATATAAATATAACCTTATTCCCTCCTATCACTTTGCGCCACCCTGATATAATGCGCGTACGTAAAAAAAGAAGCCATGCCACAACTAGTAGAAGCCACACAACAACGGATCGTCACTTTCCTCGCCCGGACTGTTGGCCCCGTCTGTCGTGTCGCCCGAGTGTGGCCCCTATGCACCTCGTACTTTATCGACGTACTCTTGGTTCGGTGTCTCATACTGTTTGGAAAAGTACATGGACGCATTCTTGCTCAGCCAGTTGGTCATCCTGCCTAGCTCGTCCCGTAGTCGGTTCACTGACTGCTGGTCCATATTGGTCTGGGCAATCAGCTCAGGCAGAGTCACCAAGAGACGGCAGAGATGCTCCACGCCGTACGTATCGAGCGCGGATCTGTGGTCTCCGCCGGATTCCCACACTTCATGCATCTCCAAATACTGGGGCCGTTCAAAGCTGGATGGTGGTTGGTTAGTTAAGCACTCGACATCGCTCCATGGGACGAACATGGCCGCCGAGAGAACGCACCGATAGAGCAAAATGCGGCCGAGGCACTTTTCAAAGTACTCCCGCAGCCCGGCAACCGTTTCGTCGAGAATATCCAGGCTGGCAGACCCCGGTTCCCTACGTGGCCGCTCAAAGGCCAAATAGTCTTCTAGAATGGTCTCCACAGGATATTGGTGTGGAAGCGGAACCAGCTGCTGGTTCTTGGTCACGTTTTCCCAGTCATCGACAAGTGCCGCTTTTAGGTGATCTGGAATTATCAAGCGGATAGATGGTCGGTTGTGGAAATTATCTTCCTGTAGGGCGAGTGTGAGTTGTGGAAAGAGAAAAAGGATACGAAAATATAGATCAACAGCAACAATAAAACACAATATAAACAGCAAAAAAAAAGAAACAACAACATGATAAAGACTGTCAAGCTTCTAACAGGTGACGCGCTTGGGGTATGTGGGTATCTTTGTGTGTGCACGCCAGCGGAGAAGGAGGAGAAAGCAAGGCAACAAGGAAAGAACGCTATTCAGAAACAGCTAAGCTGCAAGGTCTAGCCCTCTAACAGTCTTGCTCATTAGACCCTGGCCCAGAGCGAGTTCATCCATTTGCTCCGGGGACTGGGGCCAGCCAACTTTGGTGGGAGAGGAACATGGGCTTGTGATGGGAGTATCCGTCTCTGTGGAGACCATGTAGTTGAAGGCTGAGCCGCCATAGGAAGACGATGGCTGGTTCAAGGGATCGCTGCTATCAGCCATGCTCATATTAGAGCTGGCATCTGTGGCAGGCTCCTCGCTGCAATCTGTAGACTGAGGCTCGTCGACCCGAAACTTTTGTCTAGCTTCATCCTGCTTGGGAACCCCTGCTAGCACGATGATGGTGTCGTGTGGCACTCCGTCATATAGCTGAGCCAGCTGGGGAGTGAGAGTGCCGTTCTTGATAGCAGCCTCCACCTTGGGGTGGTTGATACGCTTAGTTTTCTTGCGGATCCCAAATTCGCGACCCTCTTGATATGTAGGGTGGCCGTGTCTGTCGACATATGTATGATTGGGTGCTGGCCGCGTTGCAAGCACGTCCTTAACCTTGCGCATAAGCTGGCGCTCGTGGGCTGTATAGCCAGCGATGGTATCCTTGCGGGGCGGAGCGGGCGGCTTTGCGGGAGCCTTCTTCTTCTTGATGGTCCTTTTTGTTGCGGTCTTCGCAGCTTTGGAAGGGCGCACAGAGGTATCCTTTTCCTCCCGAGAACCAGCCAAAGACGGAGGCGGGCGCCCAGCGATGAACTTTGATCGTGCCATGGTTCAAGGCGCAGCGGTAGGAATTTCGACAGTAAAAGGAAAGGTGGTAAGATGGAAAGGAGAAGAAATTAGGGGGTGTACACAATGTATACTACAACAAGGAATATGTGTGCTCGCTCTCTCTCTTCCTTTTCCCACTCCCAAAAGGATATAAAGCAAGAACTCTGCCTCCCAGGGCGTGCAAAAGAAAAGAAAAAAAAGTAAGAGATAGAGAAACTCTCCTCGGGAACGGTGGATAGAACGTGTGGGAGAAAATTGGTGAAGAATAAAGTGAGGGAAGATACTGTAGGATCGAAGCGTCCAAGTGCTTTGAGAAAGAAACAGCTCAGGCAAACTCTAATCAAAGCAACCTAACCACTCCACGGCAGTTCTCTTGTCAAAGCGTAACGAGTGTTGAACTTGGGATAAAAATAGGATGGTGAATATAAGAGAAAAATGAAGAGTGACAACAAGAGGGAATGGGAGGGCGAAACAAAGAATAGACAGTGAATTATAAAAGGAACAATTAAAAATGGGGGATAGAAAATATAAAATAAAATAAAAGTAGGTTCAGGAAGGGGTGCCAACTTTGGCAGGCACGAGGGAGAAACAAATTACCCCATATGGAAGGAACGGGGAGTTTAGAACTAAGGCAGGACAGCAGAACAGTGCATGCAAACAAAAGCCACCGTGCCCCAAATGAAGCTATCCCCGCGATAGTGGGAAAACGGTGAAGCATCAACAACAGTCACGAGCAAAATAGTAAAAAAGAAAAAGTCACGTACGTGCTCGAGATCAAAGTCCCGTTGTCTTCGGGGACCGCGTGCATGCGAATGCGAGCCACCGCCGGTGCGCTCCTCGCTGCCGCGGGCTGAGGTCAATTCAGACTCACGCCCATGATGAGCTCGATCAGCCGGCGTCGCACTGCCGGTGCCGGGTCCGGAGCCCGGAGCTCCGCTGCCAGCACCGAGCCAGGCACCGACACCACCGCCGCCAGGGCCGTTGGGGCCGACGCCGCTAGGACGGCCGCCAGGGAGCTTCTTGATGGGCTTGATGATCTTTTGCTGCTGAAGACTGCGGGCCTGTTCGCGCAGCTGGTTGGCGAGTTCCTTATTTTCGTCGTTGAACTTGCGGACGCGGTCCTGGGGCACCCAGTCGTCCCAGGTGTTCTTCCAGCCCTTGTAGTGGATGCGGTAGCGCCAGCCCTCAGAGATCTGCTGGATGTCGAGGATGCGGGCCTCGTAGAGCATCTCCATGTGGAAGCAGAACACCCGTTCTCCCGAAGAAAACGGAGCGGCCGCGTGCTTGGGCGCCATGGTTGTTTTTGTTTGGAGCAATGGGATAAGCAAGGGGATAAAAGGGGAGTAAACAAGGTGCCAAAAAAGGGCACGAACAAGCTGCAAAAGTGGTCAAGACAGCAAGAGAGAGATAGCGGGATAGGTGAGGTGTAGTGAGGAGAGGAAAAAGCTGGCAGGGATGAGAGTGAATCAGGCAAGAGGGAACAAAGTGTAGTCTTTGGTCGCCCGGGCGTGAAAGTTCCAGCGCAGTCCGAGTGCTGAGAAAACAATACGAGTACGCAAAAAAGCAAGGGCGGTTTGGGATATGTGCGCGAAGATCTGAAGAGACGGTTGGTGATGCCCGTTCAATAAGGGGTCTGAGAGAGAAGACAATCGCTGGCCGCAGGTCACGGGACTTTTGTGAGGCCGCTTGCTATTGTCGATTTTTCCAGCGTAACTACATATATGTATACCTGGTTTCCCACCCCACTAACAGCTCCGTACTGAGTGAGCGCTTTAACGCCCATTTGGTAGCGCCCCAGCCGCGTCGGCGCTGTCAACAGGACGCGTTCCGACGCGCTGCTGCTACTATATTCCCAGCCCTCTTCTCTCCATCTCGTTTCACCGATGAGCCCAACCCAGGCTGCGGACCCCACATATCTCTCACGTATCTTGTCTTGCCATTCTTTTTATTATCGACTTTCGGAGTACCGTCCCCGTGATTCTCGTTTTCTCGGTTTCTCTTCTACTGCCCCCGTACTTTCCGATCTTCCTTTCTATATTCAGGGTCCAATATGGCCCCCTCAGAAGCCACCATTCTCCAGCAGTTCTTGTTGGCTCCAGCACAACTCCCAGCCGTCATCACGCTCGAAGATTTTGCTACTCTCTTTCCCAAAGCTTGGCAGAACAGCCCCCAAGTCCGTGCCCTCTACCGAGACCTGCAAAGCCAGCGCAATGCCGTCGTCGACGCTGTCGCAGCCGACATCGACGCCGAAGTAGCCCGCGGCCGTCTATTGCGTCGCCACGCCGTTCGGGCGCGGTTGCGAGCCGATGCACAGGAGGAGATTGCCGGCGACGACGAGCTGGTCATCGAACAGTATCTCGCAGCCGCTGAGCTGTCCAACGACAACGGAACTAGCGGACGAGAACCACGCCACACATTGGTCACCATTGTTTCCGAACTCGAGGCAGCCGCCCAGGATCTCGAAGCCGATCTCCAGCTGCTCGAAGAGGACGAAGCCCGCCTCCGCCAGACGGTTCAGCAGACCGTCGGCAGCCTCAGCGACCTCCGCTACGGCCGTCTGGCGAATGGCCAGCTGCGCGCGCAGGTTCTCGAGGGTCTGCGCAATGTCCAGGAGACCTGCGACGCCATCAATGGCTCTGGCTCTGCCCAGCATTCGAACACATGAAAATATGCAGCGCGACCTGACACGACGCGAACAGACACGCTGTGTTACAGAAGAGACAGATTAAAAAGTATAGATGCTACATGTCCCGACTACGGGACAAACGTGTCCAGGGGCTATTCCCACAAACACACGCTCACTCTCGCCTTTTTGCCTTTCACAGCCAAGCAACCCGAATTCGGCACAGTAACAGCAATGCACAAGAAAAACAAAAAAGAAGCACGATAACCAAATGCCAAAAGCGAGGCGTTCTGAAACAACCCCGCTTCCCAATTCCATCATGACCTCCGACCTAGAAAACCCGATCCCCGCCAATGCTGCCTGGGAGGAGACATGCCTCGCCGAAAAAGAAAGACCAAGAATGTGTGGGTTTTAGCGGGCAGCGGGCGCCGGCGCGGCAGCACCAGCAGCGGCACCGGGGCGGTTGGGCTGCATACGGCGGCTCCTATTAAGGCAATTGTGTGAGCAAATGCATTGGCACGAAAGAGGAAGCGTGTGCCTCCAAGGGAATAGTTGGACGCGGGGTTGCTTACATCATGGTACGGCTCGCAAAAGAGATAACGATCATGATCATCCACTGGGGCACGACGTTCAGGACCCAGAAGAAGTAGCCGGCAGGCAGCTGGAGGCCATAAGTGGCGAGGGTGCCGTCGATGGGCTGGAAGAGGCCCTCGAGGAGCTTGAACTGGCTCTTGGTCTTGTCCTCGCGCAGAGCCGTAAAGGTCTCCGAGGTGGTGGTCGTCAGGTTGAGGCGCTTGGTGTAGACCTCCGACTTGGCCGGCTTGGGCAGCAGCTCGAACAGGTACAGGTAGCCGGGGCTGACAGACCAGCTGTGGCACAGGACCGGCTGGTTTTCGCAGTTGATGATGGCCATGTTGGGGCCGTTGGGGATGGCCGAGAAGAGCGGCACGGTCTCGTTGAAGGCGGCCTCAATGGTGTTGCAGTGGCCTATATAGCAAGCGGGAGGTTAGAAAGAAGATCACCGCGAGTTGTGAATGACAGGAAAGAACGCTCTTACCAAAGCAAGTCTTGTTGCGGCCCGTGATCAGCACCCACCACTCTTCCGGCGTCGTAGCTTCAGCCTTGACCTGGCTGTATAGAGTGTCCTGCCAGCCCTGAAGCGTGAGCTCTTCGGCGGGGCGCGCGACAGCTTTGGCTGCCTTACCCGCCACCGCAGTCGCGCCAGCTGCTGCCGTGGCCGCATCCGCAGGCTTCTCTGCTGCTTGGGTGATAGAGCCCAGGATGTCCTGGAACTTAGCCCGGTACTGGCCGAAAAGGCCACCTTCCGCCGAAGCGGCGCCGAGCAGGGGCAGCGCCAGGAGAGCAGACGATGTCAGACGCATTTTGAGATGTGAATGTGAGGAAGGGAAATAAAGCCGGTATGGAAGGAGAAAAAAAGGGAGAGGCTGTGTGTGCGAGCGCGCGCGCAAAGTGGGCACAGGCAACAGATACAAAAGAGAGAGGGCTTGCGATTTCAAAGCAGCGACGAAATGATTAAAAAAAGGACAGACGAAAATGCGATGCGCAAAGAAGGACGAGAAACGGAAGCAAAGGAGAAAATGGGAGAAAAGAAGAGGGCAAGGACAGTGGAGCGATCCGAAGAACGAAGAAGATTATAGGCAAAAGGATGCGAAGAAGGGGAGAGAGAAAAACAGAAACAAACAAATAATCTTAATAGAGAGGCCAAAAACTGGTATACGTATCTAACTACGGAGTAACTGCTGGACTCGTAGAGCTCTGGCGCCTGTAGCATTCTCCTCCTACCCCCCGGATCTCGCTATCACGTGGTTTAGCAGCGAACTATTACTCGTATTATTTTGACTGCTCCGTATGCAAAGGAACCCCCCGATGTCCTCCCCCCCCCTTTCAGAAGCGCAAATAAAGCTCTTGCCTTCGGCAACAAAGCCATTGCTCTTTCCACGGACTATTGGATCTAGCCGATAATCCTAGGGGAGAAAGTGCTCGCTTTAATCTCCACTCGTGTTGAATGCTACACATATTTTCAATTGTTAATGAGCACGAAACCGACAATAATGCCGAAAGAAGGCCTACTTGAACACAATTGATATCCCATCCAACCAAAAGAGAATCATACAGCCATCGGGCGTTGTTTGAGCAGAAACCGGTATCCAGATGCACCAGTAAACAATGCACCCTGTATCCTTGCAGGGGTGCGTCGCTACAAGCCATTAATTACAGCGGTGCGAAGCTATTGGGACTGCCCCGGTTAAAAGTAATCTCTATTCCAGTTACCCTGTATCGTTGACCAGCAACGCCATTGACATCTTATCACGTGATTTATGACGCCGAAGACCCCACCCTTCAGGTACTCGTACATAGTGGCCGCCGATACAGTGGAAAGACGCGTAGCTCAGACCGCGACTAATAACTCAATGCAGCACAACGGTTTGTTGTTCCGCCTAGAGACGACAACGATGCCTTGTCGTGAATTCTTTTCCTAAGAAAGTGAGAAACCCTTGCTACGCAGAAAAAGAAAACTGGCAGTCCAACAGATCCATCCCGTATCGAAAGAATCGCGCCAAGCATGTCTTCAAGGCAAGGCCAGAAGGCCAAGCCGGGGCGGCGACCAGCAGCAGAGAGCCAGGATGCGGACCGGCCACGGAAACGCCAGCGCAAGTCACTGGAAGGCAAAGGTGCCGGCGAGAGTAGCGCAGCCGAGAAGCGAAGAAGTGGGCGGGACCGGAACTCGGGAGACGGCAACAACTGGTGGCAGAATAACACCGACAAACCTACAGGAGAGGGCTCATCTTCAAAAAAGGTCAAATCGGTGAAGAAGGCAGCGAAGCCAAGCAAATCCGACAAGCCAGCAAATCTTACAAAGTCGACAAAACGACGGAATTCTCAGCCGGGACAGCCCACCGACGATGTAACAGAGCCGGCAGGAACGAAGAAAGGCCGCGGACGACCACCAAAAGCACCAGAAAAGCCAAAGCGACGAGGCCAGCCACGCGCATCGGATGTCTTAGTGGCTCCAGAAGACACTACCGCGGCAGCGGCAGCTCCCAGCGTTGAGCCGGCTAAGAAGCGAAAACGTGGCCGGCGGAGCGAGCGCGAAGAATACGAGAACGAGCCGGAGAATGAAGTAGCGGAGGAGCAGGAGGAGGAGGAAGCGGAAGCCGAAGAAGAAGCCGAAGAGGAGGCCGAAGAAGAGGAGGAAGCGGAAGAGGAAGAAGATGAACCGCAGCGAGGCACGGATGCGCCGTTCCAATCTCTCGTTCCGCGGACCCGGCTCGTCCCCATGGCTACCATGAAGGCGAAATGGTCGCCTCTGGAGCGCGAAGCCATTGTGGCCGCGCAGGCCCTGCTCGCCGAGTGTGCGCGGCCCGTCTTGTCACGGCTACCCTTGGGCGGCAGTGGCGGCAGCGCCGGTGCCGAGCGCCGTTACGAACTCGCCCAAGGCGCTATTGGCGCCGTGACGCGGCGACTACGGTCCAAACTGGTCAAGGGCATTCCGTTCCCTCCAGCAACGACAGCAACAAGCGGCCCTCGGCCGGCCCGGGACGCAGATAAGGGCAAAGGCGGCCGCCGTGGGAAAACCGCCAGCAGCCACGAGGCCGATCTTAACTTGGATCGCACGCTCGACGGACTACGCACCCTCGAACAGCAGCTCAACCCACTGCAGCACGCCGTGGCACTTCTCGAACGCGAGCGGGCACGCGAAGAACAGGCGCTGGAAGCCGACTACGCAGCGCTGCGCCTGCTGGAGAAGAACGCACAGGCAGAGACTCGTTCATGGCAGGAAAGGGCACGCAAATCTCACGCCCTGGTCTCCGCAGTTGACGAGGACCAAGAGAGACGCGGGCCGACGTTGGAGCTGCCGCCGACGGTCGAGCTGGTGAAGCCGTCCACGGGCGCCGAAGCAGGCATTTTCCAGGTAAGCGACAACATTCTCCCCCACTGTCTCCTCTTTGGGCTCTTTAGGCTTTTCCGTGTTCCGTACGGTTCTAACAGCGCAGAACCTGCAGGATAAGGACCTGCTGGCGCTGGCGACGCAGTTGGGCAGCCACATGGAAAGCCTCCGGAGCAACCTCGAGCAGATTGATGGCGTCGTGCCGGCCATCCGGGACAGCAAAGCCGCTCTGCAACAGGTCCTACAGCAACGATTGGACACACGCCGCTATGAGCAAATTGTGCTGGGGGATTGACCGAAGTGCGTGCTCGTGTACGTCTTACCAATAAACAATTCGGCCATACAACGAGGCAACAAGGCAAAAACGCAACAATGCAACAGTGCCACTCCGATTGCGCAGCTCTATGACCGTGTCGGGCCAGCTCATCGTGGCCTAATTCTAGCCACGGACTTACTACAGAGTATCTTACGAGAAGAAACACAGCTGCAACCTTGTACCGGATAGCGGTTAGTGCTAAGGACCGCCACGAGTGTACCAATAGCGCACTGCAACGACGGAGGACAGCATAAATGAATTATGGCTCTACGGGTGGCGGGCTAGTGGCCAGTGCTCCTGCAGCTCACTGCAATTCAGCATTCACGCACCCAAAACACCCGCCCGAAAACACTACAGCAGACACGGCATGGCACCTAGGTGTCTGGCATATCTGGTTGAACGTCTGCCTCTGCCGCGTACGGGAAGGGAGAGCTCGTGAAAAGAAGGCCAACCCTGGTTCTCGGGTCTCTGAAGCTACGTCTCTGGAGCTACGTGGGACATTGGTGGAAAAGGGGTCTCGTTGGCCATTCAACGCAGGAAGTGAGATAGGGAAAAAAAACCCACTCACCAAAGTACTGTATACTTTCTCACTTGTCCACAAGGTAACGTAGATAGCAATTAAACATGGTGGCGAAACAAATAGCAGCTTTCGTGGCCGTGGCTGTTAGTATGGCACAATTCGCACGCCATCGCTCCAGGGCAACTCCTACCCCGCCAATAACGTGTCCCCATCGTTCCTTCTCGTTTTCGCAACGACATACTACTCGTACCCGTACAATAACTGCCCGGTGCATCTAGGCCCCGCTATTTGTTTCTGTTGAGCCATCAATTTACCTTAGTGAGCCGGACATACACGAGTACGGAGTCCACCATGTGTACGAAGTACACAATTTCACTGCTCGTTGTCTTAAGTGTATCTTCTTCGTAGTCGAAGCTCCATAGGTAACTGCAATTTTTTAAGTTTAGTGCTGTTGCCCCTCCACTCACCGCCCAATTGATACGATTTTCTGGCCTTTTTTCTGCCCCCATTAAAATCTCTGCCCAGCCCACCATTTGAACCTGACGCTCTTCTTCCTTTTTTCTTCTTCTCATCTCTTCCTTTTTCTCTCTTTCTCTCTCTCTCTCTTCTTCCTTCTTTCTTCATTCACTCCTCTACCCCCCCCCCCTCCCCCTTCCAACATCACACAATTCAATTTCCACTTCCCTTTCTTATCCGTCGATTCAGTTCCGCACGGATAATATCGTAAGTTCTCACCCAACTTCCCTTTCGCCCTTTCTGCCTCGGGCTATTCGCCCACCGTTGTGCGCTTTTTACTCTCCTCACTTCTTGTTCCTTGGCTAACCATCATCAAGACACATTACTCCACAGTCGTTTCAGCAGATTCAGACACCGTTCACCATGGTTCAGTCCGCTGTGCTCGGTTTCCCCCGCATGGGTGTGAACCGTGACCTGAAGAAGGCAACTGAGGCTTGTATGTGCTCCATTTTCTTGACTTTTAGGAACATATAGCTAACAACTCAGACTGGGGTGGCAAGATTTCCCAGGCCGACCTGCTCGCCGAGGCCAAGCGCCTGCGTCTGGCTCACTGGAAGATCCAGAAGGATGCCGGTGTCGACATCATCCCCAGCAACGACTTTGCCCTGTACGATCAGGTGTTGAGCCACATCCAGGACTTCGGTGTATGTTACTCTTCTCGCGTGTATCTTGTTGTCGTGTTCTGAGCTCAATGCTAACAAAATAGGCTGTCCCGGAACGCTACACCAGCGCCAAGCTCGATGCCATTGATGAGTACTTCGCTCTGGGCCGTGGCCACCAGAAGGGCGGCGTGGATCTGCCGTCGCTGGAGATGGTCAAGTGGTTTGACTCCAACTACCACTACGTCAAGCCCACCCTGCAGGACAACCAGACCTTCAGCCTGGTTGCCAAGCCCAAGGCTGTGGTCGAGTTCCTCGAGGCCAAGGAGGCGGGTATTGCCACCCGCCCCGTCCTCGTCGGCCCCGTCACTTTCCTGCACCTGGCCAAGGCCGACCGTGGCCAGTCTGTCGACCCCATTGACCTGCTGAGCAAGCTGCTGCCGGTCTACGATGCTCTTCTGGCCCAGCTCAAGGAGGCTGGCGCTGAGACCGTCCAGATCGACGAGCCGGTGCTCGTCTTTGACCTGCCGGCCAAGACCAAGGCTGCCTTCAAGACCGCCTACGACCACTTCGCCGCGGAAGCGGCCAAGCTACCCCAGCTGGTCTTCACCACCTACTTCGGTGACATTGTCCACAACCTGGAGTCCATCCCCCAGAGCGTGTACGCCGTGCACGTCGACCTGGTCCGCAACCCGGAGCAGCTCGAGACCGTCATTGGCGCCATCGGCTCCAAGACCATCCTGTCCGTTGGTGTGGTGGACGGCCGCAACATCTGGAAGACCAACCTGAAGCGCGCGATCGAGCTGGTCGAGACCGCCATCCAGAAGCTGGGCAAGGAACGCGTCATTGTCGCCACCTCCAGCTCGCTGCTGCACACCCCCCACACGCTGGCCAGCGAGAAGAAGCTGGATGCGGAGATTGCCGACTGGTTCTCGTTCGCGTCGCAGAAGGTGGTTGAGATTGCCGTCATTGCCAAGGCCGTGACCGAGGGTCCCGCCGCCGTGCGCGAGCAGCTCGAGGCCAACGCCAAGTCGTGGCAGGCACGTGCCACCTCCAGCCGCACCAACGACCCCAAGGTCAAGGAGCGCCAGGCCCAGATCAAGGAGGCTGACTACAACCGCAAGTCGGAGTTCCCGGAGCGTATCTCGCAGCAGCAGAAGAAGCTGAACCTGCCTCTGTTCCCCACCACGACCATTGGCTCGTTCCCCCAGACCAAGGAGATCCGCCTGTCGCGCAACAAGCTCACCAAGGGCGAGATCACCACGGAGGAGTACGACCGCTTCATCGAGAAGGAGATTGACGAGAACGTCCGCATCCAGGACGAGCTCGGCCTGGACGTGTATGTGCACGGCGAGCCGGAGCGCAACGACATGGTGCAGTACTTTGGCGAGCGCCTGGACGGCTATGCCTTCACCACGCACGGCTGGGTGCAGAGCTACGGCTCGCGCTGCGTGCGGCCGCCCATTGTTGTCGGCGACATCTCGCGGCCGGCGCCCATGACGGTCAAGGAGAGCAAGTACGCCGTGTCGGTGTCTAAGAAGCCCATGAAGGGCATGCTGACGGGCCCCGTCACCTGCCTGCGGTGGTCGTTCCCGCGTGACGACGTGCACCAGTCGGTGCAGGCCGAGCAGCTGGCTCTGGCTCTGCGCGACGAGGTGGTCGACCTGGAGAAGGCCGGCATCGACGTCATCCAGGTCGACGAGCCGGCTCTGCGTGAGGGTCTGCCGCTGCGCGCCGGCAAGGAGCGCGAGGCGTACCTCGACTGGGCGGTCAAGGCCTTCCGTCTGTCCACGACTGGTGTGGAGGACTCGACCCAGATCCACTCGCACTTCTGCTACTCCGAGTTCCAGGACTTCTTCCACGCGATTGCGGCCCTGGACGCCGATGTGCTGTCGATTGAGAACAGCAAGTCGGATGCCAAGCTGCTCAAGGTGTTTGTGGACTCGGCCTACCCGCGCCACATCGGCCCTGGTGTCTACGACATCCACTCGCCGCGTGTGCCCAGCGAGCAGGAGATCCGCGACCGCATCGAGGAGATGCTGCAGTTCCTGAAGCCGGAGCAGCTGTGGATCGACCCCGACTGCGGTCTCAAGACCCGCCAGTGGTCCGAGACCAAGGCCGCCCTGGTCAACATGGTCAACGCCGCCAAGTTCTACCGCGAGAAGTACGCTGCCAAGCAGTAAACGGGGAGAAGGAAAGGGCACGGAGAGGCTCTGATGAGCCTCCTCGTTCTTTGTTTTCTCGACATTGTGTTTTTTTAATATTTTGTTCTGTTATGTGAGACGACAGCTTCGCTTCATCTTTCCGTTTCCACTTTGAAGAGACGGTTCGATTTCAACATCGGCGTTTGGACATGACATGCGAATCTGTTTTTGTTTTGTTATTATTGTTTTGCTTATTTCATGTCTTCTATTTGCGCATTTTGTTTTCTGCTATGAGGGAGTCATGAGAGGATCGCAAAAGCATTCAACACGAAAAGGGATTACACAGCGGGGAGAAGGGCCAAGTTGGTAGATCCCCGGCAGGCGGGCACCACAGGTGTTATAGGGACATTCCTTCAACCGGATACCCATGGGAAGCGTGGATACAAACCAATATTCATACGGCCAAAAAGATGCCAATACGGACCTCAATCGGATAGCGAGGAGGCCGTTCACTATATGTGCAATAGATCCCAATTCAACTGGGAATGCGTGTTCGTGCCAGTGACCGTAGCAAGAGACTAGTGCCTGAGGCAGATGCTGGGGCATGTCGGTGGCCATTAGGGTTGTGGTCGTCAGCGAATACGTATTCGGCATACGACAGCGGCCAAGGCAGCGACCCAAGAGCACCGAACACCAAACTACAATGTCATCCGTACGACTGCTCGTATGAGTACGTTGAGTACGGAGTACGGAGTACGTGCCGGCATATCTCGGGCGCCCAGCGGATCGACCTTAATTTCCGCAGGCAAGCAAAAACCGGGTGAGAGGGAACAGGGCAATCAAGCTTGCTCAAGAGCGGCACATCCTGATGATGCTTCTATGCCCGCCGTGCTGGTTCTGCATAAAGTGGTAAAACGAAAAAGGGGAGACTGGGAAGAGTTAGAGAGGCCTGGCCACAAGTTGGGACGAAGCGCTGGGATGGATGTGCAGGTACACTATGTGCAGGCAGGCCCGCAGGAATAGCATGCACTTTTCTTTTTCCTCTTTTCATTTTTGGGGTGTCGATTTGGTAGGCTGTCATTCTGCTGTTTGAAGAGTTCCGTTTGGCGGTGTTTCACCATTCGCCCAGGGGCCTTGTGGCTGTCCTGGAGCTAGGTGTCTCGTCAAGAGGGGGCGCTAAGCTTCCCCCAATCATCCTGGGCAGGTCAGCGCTGATTGGGCCTCGAGCTGTTTTGGGTGGTGTTTGGCAAAAGAGCGCTTTCCCTGTTTGCGCCGTCAGGGTGCCTTCCTGTTGTGTCGAACAGAGTACAACTACGCGTAGGGAGTGCTTTCTGTCCCAAAGTAGACAGTGTACGTACTCGCACTCATCCTGTCAAAGCTGAAGGCTAGCTGCAGCTGCAAGGCCAACTGCGGCCAAGCGACCAAGCGACCAACAAGTGCCTGTTTGTCCAATGTGCATCTGTATGTGCCATCCGTGGCTTGTTTGTCGCTCCTCTCGGATCATTCACGGATCATTCATGCGGCGGCTGCGCCTCTGTTGGCCCCAAGTCGCCGAGACAAACAAACCGGAGCAGACGCAGAATAAAAGCACAAAAAGCCACAGAGGACACGGGGGAACAGGCTGCCCCTCCCAGCGAAACACGGCCCAGCGAGCAGGCCGGGGACACGCAGAAGGGGCCAAGCCAGAGCGGCGAGCATCCTTCGCATCACTTGCGCTCGCAGGCACACAGAAAGCTGGCTGTGAACGCGGGGATCGCCATGGGAGGGGGGCATCTCCAAGGGTGCCAGCCAGGGCAGCAAAGAGGCTGTGAGGGCGATCTGTCTGCCGACTTTGAGTTTGCGTTTATGCGGTGTGCGATCTCGTAGGCACGAGGACGACGGCGAATCACTCATACGACGTACTCCGTATACAGTACGAGAGAGCCGCAGAGAGTATCCACATGGCACCGGTCTGTGGTGCTTCACGGCCCCTTGCATGACGAGCCCCTGTCCCAACCCCTTGGATCTCGCTGGCCAGCCCCACTGCACCGATGGACGTCGGGATTGTCTGCCTTCGCATGGAGAAGGCGGCATGCGTCTGGACTCGCATTCGCATGCTGCACAGCCGGGAAAACTGGATGGGATCGCTCTCGCTCAGGCTCTGGCCGTGGTTCTTCAGGGCATCATGAGCTTGCGGTGTGCGAGCTTGAGCTCAGCTTGAGCTGTGCTGATTTGCGCGGCCCTCCTGGACTTCGTCAACTTGGGGTGTCATCACTATGGCTCGCTACGACATTCATACAACACTTGCTCCGAAAATGTACGAGTACAACTGCACGATGGGCATGCCGTTTTGGGTGTCTTCGCTTCTGGGCACCCTGGCTATTCTTCTACGGAGTACTCCGTCCCCTCAACGTTATTCAGTACACGCCGGGAGGTGGGCAACTCCTGCTTCGAAATGTTCTGCCAACTCCCCCACCGAAAACGGCTGGCTGGTCCACTCTAATACCTCCAAGCCACTCTCAGTTCCCTGGGCCGGTCTCTGATGCATCAAGGAGGGCCAGGAGTCTACGGGGGGCCAATAGGGGATGAGCGGGCATCCCAGGACATCTTATACAGGACATCCTAGAAATCTACGGAGAATTCAGCAATGGTGCCAGGGCTCTGACAGGAGAGAGAGCACTTTCACCGTGGAGCCCTCTCCGGGCAACAAGGTGTCTTTCCTGCTCCTGCATGCGAGGATGTACAAACATGCAGACCCCTGGCCTCTCCACTTTCGTCCTGTTGGGCCAGGCCTGGCTCACCCTTGCCGCCGTGATGCTTCGTGTAAGTGGACCTTGCTGGGGCTCGACGATGGTGAAGCTCGATACACGACGAGCAGAGGGCGAACGAGGGATGGTGATGCCAAGGCAAAAACGTTCAAATAGACGGCGTCCCGTCTTGTTGGGGCCGGGCAGCTCTCGTCTTGTCCTTTTCTTCTTCATCGTTCATACACACTCTCTTCTCTCTCTCTTCGTGTCCGGTTGACCGACTCTTTCTTTTTTGTCTTTTTCGTCTTTGCAAGGCTTCATTTTCTCTTCTTTTCCACTTACAAGCCAAGCCTATTTCACTCTCTTCTGCTAGTCAGTTATTCTCTTCGTTCAAGCAACTGTGTCTGCTTGTTTCTTTTCTGGTCATCTCTTGGAAACAACCCAAGAAACAAAATAGAAAGTTTCATTCTCTTCTTGTGAAATCGACTTTCACTCCGTTCTTTTTCAAGCATCACCACCAATACCCAGCAACAACCTCATACCCGTTTTTCTTCCCTTTTTACTACTTCTTTTTTCCACCATGCATTTGATCCAGTCTCTTGTTGTCGGCCTGCTGGCCGTGACGGCTACTGCCCACTCGGTGCCGCAGCAGAACGGCCACCTCCGTTTTGCTCGTGGCCGCAAGCACAAGAACGGCACCAAGGCCGAGGCGACTACCACGTCGTCTTCGGTGGCCTCGTCTGCCACTCTGTCTACAACTTCTTCTTCTTCTTTGGTCACGGCCCTTGTTAATGCGGCCTCTGGCGGCGTGGCTGTGAAGTCGGCCAATCTGACGGCCTCTGCTGTGGCCAACTTCGCCAACGCTACCGCGGCCGCAACAGGCGGCGAGTTGACGACGCTGACCGTGCTGACGACGAACGTGGTCACGGTGACGTCGTGCGCGGCTACGATCACCAACTGCCCAGCGGCTACGGATACTAAGGCCCTGTCATCGCTGCCAGCGGAGGCTCTGACGACGGTGCTGGTGACCAACACGGTGGCTCTGACGACGACGATTTGCCCGGTGACAGCGGCGTCGTCGATTGCTTCGAGCGTGATCAGCGCGGCGAGCGGCGGCAGCATTTCGGGCAGCACTCTGACGCCGTCGGCCGCGGCGACGTCTTCGACTGCTGCTTCGGCTGTGGCCGCGTTTGCCAGCACGACGTCTTCGGCGGCCGCTGGTGCGTTCACCACTCTGACGGTGCTTACGACGAACGTGGTGACGATCACGTCGTGCGCGGCGACCATTACCAACTGCCCGGCGGCGACGGACACCAAGGCGCTCTCGTCGCTGCCGGCAGAGGCTCTGACGACGGTGCTGGTGACCAACACGGTGGTGCTGACGACGACGTTCTGCCCGGTGGCGGCGGCGTCGTCGATTGCTTCGAGCGTGATCAGCGCGGCGAGCGGCGGCAGCATTGTGGGCAGCACGATCACGGCGGCGGCAACTACGACGGCGGCTACTGCAGAGGCGGTGGCGACGACGTCGACGGCCACGATGACGGTGACGAGCGTGGTGACGTCGGACGTGCTGGTGACGATGACCAAGGTGATCACAATGACGATCGGCGGCAGCGGCGGCGGGCAGCAGGTGGTGACGACGACGGTGACGACGGCGTCGACGTCCAAGGTGACCAAGACGATGGAGGTGGTGCAGACGACGACGGTGGTCAGCTCGTCTGGCAAGGGATCTTCTGGGTCTTCTGGGTCTTCCGGCAAGGGGTCCTCGGGCAAGGGTTCTGCAGGCTCGAGCTCCGGAAAGGGCTCCGGCAAGGGCTCGTCCGGCTCGTCCGGCGCCAACACCGCGGCGGTCTCAGACTGTGTGCCGGTGACGGTGACAGTGACCCAGGCGGCGTCCACCGTCTATGTGACGATGGTGTCGACGGTGTCGCAGGCGGCCGTGGTCAACGCGGCCGGCACGACGTCGGTGGCGCTGGCCACGGGCTTGTTTAGCAACTCGACCGCCGCGGCCTCGACGTCGGCGACCACGTCGGTGGTTCTGGCCGCGGCCAGCGGCACCGAGTGTGCGCCGGACGAGACAATTACGCTGACCAAGACGGTCAAGGCGTCGGCGACGGGCAAGTCGAAGAAGAAGTCCAACTAAGGAAGCAGGAACAAAAATGAGAGAAATAGGACAGGGAGTGAGGGAGAAGAGGAGCCGAGCCCGTAGCTCGATGAATGTGCCATACCCTTTCTACGTATATTATATTATTTAGAGCTTACACGAACAGTGTGCTTCGTTTGCAGTATGGTGCAGTGCGGCGTAGTGAGTGGTGTCTGGTTCAGAGTATGAGTCTGTATTGTGCGTCTGTTCTAGCGTCTAAGAGCTTGGTATCGCATCTGTTCTCGCATCTGTTCTCGCATCTACGCATCTAGGCTTGCTGTCTCTATCCTACAATCTATCGTCCTCGTCCGCCACACACGTCCGCGCAGGCACTACGCGGCGGCAGCCTCCAGCTCGGCCACCCGCCGCTCGGCCTCGGGCACCTGCCGCAGCAGCAGGTCGAGGTCCTCCTTCTCGTCCTCGAGGCGCAGGCGGCGGGCCGCGTCGAGGCGCGTGAAGACGTAGTGGCCCTGGCCGTCGAACTGCAGGATGTGGTTGTGGTAGGCCCACAGGCTGCGGCGGTGGCTGACGGTCATGAGGGTGACGCCGAGGGCCTTGGCCTGCTCGTACATCAGGCGCTCCATCTCCAGGGTGACGCTGGACGTGCACTCGTCGAGAATGGCGTAGCGCGGCCGGTGGTAGAGCAGCCGGGCCATGGCCACGCGCTGCTGCCAGCCGATGCTGAGCACCTCGCGCCATTCAGCGACCGCGTCCCAGCCGGCGCCGGGCGCGGGTCCGGGTCCGGGTCCGGGTCCGGGTGCGGCGCCGGCCGCATCCAGCTCCGGGTCGGCGTCCGTGGCACCGCCCATGGTCAGCAGCTCCTCCAGGCCCAGGGTCTGCAGCAGCCCCTCGAGCTGGGCGTCGGTGACGCCCTTGGCGCGCATGGTGCGCAGGCTGTCGGGGTAGATGATCTGCTGGCGCAGCGAGCCGCGCGGCAGGTAGGGCCGCTGGGGGATGTAGAAAATGTCGCTCGGCGGCGGGCGGTGCACGGTGCCGCCGTAGACGGGCCACAGGCCGCCGAGAATGCGGAACAGCGAGGACTTGCCGCAGCCGTTGGGCCCGACGACGAGCAGGTGGTCGCCGGGCCGCAGGGTGAAGGTGAGCTGCGGGATCAGGACGTCGCCGTTGGGCGACACAATGGGCACGTCGGCAAAGGCGATGAACGGCGGGTCGCGCTCGACGATGACGGTGCCGCGGCGGCGCAGCACGGCGGCGTGGTCCTCGATGCCGGCGTCGCCGGCGGCGGACACGAGCTTCTTGTCGAAGCGGCCGGCGCGCACGTCGGCGAGCACGTCGAGCAGCGCGGCCACCCGCGACGTGTAGCCGGCGAGCTCCATGATTTCGCGGTACGAGAACATGATGCGGCCAAAGGCGTCCGAGGCCGAGAGCAGCATGCGGCGGTTGGTCACGAAGCTCTCGGTGCGGTCGGCCATGTGCGGCGCCAGCGGGCTGCCTTGGCCGCGGCCGCCGACGCCCGGAAGCGGCACAAATACCGGCGCGCTGCACAGCAGCAGGCCCAGCGCCCCCCACAGATACTTGATGACGTAGTCCTCCATGAAGCCGTGGTAGAAGCGCTGGCGCAGAATGTAGTTGACGTGCTTGATCAGCGCAAAGTAGCCCTTGTCCAGCGTGTCCTTCTCGGCGGCGTGGCCCGCGTACAGCGCCACCTCCTCGCTGTGGTCGATGAGGCGCGAGTGCTGGAAGCGGAACTCGCCCTCCAGGCGTGCTTCGTCGGCCACGTATTTGCCAAACGGCGGCGTCAGCGCCCGCATCACCAGCGCCGACAGCTGCACCAGCAGCGACATGAACATGACGCCCTCGCCGCCGACGCTCTTGGAGAGGGACCAGGTGTAGATTGTCTGCCGCGTGTGTTAGTATGAGCCTGAGGCTGGTCGGCGCCGCCACGAACAAGGTCCAAAGGTCCAAAGGTCCAATGCTCACCATATCCAGCATCGGCTTCGCCAGATTGCTGTACAGCTCCGCCAGGCTGTGCGAGAACTTGGCCACGTCCACAGCGATCAGCTGGTCCGGGTTCTTGATGCGGTCGTCCAGCGCCGACAGCGCGTAAAAGGCCATCTGCGACAGGTAGCGGTCGTGGATGTGCTGCGTCAGCCGCGTGCGGTACCGCAGCGCCAGTTCTGCCTGGTGGTACGCCAGCATCGAATTCGTAAACGTCGCCGGCACCGCCATCAGCATCCACCACACAATCCGCATCAGGAAGGCCCGCCCCTGCCCGCGCACCAGGCTCTTGACCAGCGCCCCGTCCATCGCCGCAATCTGCACGCTCAGCAGCGTCCGCACCACCAGAAACACGCTGTGGCTGGCCAGCAGCCGCGCTTCAGGGCTGCGCCATCCGGGCACCACAATCCGCAGCAGCCGCAGCAGCGACTGGAAGAAGGCGCGGTCCAGCTCCACCTTGCGCCGCTTGCCTCCGCCGTCTTTGCCGTCTTTGCCGTCTTTGTTGTCTTTTGCGGTTGGGCCGTCTCGGTCTTTGCCCTCGTGCTCGCCGGCTTTTCCCTTGCCCTTCTCCTTCGACACCGCCGCTTTTTGCTCCGCAATCGCGCTGCGCACCCGGTTCACCACCGCCACCAGCAGCGCCACGTACACGGCCCGCGAGATGCGCGTCCGGTTGGCCACATAGCCCTTGACCAGGCTCGACAGCACACTCTTGATGGTCCGCCGCTGCTGCTCGCCGAAGAGCATCGGCACTCTGGCCCCCGCCAGTTTTGACTGTACAGCCATGTGTAGGTGTGAGGGCGAGGGCAAGGGTGAGTGTGAGTGTGGGTGTGAGGGTGAGGATGAGGTGTGAGGTGCGAGGGTGTGTATATGCGTGTGTTCTGTATTCGGTTCTCGCTCACTTCGATGCCATCGCGATGCAACAAAACAGCAAGATCAAGCGAGCCTCCGGAGCTCGCGCTCCTCTATCGTCTCGGGTTTGTCGGCTTTGTCGATTGCTGCACCGATGCGCGACGACGCTGGAAGAAGAGAATCCCAAAACAAAAAGGTGCGTGCCAGGAATGCTGCCTCGGCCTTTTGTCTGCTCCGTCATTGGAGCAGCTTCTCCAGCGCTTGCGCCGCTAAAATATGGGGTATTATGGGGGAGGCGAGGGCGGAGACGTCACACGCAACTCCCAGCATGTGACTGTGGCGGTGGTGGCGGTGCGCCGTACGTATCTTATGTCTTATGTACATATACAACGTATACGAGCCAATCAGACCCACTCTCGCATTCACGCATCCAACTTCACCATCCACTCCACGGCATCACGCCTCGCCCTCACGCATCGCACCCTCGCAATGCTTCCCCGGCCGCTGCGTGTAGGCTGGGCCGCTCTAGCGGCGGTGTGGCTGCTGCTGGCCGGCCTCGCCCTGGCCAACGTCGAAAAGACCATCTTTCTCGGGCCGCCGTCGCCGCCGTCGTCTTTCTCGAAAGAGACCGGCCTCGACCTCGACATCCTCCTCTCCACACTCCGCCGGCTCACCCCAGACAGCACCCGCTCCGGCACTTGGCGCACACTGCTGCCGGCGGCGTTCCCGTGGGACGAAGACGCTCTGGCCCGCGGCGCCAGCACCACCTGGTTCCTGCTGGACGACCTGGCGCCGGGCCAGCGATACGAGCTGCGCGTGTGTTGGGCAGCAACAGTGCGTCCTCGTCCTGCCCTCGTCCTCTTCTGCTCTCTCCTCTGCCGCCCCCTCCGTCATTACCCCCACTAACACTGTAGCAACCCACCGAGTTCTCCATTGACACGTTCGATCTCGACACCGTGCCCGCCTCGCCGGAACTGGCTGCGTCGCTGAGCCAGTTCATCCGCCGGCAGCCGTCGCCGTCCCCGTCCTCCTCCCCGCCCTCCTCCGACGCATCGCCGTCTCGACTACTGGCCCGCGTCGTGGCCACCGCGGACTATGTGGCCATCGACCGCGAGTTGATGCGCCCCGACCGTGTGCCGCCGGTGGCCGTCGACCTGATCCTCGACCCCTTTCTCGGCAACATTCTGCCGCGCTCGCTGGTGCCCACCATCTTCCTAGTCCTGGCCGTGGCCGCCATCAGCGGCTGGCTGGCGCCGCACATTGTGGCGTTTCTGCGCGCCACAGCGAGTGGTGGTGCTACCGCGGGAGGAGAGGAAAAGGGGAAGCCCGCCAACGTGTCCGAGGGTCGGACAACAGCCCCCAAGGCGGCGCCCAAGTCCAAGACGAAGCGAGCGTGATACCGGTCACAAATAGACAGACGACGGCTTCTCGCTCGTGCATACACAAGATAGGCAAACGAAGCTACAAGCACCGCACACAAGCGAACAGTGTATATATCAACGTGAAATGAACAGACAAAACAAGGAATAGGCCACAGATGACCACCTCGTACAGCAGGAGCAAAACAACGGATGACAAAAGAAGACAAAGAGGAATACACACATCAATCCCACACAATCTGCTGCTATTCTCCCTGGCCGCCACCAGGTCCTGTCTCCGCCTGCCCCTCCTCTATAGCAACACGGCCTTCAGTACCTTGGCGCTCCGCCGTATCCTCCCTGCTGCCCGTAGCCGCCATACGACGGTACCTGCCCTCCACCGCCGTACTGCTGCTGGTGCTGCTGGTGCTGCTGGTGCTGCTGGTGCTGCTGGTGCTGCTGGTGCTGCTGCTGTGGCGGCGGCGGCGGCGGCGGCGGCGGATAGTAGCCGCCCTGTCCACCGCTTCCGCCGTACGAAGCCTGCCCTCCTTGCGGAGGTGCACCATAGCTGGGCTGCGGCGGCCCTCCATAGTGTCCCTGCTGGTGCTGTCCTTGTGGCTGGTGTTGTGGCTGGTGTTGCTGCTGTGGTTGGTAATGCTGCGGCTGGCTTTGCGATGGCGGAGGTGCATAGGAAGGTGTGCCGTGTTGGCCCTGCGACGGCGGCGGAGCATACGACGGTGCTCCGTGCTGGCCTTGCGACGGCGGCGGTGCATACGAGTTGGGCGTATGTTGGGCCTGCGACGTCGGCGGCGCATACGAGTTGTGCTGTGCCGGCGGTTGATGCTGCTGCTGTTGCTGTTGCGCGTGTCCGTATGAAGCCGCCGCTCCGGCCGCTCCTCCGGCTGCTGCGCCGGGATTGTACGGCGACTGTGACGGTGTTTGGTACGACGTCGGCGGGGCCGAGCCCGAGTATGTGCCACTGCTTCCGGCTCCGGAGTAGCCGTAGTTTTGGTTCTGTGTCTGCCGTCAGTGTCTGGCTCTTCATGCCCGTTTCGTCTCCCCCCTCTTCTCCTCTCCCAACTCACCTGCTGTCCGTGGCTGCCGCCAAACATATTGGCCACACCGCCCATCACGGCCCCCGCAAAACCTCCCGACGGCACTGTCTGTGCCGATGTGCCGCCGTGGTAGTTGGTCGGCGCCGCTGGCTTGTTGCTAGGCGAAAACAGGTTCGACGCCAGCTGGCCCACGATCTTGCCGCCGAGTCCGCTGCTGCCGCTGCTTCCGCCGCCGCTGTGCCCGCTGCTGCCGCCCGAGTGCCCCAGGCCGCTGATCAGCTGTCCGAGGGGGTTCGAGCCACCGCTTCCACCGTGCGATTTTCCGCCGAGCTGGCTCTGGAGCATATTGACAGCGAAGGACTGGTCGTCAGTACATGGAGCATACATGAAGCATACATGAAGCCTACAGCCGAGACACGAAAAGCAGAGCAGACACCATGACAAGACTCACCCCAATCCCGCGGTCC
This sequence comes from Graphilbum fragrans, assembly GCA_001513895.1. Lineage (NCBI taxonomy): Eukaryota > Fungi > Ascomycota > Sordariomycetes > Ophiostomatales > Ophiostomataceae > Graphilbum > Graphilbum fragrans. The sequence goes on from LLKO01000025.1 coordinate 443,093, forward strand.
CCGGAGGGCCCGTCCATTCCCCGTGATCCGCCGTCGCCGTGCAGCACCGGCTCCTGTCGTCCGTCCGGATACCGCAGCGTCTGCGAGCCGTCGGGGTGCGTGTACATCGAGGCCTCGCCGTTGTGCGCGCCGTCGCCGTTATGGCTGCTGACGCTGTTATGACTGCCACCGCCACTCGGGCCCGGCACGCCATAGGGGTGCGCGTTGTCTTCGTGGCTCGGCGTGGGCGTGCCGCCGCCGACCGGTGCTGCATTGGTGGGCGTGTCCCATTGCGAGACGCCCGTCGACAGCTGGACGAAGTAGTACTTGCGCGTCGAGCTGTCCCACTGCGCAATCCAGCCCGCGGGGAGAGGCGGCGGCGCAAACGTCGGGCCTTCACCGCCGCCAGGGGATGCAGTGCCGGCCATTTGCGTATGAGGGAGGGGAGGAGAAGTGTGCGAGAGAGAGAGACCGTGGCCGACGCTGAAACGGGATGGAGGAGGGGGGGCGAGATCGTGAAATTCCGGACGGGAAGAGGTCACGAGAAAGAGAGCGGGAGACGGAAATGAGAAAACCAGACAAAAAGAGGTGAGAATGTCAGACGAGGGGGGGGATAAACAAGAGGAGGCGAGAACAGGATGTGAAAAGAAATGGCTGGTCGCAGGACGCAAGACGTCAAGCCACACCAAGAACGGCGTCGACAAGAGACAAGAACCAACACGACGGACAATTCTTTGGCACGCTGGCTCGTACTATACGCACACTCGCTCTCCCAGACCCAAAGAGGGGACCGCGAGAGAAACGGAAGGAACAAAGGAGGGGCGCGAAGCTGAAGGGTCCCCGCCCCACCTTTTTGGGGTTTGTTCTGCTGTTGTGGTGGACAGACGAGGGAGCTTAGGCCATGGTGGCTATTGACTCGTCACCAGTCAATTTGCCGTCTACAAGTAGTCACTCCCCTCAAATCCCGCCTCTTGCCCTTTGATTCCGGAGGAAAATACTTTCTCGCTCCCTCCCACATACGCCCAAGCACAAGCACAGCCTGCGCTTGGTTCTAGCATAGGCACACTCCATACTCTAAGCGACGCCGAGACCTCCCATTGTTGGTCGCCACGCCGAGCTATATTTCGGTGGCTGAGGAGGCAGCCAACCAAAACCCACGCCGCTAGTCCTCTACTTTATACTCTGTACCCCTGTGTGGAAACAGATATTCAATTGGGCGTAGTCTAGTAAACGAATTCAAAACTTTTCTGTAGATTTGGCTGTGCCAGTGCTTTCCAGCTTGACGCTGGTAGTTCCAATCGTATCTCCATCTCGAGATGGATAGTTCTCAGCTTGGCGAGAGCTGTGACACCAATAACCATAGGCTTAAGCAACCACCTTGGCTACATCCTTGCTCCCTTCCGTCGTGGCCGCAGCAGGCATGCCCTGCTCTTTGGTAAGGCCCTTCCGGATCGCGAGCACACTGTCGACGATGACCGCGTCAATGCCTTCCTTGACTTGGCGCTGTTGTTGTTAGGACACAGTCACAAACACAGAAGACAGCAATAAGCATGAAAACAGGATAGCTCACCTCCACCATCTCTGGCTTGTTGTTGGCCGAGCCGTAGCTCACACACACGAGCCCGTTCTCCTTGACCACACGCACTAGTCGCGGGCTGTTGACCAGCGGATCAGCCAGGCTGACGATGCCCAGCAGGTTCCAGCGCCGCGCAAACCGGATGGCCTCCTGTAGGCTGCTGGCGCGGATGTCGCCCACGGGTGAGCCGCCGGCGTCCGTCAGAAACATGATGGGAAAATTGGGCTGCTTGAACGACAGACACAGGCAAATGTCCGGGTTGAAGGACGAGAAGATGATATTGCGGGAGTCCGCGAGTTCGTACACCTTGGCGAGCACCGTGTCGCAGAACGAATTGAGTTCCACGGCGTACGCGTCCATCTCGTGCTCCTCACTCTCGTGGAGCATAGGGTACTTCATCTCGATGTTGAAGCCCACTGACGCCGGCAACTGCTGGAACAGGTCCTCAAGCGTCGCAAACGGCGCCTGGATAAAGTTGCCCCGCGAGTTGGCCTTGAAGCCCTTCTCCTTGAAATCCCGCGTGTGCTTCATCCGCTCTGCTAGCGCATCTCCGTCATTCACCGATCCAGTCGTCGTCATGGACATCGACCGTCCGCGCCACGCCCGCTCTTTGCCGTCAGCCCCGATCCGCGTGCCACGCTTCGTGTCGGGCCCGTTCACGTCGCCGGCAAAGCGCACCGTGGACGTCGTGGTTGTGGTTGTGGTCGTGGTCGTAGTCGTGGTCGTGCTTGCGGCTCCAGCTACTGTTGTCGCCAGAGTCTCGCGAGCGGTGATGGCCTTAGTCGCACCATTTGTACCATTAGCACTCCGCGTCGGCGAGCTCCTCTCCTTGTTCCCGCTGTTGATGTGCAGGAACTGCTCCAGCGTCAGCGTGTGCACCGGCGCATCGAAGCCTGTCTCGCTGACGAGGAAGTCGTGGTAGATGACGGGGATGTGGTCTTTGGTCAGCTGTACATCAAACTCTACGTAGTTGGCTCCTAGGTTGGCCGCCGCAATAAATGACGGCACCGTGTTCTCGCCCAGCTGCAGCGACCGGTTTGCTGCCACATTCTTGCCCAGGCCACGGTGCCCTATCACCATCGGCGTCGACGACACCTTGCGCCAGTATGTCTGCTCCGACGTCACACCCATGTTGGGGTGTGTAAACGGCGTAATCACCAGAAAATTGAAGTTGACCGTGCCGATGATCTCCAGGTCACCCGACATGATGGGCACACACACGTCGCCCTGCAGTTTCACTCGATTCGTGCCAAGCGTCGGCTGCACCGCAGACAGCAGTGCTACGCCGCGGCCCACCTTGTTGTTCTCGTTGCCCGAGTACGTCGGCACAATGTCAAACAGCAGTTTGACCTTTCTGGCGTCCTGCGTCGTGAACACAATAGGCTCTGTTGACATATTTTCCTGCACCGGCAGGTCCACGACAGTGGGCTCACCAGTAGCGCCGCGGGCCGAGACTACAATGGACAGCGCCGTGTCGAGCTGCGTGTGGTGCGCCTGCGTGAGAGGCACCTTGTCCAGGATGACAGGCTCCGTGTTCTTGCGCATGTCCATCGACCCGAGACTCACCAGCACCAGCGTCTCATTCTTGAGGTAGCGATGGCCGTATGTACGCACAGGCTGCGGATGTATGTCGCTGGCATGGCGGCTTGCGCCGTCTGACCGGCGGCCGCCGAGAGAAAGATGCCCATCCGGCGGAGAGTTGCTCAGCGGTGCGCCCGAGGATCCAGTAGTAGCTCCGAGCACTTTGGAGTTCACGGGAATGGAATCTTCAGGAAGCGGCGTCGGCGTCGGGGACTCTTCGCCTGGCGGCAGCCGCGAGAATTCCTGCAAAAGATTGGCAATGTCCAGATGACCACGCAGAGCCGCGTGCTCCTTGGCCGTCCAGCCCGACGAATCAGCCTTGTCGACGTCTGCCCCGGCCTCAGCCAGCATACGGGCCACGTTCAAATGGCCGTCGACCGCCGAAATGTGCAGCGCCGTCCAGGAATAGGCCTTCTCAGCGAGGCTCAGGTCGGCCTTTTGCGAATCGCTGCCTTCAAGCAGCATCCTGGCGCACTGGTCATGACCAAAGCGTGCGGCAATGTGCAATGCTGTCTCGCCCAGGTCGTCCTGCCAGTTGATGTCGACGCCGGCGTCCACGAGCATCTGCACGATGCGGAAGTGGTTGTGCTTGGTGGCAATAGCCAGCACCGCGCTCGACTTGGCCATGGTGCGGCGCACGCTGTCCTTGTGGTCGCTGATACCCTTCCAATTCTCGCTCTTCAGCAGTGTCTGTGTCGTCAGCGGATGGCCGCCAATCACGCTCAGATGCAGCGGGGCAAAGCCATCGTTGTCCTGCCACTCGGGTGCGTCGATGCCGTTCTCGACGTGGAACTGGTCCCAGGCCTGCATCTTTGAAATCACGGCGTCACAGACCACCACGAAGCCAAATTGGGCTGCATAATGAAGCGGCATCCGGCCAAAGGCATCGCGGGAGCTCAGCGCCGGCCGCTGCTCCGATGTCAGGTTCTCCAGCAAGAACACCAGCAGCTGCACACGCGGGTCAGTGGCCTCCAGCGGCCGCGACTCCTTCGTGGTGCTGATCCGTGGCGCACTCATCGGAGATGCCGCCGGCGTCAGATACTGCGTCGCATAGTGGTTCATGTGTGGGAACGGATTGGGTGGACCACCGAGAACAGCGGAAGGAGAGGCACCAACTACCACGGAGGACGACGAAGAGGCCTCTGTGGTTTCCTCGGCGGTGGGCGGGGCCGACTTGCTGCGGCCAATGTGGATGACCAGGCGGTGGATGCAGTTGCGCTGGTTGATGTCGTCCGGCTCGTCCAGCGAGGTCACGTGAGCCAGGAGGAAGCGGATGGCGTCCCGCGACTTAAGCGAGATAGAGCGCTGCAACAGGTTCAGCAGAAGACCCTGCGACGCAGAGGCGTCCTCAAGGTCGACGCGGCTGTCGTGGAGCGTGGCCTTGAGCTTGGCGACGTCGTTGTCACGGATGGCCTGGTCCAGCTGGTCCAGCACGGCCTGTGACAGGTTCAGCATGGCCTTTGTTGATGCACGGCCCAGAGAATGCGTAGAACGCTCCGATTTGGCATCGTCGATCTGGTTGCTGTCGCCAAGGGCCTGTAGCCAGCGGTTGATCTCAGCGAGCACACGCGCAATGGTGGTGTCACGAGCAAAGGGGCAAGGGTCGACCTTGGTGGCAATGTAGCGGTGCTGGGTGGACGTGTTGGGCACCTTTTTGTCGAGCTTTTTGGTGATCTTGGCGAAGCCGCGGCGGTTGATCTCGCCAAACCACTGCAGGTTGCGCAGCTGGCCGCGGAGCTCGAGCAGAGCGCCCATCAGCTCTTCGACCTCGTCCTGGTCGAGGTTGGCAACAACATCCGGCGAGTTGCCGTAGCGGTCCTGCAAAAGACGCAGGCGGCGGCGCGTCTCCGCGAATTTTTTGTTATAGAACGAGTCTACATCTTCGAGGTTGCGGTCCAGGGCAAAAAAGAATTCTGTTCTCGGAGGGTTGACCAGTTAGGCTACTGCCGCTCCAGAACGAGAGGCGAGAGGGAAGAAGAAGGAAGCAGAACTCGAGAACTCGAGATCTCAAGAACGGAAGAACTCAAGAACTCAAGGATGCAAAATGCAAGAAAGCAAAAACGCAATGCAACGCAGAGAAAGGAAAAGCAAGGGAGAAAAACACAAGAATACAGAGACACATGATGAGGCTGGATACAAAACGCAAGGAATGGAACAAATGAAAACCAAAAGGGCATCAGAGGCGTATGGTTGCCCACCTGCAAGGTCCACAGCTTCTCCTCTCTTGGCTGTCTCAGCGGCCGCCTTGACCTGCCTCTTCAGGCCTTTGTAGTTGATGTACGCGGCAGCCCACTCGGGCACCTGATTCCGCGGCAGACTGTGGGTGTAAGCATGACGACGAGGAGTGTAGCCTGAGGTTGTTTCATCTTACTTTCTACCGAACTTCATGATGGGCGAGGCTGCCCTAAGGCGTTGCGGGAATTCGAAGTTGAAGTTGCAAAGAACCGCAAGACAAGAGGTCTATGGCGTTTCGTGATTTCGTGATTTCTTGATTTCGTGATTTCGTGATAATATGCGTCTCGCTCGTTCTATATCTGAGCTTTGCTTCTTTTCTGTGCAAGGTTCGCGCCGCTTCACCAGCCACGTGATCGGCTGTGTGTGCAAAGACAGCAAGACAGTATGAGAAAAGAAGAAAGTCGGAACGAGGGAGCGAACGCGGAACACAAAATGCAAAAACGGATAGAAAGGGATGGCTCTGTCGGGTCCTATTGCGTGTATTAGGAAAGCCCAGTTGACGGGAGAAGACGTTGCAGGGGAGTAGGCGCCATTGAAGTGTTCAAGAAAAAGAAATGTTTGCTGGCAGGAAGGAGCAGCCGCTGCAGGTAAACAACGGTAGAAGCGACGGCAAGGCCACTGGGGGAGAGAAAGAGAAGAGGGAAGAGGAAGGCAGTAGTCGTAGAAGGAGCGATGCCAATCTGCGTCTTATTATACGGCAGGTACGGAGTATTGTAGCACGAATCAGTACGTTAGCTACTCAGACGTAGCAGCTCTGCCGAGCCCCTCCAGTGCAGTAAACAGGGGGTGCGCGGAATAAAAAACAGAGACAGCTTGCTTGTCCTGCTGATGGCGGAGCTGCGTGAGGAGAAAAAAAGGGGGGGCGGATGGGCAATGTAGCAAGGAAAGGCGCGGAGCAGAAAATGAGAAGGAAGTAGATGCGAAGAGAGAAAGAGCTGTCGCACTGTCGCCGATGTCGAAGATGTGGGGGTGAAAAAAAAAGGGCCCGACTTTTCGTTGCTGGTATGGAGTTAGTATGTACTTGTACAGAGTAGCTACGACGAGTATGTACGGGTAACTACGAATAGGCGCAGCGGCCATGTATTGTACTCGGATGTACTCCCGTATATTGTACATGTTCACTAAGCTCCTTGTTCTTCTGCCTCCAACCCACTTCTTCCGGTCTGCTATGGAGCATCTGCAAAGAGCCTTGACGGCGAGTTTTTATTTTTTATTTTGGTCTTTCTCCTTTTGCTGCTGTATGCTGCCCTCTTGTCGTCCCTTATCCCTAGTTGTGATCCCATCCCCCTACTGTGCAGGACACAGTGTACGCGCATACTCGTCGTTTCCGTAGCTTACTACGACGACCGCCCTTCCTCCTACCACTTTTTTTCTATTTTTCGACTGGTCAAGCTTTTGACGGCTCCCATGTGCGGCCGTTCCTGCCCCTGTTGGGCTACGGCGGCGGTGGGCGCTGTCCAGTCAGAGCACAGCAGCAGCGTCCCGTGGATCGGCCCCCGCTCGCTACTGGCCCTTTCTGTTTTTGGCGTCCTAGCAGTCTACGCATGCTGGGAGCCGGTTCCGTTTCTAGACCGGAATGCAGAGCGGGAATTGGATGGAGCATGACTGGTACTCCGTGCTATGCCTGTATGTAGTACTTGTATGCGTGCTCATGCTTGTACTCGTAGGTGGTACTTGCCTGCATGTTCAAAGATTGTGTACATATCAAAGGCACCGCATACGACAGTAGTTACTGCACAAACGCTACAGAGCACTCGTACTACTCGTACGTACGGAGTGCATACATCACCGCCATCGGGAAACCGTCGGCAATAGGCTGGCCGACCCCAGTCTGGCTGACCGCAACATCCATCGTGAAGCTCAAAAGACAACACCGCATCAGCAGTGTGAGAATTTTTCATGGCAAGAGACACAACGATCTCCGCTTGCCGCCATGCAGCACGTGGATACGAGCATAGCCGCAGCAGGCAAGGGCCAGAGCAGGAAACAGGTCACAAGCGCAGTTGCCTTATTGGGAGACGTGCTCACCGCTCTCCGAGGCACCGGCGGTTAGGCGCTGCCGGAGAAGCGAGTGGGACTGGTGTACTTGTGCTCTTGGGCGTATGTACGAGTAAGATACAACTGTGTCCTATGGAGCCGTACGCGGTATAATGCCTGCTCCGAACTCGTAAGGTCTTGCTCCGTGCTCGTTCCTAAAAAAAAGCATCATTTGACCTGGTCCATTGTTCGAGGCCAACGTGGAGCTCAGGGACGCACGCGATGCCGGCACGGGATCAGTTTCTTTGACAGTGTGGCCCCTGTACGAACTCCTAGCCGTACGTCGTACGTACGAGTAGTTCCAGAGGCAAATCGGCCCAAGCGTCTGGGGTGGACGCAGCGCACAGCAGAGGCTATAGCCTGCTAGCGGCCCCAACCGCCCCAAACAATCAAAACTGCACTATCGTGAACGGCCATCGTGACTTGTTGCCCCAGCCGGTCCACCGTGAAAATGGAATATTCGTGTCTGCATACGGAGTACGTACTCGTACTGATTATGTATCGTGTTTGTACATGTTCTGTGCCGTTTCGGCTCTAGCTGCCGGCCGTCTCCTCTCTGCGGTACTCGCCCGAGACTTCGGCCACTTCGTGCTCGTACATTTGTCCTCCGCGCACACGACTAGTTCGATGCCACGGCTCCGGCTCGCCGGAAGAGCCGCGACGGGTACTGCGCCAGGAACTCAATGGCACTGCGGCGGTGCTGGGCCTGCTTCACCAGCGCCGACGTCCACGGCACAAACGGCTCCCGGCCCTGGGCCAGCTCTTCGGCCGTGGCGGCGCGCAGGCCCACGAGCCGCCCTTGTTGGTGGAGGCCACGCGCCAGCAGCAGGTGCGGCAGCGGCATAGCGCGCACGATGTCGGCGTCGCCGGGGGCCAGCGCGCCGAGCGGCAGCGCCTGCAGGAGGGCGGCGCGCAGCCGGGACTCCAGATGGCCGGCCACAGCGGGCGCGTCGACCAAGACGAGGCGTTCGAGCGGTGTATGTGCGGGCGCTGGTGGCTGGGCGTGCCTCCGTTCGCCCCCGTCCCCATAAGCCGTGACCATGGCGGGCGCGGCCACGTCGAGGTAGGAGGCAAACCGCAAGCTGAACGGCAGCCGGGCCTGGCGGAGGAACGAGCGGTACGCCGGCGGCAGCGGCAGCTCCGGCAGGCCGGCCAGCTCGTCGGCGGCCACAGCCAGGAACCCCTCTTTGACGCCGGCACAGGACCCCAGCAGCTTGTCGGCCGCCTCTTCGGCGGCTTTCAGCTGCGCCATGCGCCGGTACAGCGCCCGCTCCCAGGCCTGCCGCTGCGGCCGCTCCAGCAGATGGCCGACTTGGATGGCCCAGGAGCTGGCGGCCGCGACAAACGCCGCCGCATCGGCGGCTAGCTGCTGCTGCGCGGCCGCGATGATCTGGCCGAGGCGCGCGACGTACTGCATCGTGTCGGCCGCGAACAGCGCCGTGGACAGCCGGTCGGCGCCGTCGATGGGGGGCCGGGGGGGCAGTCTGGCCGGCGATCTCCGCATCGGAGACGTCGGACCAGCCAGAGGCGCCGCCTCCTCCACAGGCTTGGGCCGTGGCGGTCGCCGCGATTCCGCAAGAGCCTCGGACACGCGAACGGCGAGGCGCTGCTCTTCGGCGTCGTCCTGCTGGCGCTGCCACTCCTGGCGCCGCTGCTGCCGCCGCGCCTCGTCCTGGCGCTGCGCTGTCTGCTGCACCTGCTGGCGCCAGCGGTCGCGCAGGGGCTCGGGCGCGGTGGCCACGGCCGTCAGCAGGCGGATTTTCGCGGCCAGCTTGCGCGCGTGGCGCTCGTCGCTCAGCAGCAGCGGCGACAGGACGTGCACATTGTCGACGAAGCTGAGCAGCAGCGCCCGGGCGGCCGACGCGTCGACGGCGTCCAGCACGCCGTTGAGGAGGCGGTTGAGGGTGCCCGCGTCGAGAGCGGTGTCTTTGTTTGTGTCTGTGTTTGTGGGTGTGGTGTTGGTATTGGTGTTGGTGTCTGTGTCTGAGGCGCACTCTCCGAGATAGGCGGCAAAGACCACCGCCGCATGCCGTACCTGGTGCAGCGCCAGCAGGCCCTGCAGCACCGCATCCAGCACGGCCGCGTCCATCTGCGCGCGCTGCACCCAGTATCCGCCGACCAGCGCCACATCGCGGCGCCGCGTCCAGGGGTGTGTCCTGCCAGGGCGCGGCTGCTCGCCCTCGGCCTCTGCCACCCCCCAGCGCCGGATCTTGATGCCGCGCGCATCCAGCGCCACCATGCGCCGCAGCACCTCGTAGAAGCCCAGCACGTCGCCGCGCGACGCATAGTGGTGCAGCAGGCACACGATCGTCTGCTGCGTCGGCCGCAGATACGTCTGGTGCAGGAACGAGTGCACCACCACGTCGCCCAGCGAGTGCTGCCCGACCCGCGCAAACCCCAGCAGCAGCGCGTTGTAGTTGTGCGTGCCCGGCGGCGTGCTCGACACCAGCATGTTGTAGCACAGCTTGGCCACCCAGAACTTGATCTGCCGCCGGTACCACGCGATGCCGGCGTGGCGGCTGCCGGCCGCTTCGGGCGGCAGCCTGGCCACGGCGTCGGCGGCCCGTCCCCAGCTCTCAAAGATCTGCCGCGTCGCCGCCGCTGCCGCCACGCGGTCCTCCGCCGCCGCCGCCCTGTCCAGGTCGGGATGCCGGTATTTGGGATACCCGTCCGACCGCAGCATGCGCAGGGCCGTCCACGGCGAATCGAGGCTGCGCATTGCCGCCTGCCGCGCCTCCTCGTCGTGCGGGTGCTCCAGCCGGCTCGCTTCGAGCAGCAGGTCTTCGGCGAGCTGGTCTGCGGCCGCCGACATCTTTTGGAACTGCACCGGCGTCCGTGGTTCCCTCTGCTCGTGTCTGGCGTGCGTTTCGAGCGCGCCCGCCCCCTCCGCTTCCGCCTCCGCCTCTGCCTCTGCCTCTGCCTCCACCCCTTGCTTCTCCCTCTGCGCCCCCTCCCAGTATTGCTGCTCCTCCGCCTGCAGCGCCGCCTCGAGCCGCTCCAGCTGCGTGTGTGTCCGCTGTGTCCGTGTTGCCCGCTGCGCCCGCCAGCGCCGCCGCAGCCCAAACTGCGCATGCAGCCATGTCAGATACGCGTCTCTCTGCCGTGCTTCCGCCGCTTCACGCCGCAACATCCCCGGCGGCACGCAGATCGCCTTGATGCCCTCCACCACGCGACTCGTCGACGGCGTGCTCCCGTGCCGCCAGTCTACTCCAGCTGTCTCTGCGGCCTGAGCCGCATCTGCCAGCAGAACCGACTGTGTCATGCTCAGCGCCAGGTTGCACTCGGCAGCCGCGGCTTCGCGCAGCACTTGGGCCAGGCCGTTTCTGGCTTCTTGGATCTGCCTGTCCAGATGCTTCCGCCGCCGGTCTTTGCGGCCGGCATCTGCCACCGCCGCCGTGGCCATCATCGTCGTGTAAAAGGCCGTGAAGATCTCGCCCGCTCCGCCCCTGCGCCGTATTCGCCGTGGGCCGGTCGCCATGGTTGTGTGCACCGTCGAGGCCATCGTGGTTCGGCCACTATGGAACGCCCGGCGCAGGCATTGTCGGCAGCTGCTGCACACAGCTGCCTGGAATCCGCGCGACCACAGACCCTGCATCGCTGGAGCATGCTCCTCGGGCGATCAAAAGGGTGCAATGTCAAGCAGCTTGGGTGCTGTAGTCGGCGGAGAGTGGTCTGAGGGGGATTTCGCACACAGACGAGAACTACACTAGTGCAGAGCAAAAAATAGCCGATATCCATTGGCTGTACGTATCAGGCCATCCGTAAAATAGCCGCACTGTAATTGGTACCATTTCCACAGTGCATCTACTGTACGCTTGATTCGATAGCAGCAAGCTACGATATAGCCTTGTGAAGAAACTCGTCTGCCCCTCCAACGACGGGCAGAATCTACCTGCACCCTGTACGAGCAGTCGCCACCACCCCGGCCGTGTTTGCTGAGACGCAGCCAGGATGTATAGCTTAACACTCACCGCCGAGTTGAACGGGTATGGACGCGTCTCTGCTGCCTGGGCTGCCGTGTCTGCCGCTGACCACGTTCGCTTTGCCTTCTGATAGGGTCACTCATCTTCGCCCCAACGACAGTGCCGACGATGTCTTTTGGTTCACATTCAAAGTACAGTGCACGTCATGTCGGGAAACGCATGCCAACGCTGTCGCCGTGAGCCGCTTTGTGCGTGGGAGTGCTCCGTGCTCTTTGCCGACCCCGGCTAACGAATGGACCAGGAGAACAACGAACTGAGCGGCAGCCGAGGCGAGGCCAATTTTGTGTGGAAATGCAAGAACTGCAAGGTAGGATGCGTTGTCCGCGCCCAACGACAGCAACTCCGGCTGACGCAAGCAGCGAGAGTCGTCGGCCACGATCAAGGCCGCGGCCAAGCCGTACGAGCAGACCGAGCCGGCCAAGCCGCAGAGCATCCTGGAATTCGACTGCCGCGGACTCGAGTTCACGGAGTTTACGCCAGAGGTGAGTAGCACGAAAATGCTGTGCAGCCAGTCCTCAGCAGCCCTCTCTGCTGAAGTAATGCGCACTGTACTAACACGGCCAGGGCGAGTGGCTGGCCGACGGCACCGACTCCGGCACCAAGTTCACCGCCATTGACCTGACCGAGGGCGACTGGTTCGACTACGACGAAAAGACCGGCGAGGAAGTCAGCATTGTTGGCCAGAAATGGGAGATCCGGCGGGCGTGAAGAGCAGCTTCGTGTAGCAGACAAAATTAGTTAATTCGACCTTGGTACTGTGCCTAGTACTGTTTCTGCCACTGTACAACCACTGTGAACTGTATCCGTACAGCTACTGTGGGTGACCCACTTCCAGAACTTAAACATCCAAAAATTCATGTCGTCAACCCTGATGTCTCTTCGCTTCCGACACGACACCTGCCCACGCCATGGCGAACGCTCCGGCACAGTTGCAGTTCCTGACGGAGGCAGCGCATCTGATGCGCGTATCGGCACCCGACACGTCGGCCTACCTGCTGCGGCGACGCACGGATGTGCTCGTGAAGCAGCAGCAGCAGCGACCACAGCAGAATGACAGCTCACCGCTCTTCACCGATGCCCAGCGACAGCACATCTGCACGGGCTGCGGCCACATAATGATCCCCGGGTGCAACGGCACCAAGCTGACGATCCGGTCCGGGCGTCCGAAACAGCCGCTACGCGAGAAAAGCCGGGCGCCGAGAGTGCAGAAGCCGGTCCGGATCCCTGATGCAAAAATGGTCGACGAAGCCTCAGCCGACGAAACAGCAAGAACGCCGACGACAAAGAAACCAGTACCAAAACCGCACGGCGGGATCTGCAAGGTGCTGTCGTGCGGGTTCTGCGGACGGGACACGAGAATTCCTCTCCAGCCACCGCCGCCGCTCCCGAAGCACAGAAAGACGGCCAAGCCGGTGGCCACGGCCGATGCAGCGAAGCCTCTTGTTGCAGCAGCGCCTTTCGACGCAGCTGCAGCTACACCGAAAACGACGTCGGCCGCTTCGGCCTCCCCGGGCACCGCCTCCTCAGCCAACGCCAGCAGCAAGAAACGAGCCAAGAGCCGCAAGGCTGGGCTGATGGCTCTCCTGGACAAGAACCGGCAGGGAACAGGCGCCAGCAGCGGCCCTGGAGGCCTCGGGAGCCTCAACTTTAGCTTTGACGACTTTCGCAAGAAGTGAAAGATGTCCGTGTGGCGTAATATGCACAGTACGGCAGTACAGCGCGGTGCTATACCGCCGCACAGCGCCTAACCGCTAGAGCCGTGCACTGGCGTCCACTGGCGTCCACTGCCAACTCGAACCTTCTCTGGCTGACTCACGGCTTCTGGAGGCTACGCACCCCGCCTATAACAGGCAGCCCCGCCCAGCAGGTTTTCTTATTTTTTATCAGCACCCCTCCAAAAGATTTTTTGGCGATAAGAGATAGCACGAAAACCCGTCATCGAAACCGCCTCCCAGGTTGCGACACCCAACACCGCTCACCACACCAGCACCCGACAACCGTGCCCAACGGTTGCTTTTTCTCGCGTCCTTTCACCGGACCGCCTTTGCCATTCTTCCACACCCACACGCTCATACACCGCCCACCATGTCGCCGCCAGAAGAGTTCAAGCCGACCAACCCGCTGTTCGCCTCGATTGGCAACCAGGCCGAGCTGGTCGCCGGCACCAACGACGACACCACCACCGTCACCACCGACACAGCGGACGCGGCCGAGAGCGACGAGCCGCGTGTGGTGGAGGAGATCGAGTCGCTGTGCATGAACTGCCACGAAAACGGCACGACGCGGCTGCTGCTGACGATGATCCCGTACTTTCGCGAAGTGATCGTCATGTCCTTTGCCTGCGACCACTGCGGCTTCCGCAACAACGAGATCCAGGCGGCCGGCTCGCTGCAGCCCCGCGGCACGCACTACGAGCTGCGGCTGACCGACCTCGACGACTTCTCGCGCCAGGTGGTCAAGGCTGACTCGGCGACCGCCAAGTTCATCGAGCTCGACCTCGAAGTGCCCGCCGGCCGCGGCCAGCTGACCAACGTCGAGGGCCTGCTGGCCGCCATCGTCACGGACCTCGAGATGGACCAGGACGCGCGCCGCGAGCACCAGCCCGAGATCTACGCCAAGATCGAGGAGGTGCTGGCCAAGGCCCGCGCCATGCTGGCCGGCGAGAGTTTTCCGTTCCGCGTCAGCCTCGACGACCCGGCCGGCAACAGTTGGATCACGCCGGACCTGCACGACGGCGTCGGCAAGTGGGAGAAGCGCGAGTACCTGCGGACGCCGGAGCAGAACGCGGCGCTGGGGCTGGCGGACACGAGCGGCGCGGACAACGCGGACGGCGCGGGCGTCACCACGTCTTCGACAGGCATCGCCACGTCGCTGACCTCGGGCTCGGCCGGCGTGATCCCCGTTGGCGGCCAGGGCCGCCTCGACCCCCACGACGACATCATCCCCAACGAGGTCTACTCGTTCCCGGCGAGCTGCCCGGCGTGCGTGCACCCCGCCGTCACGCACATGAAAATGGTCGACATCCCCCACTTCCAGCAGGTCGTGCTCATGAGCACCCTCTGCGACCAGTGCGGCTACCGCTCCAACGACGTCAAGACCGGCGGCGCCATCCCCGCCCGCGGCCGCCGCATCACCCTGCGCGTCACCGACTCCGCCGACCTCGCCCGCGACATTCTCAAGAGCGAGAGCTGCGCCCTGTCCTGCCCGGAGCTCCACCTCGACGTCAACCCGGGCACCCTCGGCGGCCGCTTCACCACCGTCGAGGGCCTGCTGACCCAGGTCCGCACCGACCTGCACAACCAGATCTTCCAGGCGGACGGTGCGCCCTCCGCCCCCGCTGGCGCTGGCGCCGCCCCGGACGCCAACACCGGCGGCGACTCTCTCGCCGGCTCAGAGCGCAGCCGGTGGACGGCCTTTTTCGCCGGCCTCGACGACGCCATTGCCGGCCGCCGCGAGTTCACCATTGTGCTAGAGGACCCCCTGGCCAGCTCGTACGTGCAGAGCCTGGCCGACGACCCGCGGCAGCCGGATGCCAAGATGACCGTGGCCGCCTACGACCGCACCGACGAGGAGGAGGAGGAGCTGGGGCTCAAGGACATGAAGACCGAGGGCTACGAGGCCGAGGCCAAGGCAGAAGCAGACGCCGGGGCAGACGCAGCGGCCAAGGCAGACGCGGCAGAAGCAACAGAGGGAGACGCGGCTCCATCCGCCGCGGCGGACGCCCAATAGTTCTGTTCGCGGTACGGGGATTTCTGTGACAGTCGCCGGCTCGGAAAATGATGCACGCTTTTTTTCATGTACTTCACTTTGTCATGTATTGTAATGAATCAATTGAGAGGCAATGGGATGCTACCCGCCCAACACACGTTATGCGTCTGTGCCTGACCACCGTCGCAGTCCTGCTATTCCACCATCCATCGTCCGTCGTACTCGGACTTCAGTCCGCACCGCCCGTAGCCGCTGACCGGACGTACCATAAATCACGTATATATCCAACCAAATCCGTAAAGGAGGGAAGAGCCCTGTCATCAATCATCAAGCCGCCGATCGCAAATCGGGCCAAAAAGCAAACATACAACGCAATCAGAAAACAAAGCAGTGAGCCACACGGAAACACAAAATTCCAAGCACCCGAGCCGGGCGGATCAGCCACCCCCTGCAAAGTGCCGCGGGAAGGCGGCCGCGTTGAGGCGCTCAAACCCGCCATCGGGGGCCGGCACCCACGGATCTCTCCCCATGTCCGGCGGCTGTGGCCGAAACCGCAGGTCGGCCGCCAGGGCTGGTCTCTCCTGGAACCACGGAGGCGGAAAGCGCGGAGGCGGGAAACCGCCAGCTCGAGGCGGGAAGGGCCAGCGGCCGTCATGGTGGTTGTTGTGGACGGGGTTGTCGTCGAGGCCGAGCTCGTCAAAGAGATCGCGCTCCGAGCAGTCGGCATTGTGCGCACAGCGCGTAATGCCGAAGCGGGACACGACGTACGGCGCGCGGCACAGGTAGCACCATTCGTGGCCGCAGTGGCAGGTGATGTGGTTGCAGCCCGTGTACTTGTAGACGGCCTTGTGGCAGCTGGGGCACTCCTTGGTGCTCTTGGCCACGTACTTCTCCGACTTGCGCGCGTTGTGCCGGTCTTGGCGGTGCCGCAGGTCGTACGCCTCGCACGTTTCGCCGCGGTGCCACGGCACGTTGTGCTTGATGCAGTGCGAGGCCCGGCACGCATGGCACCGGAACCGGGGACACCGGTCCTCGAGCGGCGCTGTGGCGGAGGGAGACGGGCCGGACGAGCCTTTGGCGGAAGCGGCTGTGGAGGCCGCTTTGGCGCCGCTTTGGGAGCCGCTTTTGCCGGGGCTTTTGGCCACCAGCCGCGACGACCGCGCCCCCAGAAACCGCCAGAGCGTGCCCGGCGGCCTGCTCGGCGGCACCGCCGACTGCTTCCCGTGGATCTGCCCCGAGCCGCAGCCCGGCGCCAGGCACCAGTGGAAATCAGAAAACAGCTTCTCCACCGTCGCTCTCGTCGCCAGCGTGTCGTACCGCGCAAACACCGTCTGGTCCGCAAACCGGTGCACTTCGGCGTGCGTCAGCAGTCCGGGACACTCGGGGCACTTGAGCTGGTTCCACGCCTTGTCCCCCATGCTTGACCGGATCCATTCCGACAGACATGGCCTGCAGGTCATGGCCTCGTGGGTCGCCGTTGTGTCCTTGACGGTCCGGCAGTTTTGTGAAATCCGGAACGGAAACGCCGTCGTCGCCTTGTCGTCGCAACACACCATGCACATCTTGTCGTTGGGCAGCAGCCATGATTCGGCCTCGGCAAAGGCCTCAACCGCAGCATCGTCGTTTATCTGAAAGTACACCATATCGCCCCAGGAAAAGGTCGGCTGTTTGTCCTGGCGGTGCCCGCCATGACCATATCCGTTGCCATACTCACCCTGAAGGCGAATATGCTTTGGTTCGCAGGCTATCGGATTACTCGCCGATTTCTGCAATTTCTTCACTAACTCGCATATCCAGGACGTGATATCATTGGTGCTCCATCTGTCTGCCTCAGGGTAGTAGATGTACGTACGCTGGTACGCATCAGCCGCGATCCCTTCTTCATCAGGCACACCGCCGCCACCCCGAAGCAACAAGTAACGACGATCATCCAGCACTTGTATTTTCAGCCCGCGGCTCATGGTCTCCTTTAAATACCGCCCAACCCCCCATCCCAATCCTGCCAGTTCCATGTCAGGCTCTTGTCCACCCCATGCGCGAAGAGCTATTTTATGATGGTCTGGAATCCCGAAAAGGCGTCCCAGCCGTCTTTGCACCGTGTCCACAGAATGGTTTTTCGAGAGGATATCCTCGCCCAGTATTTTCAGGGAACTGGCATTCGAACGGAGAAGGTTGTTGGGGCCTGGCACAGTATGGCTAGCATCGCGTGTGTTGCCCCCAATAATTTGCCACTGGCACTGCCATACTACTGCGTCCTCGAGAAACAACACTCGATAATACAGCTTGAGGTAGGGTTCACTGCCCGATTTCCCCTGCCTGTGACCAGGACTACTGTTTGTGGCTCCCTTTCTTGACTGGACACATTCCTCCACGGTGGTTGTTTGCAAAGCTATCTCGGGCCCAGCCTCGCCCACTGGCCGACGAATGAAAATGATTTTGTCATTTTCCGACATGGGTGGTTGAAGCACGCCTAGTCTCCGAATCGCTGCCTCTATACTGACTAGCAAGGTGTGGAGTTGGGCTTTGATTTGGACTGTTTTCCGTCTATCGTCGAGATCTTGGACTTGGAGTACTATCTGCGGTGTCCCGTCTACTTTTTCTTTTTCCTTTCCAGTGGTTGGCTTTGCTGTGCCAGTGGCGTCCTTTTTGCTGTCACGCCGGCTGTGCTGCGTCTGGCTGCGACTTGGCTGGGCTGTGCTCTCGCGCCCCGATGCCGAAAATGCAGAATCTGTGCGCCTAGCCTGCCTATCAGAAGGCGAGGGGGCGGAGGGTGTCAGCCTGCTTTTTGGGGGGGTCTGGCGCCTAGATGTCCGGGTTGTGGTCACAGCCTTGGGTCGGGGCACAGTGTTGGGCTGTTTGGCAGACTGTCGGCTTGTTATCTGTTGCCGTCGTTTGGATGGCCCCAGCGGCCCTGGTTCGGGACCTTTGGCCTTGTTCGTTTCGTGCATGGCCATGCTGTCTCGTACATAATTTTCTTCATCAAACGGATGGTGGCATGCTGCCTGAAAAGAACAAGTGAAATAGTTGGATAAATCGAGCGAGGTGGGAAAGGCCGAGGACACAAGATGGGAGGAAGGCTGGGATAATCGGCCGCGAACGTAGAGTGAAAATGAGAAATTTAAAGCACAAAAAATAGGATGAATATATAGGATAGGAGCTGGAAATGACAAACGTTCTAGGCAGACAGAAAAGGGGTCGTAGTGATTTGGTCGAGTGTCACACCCAACCAAGTGGTGGCAAACGAAAAAAAACGACGGGCCAGTGAGCAAAAGGGATGAATAGGGGCGTTATTCAACGAGAACCAGCCAGAAAGAAGAGGCTCCTATTAGATATATAGCGGCGGTGCCTCAGGTTCCCGTCCCGCATCCCCCCCTCCAATCGTTTTCGTTTCTCGCCAAAAGACGGTGAAGGGAGGCGACCAAAAGCGGTTGCTACTCGCCTTGGTGGTTAAGCAGGGAGAGAATATTTTCTCTCTCACCCCTAGTATATCCCCTCCTATCGATGATTTATGGTGAACGGTGAACGGTGAAATTAGATGCAGGCCGGCGGCAGGTCCAGGTCCTGTTATAATGCATGCGTGGGGCTCCTAGTATCTGTTTGCACATGCCTCGTTGGTCGTTTGGGCGCAGAATTCTCATGTGCGCCCAATTGTGAGCATAAAAGTGCGTGGCAGGGCAGAGAGGATTGGGTTGCATTAACGAGGACAAGAAAGTACCATGTGCCATTTCGACCGAACTACGGAGTACAGAGCACTCAATATCTATAAAGGCACATTGCGGACTATTGTGCGACATAATAGTACCTATGCCTTCCACACAAATACTTCCGTGAGACGGGAAGTAGAAGCCGTGCACGGCTAGGCATACTGCGTTGAGCAGCGGCCTAGTGGCACCTACAGGCTGAGCTTGCCTAAACACGTCACTATGGAGAGAAGGGGAAAGGCCGCAACGCAACAACGTGATCCCGTTCTGGCAGCCTTTGGCCCAATGAACGCCCTGCTGTTGATACAGGGGACTATATTGGCAGCTGCAGGCAGGTGCTGACGCCTTTTGACTACTCGTATATCGAGAAAACAAAGTGCAGAATAAGGGCGTCCTATCTGCATACACAATTGCGACCTGGTCATTTGGTTGGGCTGAAAAGTGCAGCTGTTCTTATTCCGGACCAGTAAACCTTTATTTCGTTCACTTGCAGTCCAACTTGATAGTACATCCAGTCGCTAACGACACCCTTGATGTGCTGTACGGATTTGGGTTGGGCACTGGTTGAGGGGAAAGACGACTGGCGCTGATGATCAGTCTGTACGATGTGTCAAGCAGTCAGGCCGACAGCCGGGCACCAGGCACACCAGACACTATGTAGACAGTCAAACAGTCAAAAATAGCAGACCGGGACCAGTGTCGCCGAGGTCCAGTTTGGGAGGAATGCGGTCGCCACGTTCGCCTGAGACAAAATGACCAGACCAAGGCGAAAAAGTCTCGAAAGGGAGAAAGGGCAAACTATCGAGCTCTGCTTTCGGCGCCCCTAGCACCGGAATGGAGACGTTGCCAAATGCGCCATGCCAGACGCCCGAAAACATTCGTTGGGCCTCAGGTCGCAACAATTTACTACGACGTGAAAGCCGTTGGAAGTGGATAGGGCAGCTCACCTTGTCGCTTTCGAGCCAGTGTTGCTGCCGAGCTGCCGGGCAAGCAGCCTTCCAGCACGCACATGTAAGGCGAACAGACATAACTGGGCTGTATCGAATGGTGGAGTCCGTGAGCTGCATGCAGGTGGTCCCGCTTAACCGGATGCCTGTAAGAAACCTCGTCTTCTCCGACTCCCTGACCTCATGATACCATAGATATTGGCTTTTGCTGCGTGACGGCTCTTCGTTTGCGGCCCTTCATTCTATCAGCGTGACGTCAATTAGAGAGGCGCATGCTGGGTTGCGAAGTTGGGTTACAACGTTGTGTGTTGTCATCTGCCTTTCTTCTCGAAACCCCCCAAGGCGTTGGTTGGTTCGGTAACCGGGAAATGCTGGTTTGGGGGACTGCGTTGAATTTGTCTTTTAAGTGATAACTACCTTAACTCGCCATTTGTCACGTCCGTAGGGTGCCAAACCAAAAAAAAGGGAAAGCCGAACCAACGCAATTTCAAACGAGCAGAGAAGCAAATCCTCCAGAGAGATGCGAGGTCGAAGTAAGAAGCAGGACAGACCGTGGCGTAAGAGACGGCCTCGAAAGGCAGCTGTTGCTCTCTTGTCTCTGGCCGTAGTTTCTTTCTTCGAGCCCGACATCTCAACTGTCCCTCATCCTCCTCATCCTTCCATCCTGCCGCATCATCGTCATCAAACATGAACATCCCCCTTCCCCTTCCTTCACTCCCTGGAAAATACAAAAACACAAAAACAGAAACAGAAACATTGGTAGAAACCAAAACAAAACACACAATCAGTAAACGCTTGACCTCGTCTCCATCAACTCCCTTCGCTTGATGCTGAAATGATTAGGCCGCAGCACCGCACGGCTGGGGTTTTGTGCTGCCGTCCTCTGGGAACACTGGGCAGGTATTAAAAATATGACTTTAAGTTGATCAAGTGTCTTAAAGAATACAACGTAAAAAAACGGGGTCCTGAGAATCGAAAGAGTAGCTGATGGGGTGAAGCCACGAGGAGAATATCCCTCAGAGAAGCCTCTGAAGAATGCCCCCTGGCCTTTCCCTCTTCCTGCTTGGGGTCACATTCGGTCACGTTTGATCACGTTCGATCCCCTTGTTGCAGCTACCACAACACGCCGTGCCGCCTCGACGCTTACAGCATGTAAGCGAACAGGCCGATAGCAACCACGGCGGCGCCGTTGCCGTAGTGCGCCATGGCGGTGGGCATGGAGCCCGCCGTAGAGGTTGAGCTAGTTGGGGTCGACGAAGCAGCCGAGGCCGAGGAAGTGGCCGTGGTCTTGGAGCTGGCAGCGGAGGTCGTGGCAGAGCCCGAAGACACATCAGCCTTGTTGGGGTCCAGAGAGCCGCACTGGGATGCAATATCAGTGGTGCAGGCCTTCTTGCCAGTCGCGTTGTTCGCGTTGGCGTTGTTGCACTCCGCAAATGCCTCCTCACAGACAAACTACGACCTGTTAGCAAAGTACATAGACGGTCACGGGGCAAGCCATTCAGAGCATCAGAAACCCGGTGAAGCCGGTAAACCGAACGGCCACCCCAGCCTCGAACTGAGCTAAAAGCCCAAAGTCTAGAAAAAGCCACTTACGTAGTCTATCGTCTGCGTGTAGTACTCCAGGCCCGGGGCGCTGCCGTTCTGACACAGACAGTTGTAAACGAGAGTGGACTGAAGGAAGGGTTAGCGGACAATCGCACGCGAACAAGTGCTGTCTGTGCTTCTGTTCATCATCCATACCGGGTCACAGCTGTCAGCCTCGGGGTTGCCGGCGCAAAGCATCGTGCAGGTGTTCTCCTGGGCCGCGCACCAATTGGCTGCAAAGAAGTGGTCAGCAGGGAGCGCAGGAACAAACAAGGATGTCCATAGCCCAACTCACATCGTGTGGCAGCCGGCACGCTGTCAATGTCAATGGTGAAGTTCTGGGCGGCGAACGCGCCAACCGCAGAGAGCGCGACCAGAGCAATGCTGCGCATTTTGAAAGATTGAGTGGTGGTGTGGAAAAGAAGGTGATAAGAGGGTACAGAAGCGATTGCGATGCGGCAGTAGCTGCAGATGCGAGGGAAGCAATTGGGGTAAAAAAGAAAAAGAGAGAGCGCTCTTCTTTTTTCTAGCTTTGGCTGCTTTGCTTTTGTATTTCAAAAAAGGCTTGGCGCAGGAAAGAGTAAAAAAATAAGGCAATGGGAGGTGACGAAGCGAGGGTGGATCAGGCCAGACACAGGTTTTTCACTTTGTTTTTGCCTGCTGTGTAATTGAGAGGGGTTGCTGTGAGCGAACGTGGAGAGTGATGTTTTTTTTGTTTGGACAGTCACGATGCTTTTTGGGGTGTGTTTGAAGATGGGCTGGGAAATTCCCCTTGTTTTAATTATCTGTTTGGGAAAAATAGGAAGGAAAGGGGGGGGTCGGTTGGAGAGAGGGAAGGCGCGAGAAGGGAAAGAGCGGACGGGAAAGGTAAGACCTCTCTTGGCCTGTTTGGCCCCTCCCAAAAGTGCTGCCGGCCTCCCGGGGGGCAACCGAAAGCAGAAGTCACGATATTAGTGCGCATGTGTGTCTGCAGGTCTCCTTCAGCTATGCTTCGTCCACTGTTACCCACTAGCTACGGGCGTGTGCGATGGCTACGACTAGTCTCTGACGCGGCCGGTTGTAGCTACGGAGGACGAGTATCTAGAGGTTCATACACATGAGCGTAGCTATGAGACACCATCGCTCCTGCCCGCACAGGCGGGTATATTGGGACCAAGGTCCGGCCGCAAATGGGTGGTTGGAGATTGCAGATTGGGGGAGCCAGTGGTTGGGAGATAATAGAACTAGTCCGGAAGAGGAATGGCCGCGCTGGACATAGCGGCCAGTAGCTAGGGCCAACGACTCTGCGCTGCCCTGACTAGGCCTCGTATGCGACTACAACTATGAGTACACTACGGACTGGCTCCGTACTGTCGAGGTCGGCTGGACAGCGACTACGACGGCAGCCACTTCACGAGGCCGCCATTTCGAATACGAAGTATCTCCAACGCACGCCCTCGCCTCGCGCCCCCAACAAGTGGCGCTTTGGCGGCGAGCTGTCGAGGTCTCTTTTTCGTCTTGGACCGAGACGGACTTTCCGCTATCGACCGCCCATCTCCCACCGATCCACCGTAAAACCGCACTAGCCACTCCCCATATCCAGCAGTCGCCCTTCTGCCCTTCTGATGCAACTAGCGCAAAAGCCTCTGTCCATTACGAGTACATATGTAGTAGTAGTAGTATGCGTTCATTTTTTATCCAGAGCATGCATTCGTCGACTGCTCCGTGGCCATTGCCGCTCTCGTATTATGCCGCACTAGCCGTAGGTGCTACGTAGTGGTGCTCCGTAGTACGTGAGCCTGTGATCTTTGCATTCTCGCTTTACTTTTGGCCTTTGGTGTCTCTGTTGGGATTGGCAGGAGGATACACAACAGGCATTTCAAGCCACAGCAACCGCCCAAATGGAGGCAACACAGAAACGCAGGTACACGTACTCCGTACAGGCGACAGCACAGAACAATCGTAGTGGCACGCCCCAATTGGGATGCAGCAGGGATCTCACCACCCGGACAGCACTACGGAGTATGCTCTCATATCTCATTTGCGCGCCCTGGCTCCTCTTTCTGGCACGACCCTTGCCGTTTTCGGGAGGCGGCCGACGCTCTGCGACCCCAATGGCCCTTGATGCTCGGGTTATGCGGAGAAGCCTTTCGCTGAGAGACACTCGCGTTCGCCTGCTCGCCGTCTCGACGGATCTTGACAACTTGAATCAACAGGAACTCTGCGGTGACCTCATCTGTCTCACACTCATGTACAACTATTCCGTACCCTGTATCTCTCTACGAATCATTTTGCCTTGGATATCTCACAATCCTTTGCCATCGTGCACAACTTGTTCATCGGCGACAACATATGGAGTAGATTCAGGATAACAAACTAGTCTAAGGGCTCCCTTGGGGCTTCTCCTGAGATGCCAATACAAGTATTTAAGCAAGAAGATGATGCGGAGGAAAATGTGGCAAACGGTAGCAAAAAAAACCTTATACAACAAGCAGCAACCCAACAACCCCTGCAATGACGACTATGGAGCCAGCCTGCCTCCGCCCTCCTCGTCGTCCCTCCCTCCATTCTCCTTGCGCGTGCGCACGAAAGACACGTCCACCGAGACACAGACGAGTCAACCGAGAACAAGGTGACGGCTGGCAGACCGGAAGCCTTTAACAAGCAAGGGACGAGGGCGAAAGCAAGGAAGCGCAACAGAGAAACAAGGCAAGAAAAAAAAAGCAGGCATGCATATGGAATGGGAAAAATAAACAGAAACATGAGGAGGCCAGTACAGGGACGACAGGCCCTCCCTCGCTCATTCACGGGCTTTACGGCTTTCATGCGTCGATCAGGTTCTCCTCCTCGGCAGCCGGCTTGTCCTGGGCAGTCGCCTTGGCCTTGCCCTTGCGGTCGGCCGTTCTTTGGTAGTATTCGTTGATGATCTTGGCCGGGATACGGTTGAGCATGTCCTTGCGGTAGATCCGCAGCAGGCTCCACGCGAGGTCCAGCGACTCGTAGATCGTGCGCGACTCGTAGCGGCCCTGGTTGATGAATGTGCGCTCGAACTTGTCGAGGAACTCCAGCGACAGCTTGTCTTCCGGCGACAGCGCCTCCTCACCCACCACGGCCTTCATGGCCGCTGCGTCACGGCCCACGGCGTACTTGGCATACAGCTGGTTGGACACGTCGCCGTGGTCCTTGCGCGTCATGCCCTCGCCAATCGCCGACTTCATCAGCCGCGACAGCGACGGCAGCACGTTGATGGGCGGGAAAATGCCGCGATTGTGCAGGGCACGGTCCACAAAGATCTGGCCCTCGGTAATGTAGCCCGTCAGATCGGGGATGGGGTGGGTGATGTCGTCGTTGGGCATGGTCAGAATGGGAATCTGCGTGATGGAGCCATTGCGGCCTTCCACACGGCCGGCACGCTCGTAGATGGTCGACAAATCCGTGTACATGTAACCAGGGTAACTGCGGCGACCAGGCACTTCTTCACGCGCGGCCGACACCTCACGCAGCGCATCACAGTACGCCGACAAGTCCGTCATGATGACCAGCACGTGCTTCTCCAGCTGGTAGGCGTAGTACTCGGCTGTGGTCAGGGCCAGACGCGGCGTGATAATACGCTCGATGCTAGTTTGGTGAGTACGGTGGACGAGAAACATAATAAACAACACAGCCTGAAAACACAACACTTACGTGGGATCGTTGGCTAGGTTGAGGAACAGCGTGACACGCTCAAGGCTGCCGTTCTCCTCAAAGTCGCGGGTGAAGAAGCGGGCGGTCTCCAGGTTGACACCCATAGCCGCGAACACAATGGAGAAGTTCTCCTCGTGGCCGTCGTGCACGCCCTTGTTGGTCACGCCGTCGCGCTTCACCAAGCCGGCCTGGCGGCAGATCTGGGCGGCAATTTCGTTATGTGGTAAACCGGATGCAGAGAAGATGGGGATCTTCTGGCCACGCGCAATCGAGTTCATGGTGTCGATGGCCGAGATACCAGTGGAGATCATCTCCTCGGGGTACACCTGCCGAGCATTGCGTCAGTTTGTGCCTCTTAAGACAATGGGCATAGATAGCAACGCAAGAAGCAGGACTGACTCTCGAGTAGGGGTTGATGGGGGAGCCGTTGATGTCGAGGTACTCCTCCGCCAGCACCTTGGGGCCCTTGTCGATGGCGCGGCCAGAACCGTCAAAAATACGGCCCAGCATGTCCTCGGACACACCGAGCTTGAAGCTGTCGCCGGTGAATTCCACCTTGGTCTAGAGAGAGCAAAGCCCTTGTGTCAGCTATGGGGAAAGTGAAGGGCTGGATGTTTTTGTTATTAGTGCTTTGGGGACGGTCGTTTTTACCTTCTTGACATCGATACCGGTTGTGCCCTCGAAAACCTATCATCATCCACTATGTCAGCCTACCCGCCCATCTCGGCCACGGCGCGGCCCAAAAAAGCCGCAACGCAGGGCTGTGCTTTGAGCTATGATCGTACCTGCACGACAGCGCGGTCACCTAGACAGAGAGGGAAAAAGCCATGTCAGCATCGGAACGAGTGCGAAAACAACTGGTACCAGCACCGTAGAGAAGAATTGAACATACCTCGAGCTTCTAGGACCTGACCAGAGCGATGCGTTCCATCGGGAAGGGTCAACGTCACGATCTCGTTGTAACGAGGCGACTTGACCTACATTTTCATCGTAATTAGTCGTCGAACAACACGTCATCGAAAGCAGCAACGCCAAATAACGCAGAAAGCAGTTTCTCAACGCCGCCAGGGAGACGAACATTCTCGAGAATGACCAGGGGACCGTTCACACCGCCGACGGTGTTGTAGGTGATCCGAGGCGTAATAGAATACGACGGCACTCGTGGATCCGCCATTTTGTTGAGTCGAGTCAAAGAGGAGGTTGGGACGACGGGGATGGAAGAAGAAGAGGCGGGCTGAATGGGTGCAAAAAGAGAGCTGGTAAGAGGAGAGTCGACCGGAATTGCCTCGATTCGAAGGGGGGATGGGTCGTGGGCAGAGGTGCGTTGATGTATGGCGATGCGGGACTTTTCGCCTAGTTGCTATGTAGCCTGCGTAGATTTTGAAAGGGAGGGGAGAGCGTATTACTGGTCGGAAAGCTCTTTGCTCGTTCGGGCTAACCTGGCTCGCTATCTCTCTCTGCCAGCACGTACAGAGGAGCACTGACAGGTGAGGCCTTATCCGTCCCCACCTTTCGGATTATTAACCCCAAAGCACTTGGGAATCACGTGAAGTCGCCGGTGCTACTTGAAGCTCTACAAGTATAACTTTTCCATAGACGTTATTCCGGGCGGCCACCAGCTCGCCACCCGTTTTCCCCTGCACCATGTCGACCTTTCACGACACCGAGCCGCAGCCGACGGCGTCGCTCATTATCCACACGACGAGCGGCGAAATCGCCATCGAGCTTTTTGCCAAGCAGACACCGCTGACCTGTCGCAACTTTCTGCAGCTGTGTCTTGATGGCTACTACGACAATACGATCTTCCACCGCCTCGTCCCCGGGTTCATTATCCAGGGCGGCGACCCGACCGGTACCGGCAATGGCGGCGAGTCCATCTTTGACAGCGGCGCGCTGTCGGGCGACTTCGACCCGTGGCCGATGGACCAGCGCAAAGGCCACAATGCTGGTCCGCACGGCATCAACTTCAAGGACGAGTTTCACACGCGGCTCAAGTTCAACCGGCGCGGCATGCTCGGCATGGCCAACGAGGGCACGCCGAACACCAACAGCAGCCAGTTTTTCTTTACGCTGGACAAGGCGGACGAGCTCAACGGCAAGAACACGGTCTTTGGTCGCGTAGCCGGGCCGACCGTGTTCAACCTCAACAAGATGGGCGAGTCGGAAATCCAGCCCAACTCCGAGCGCCCGCTGTACCCCATTGTGATCAACAGCGTCGAGGTCCTGACGAACCCGTTCCAGGACATGCGCAAGACAGAGCGCAAGCCACCGCCGACTCTCCCCACATCGTCAGTCTCAGCAGACGCCGACAAGAAAAAGGCAAAGAGAAAGAAGGTCAACAAGAACCTGCTGAGCTTTGGCGACGACATCGAAATCGACCAGGACGCAGATCCCGGGCGGAGAAAACCCAAGAAGGCCAAGGTGGCTGCGGAGACGGCCGACGACGGCAAGCCCAGGGCGAAACTAGCGCCAGAAGCAAAATCGCACGAGAAGGAGGCAGCCTTGCCGCCGGTTTCATTGCGAGAAGAGCCGGAGCCGGTGATTTATTCTGATTCTGAATCGGAGCCAGAACCAGCCAAGAAACAGACTGCTCTGGAGCGGACCAACGCCGAGATTGCAGCGCTCAAGGCGTCGATGCGGAGAACCGTGGTAGCGGAGCCGGTTAAGAAGGAGGAAACGAAGTCGGCCCTCGAGATGCTCATTCCGAGCAATACGACAAAGGGGAAGAAGCTCGGCCGGGGCGCAGCAGCGGGCACGAACCACGATGCCAAGACACTCAAGCTGCTCAACGCCTTTCAGTCGAAGCTGGCCAAGGAATCGGCCAGCCACAAAAGCGAAACAGCAGCAGCGGCTGCTGCTTCAACAGAAGACGCGGACGGCGCCAATGCCGAGGAAGGCGACGGCGAAGTGTGCGACCTCCACTTCATTGCCAACTGCCAGAGCTGCCGGCCGTGGGACAAGGACGACGAGGCCAAGGACGACAGCGACGGCGACGATTGGATGGGCCATACGCTCAACTGCGAAGCAGACAAGCTCGGCAAGGACCTGAGCTACCGCAAAAAGGCAGAGGAGGACTTCGTGGTGATTGACCCGCGCGAGAAGGCGCAGGCTCTGCGGGAGGAAAAGAAGGTGGAACGACAGGCGCACGGCCGCGACAACAACCGCGCCAGAGACCGCGCACGGCATTCCCAAATGTCACGGTCCGCGGCTCTGTCAGGACGGGGGGCGCGCTAGGGAGGGAGGGCGCAGCACACAAGCACATGGCATGATGTAGGTTACGATAGGCATGGCGTTAGACAATGATACACCACTGGGCTTTTCACGATCACACGCAGGCAGCATCACCAGGCAACCAGGCAACGGCGTGAATTAGATACGCAGACGATAGATGGACAATTTATCACGTACGAGTACACGTACTCTGTAGCGATTCTATATTCCACCCCGACTAGGTCCCTGCATCGCCATATGGCACAATTCTAGAAGCTTCGACGGGAAGCTCGACAGCGTAGATGGACAGGAGAAAACAAAGGACATCAAGGCTACAGGCAACTGTCACGGCCTCGGTCCACTCGGCTGCCTAGGACGTCTGGACACCTGGCCAGATCGGAGCCTCACGAGATCGCGCATGCGACGGCCATGTCCAGAGTATGCCGTAGGTGCGTCGTAGCTACGCTGCGTAGTGCAGCGCCCTTCAAGTATGAAGACAATACGGCGCACGCTCATTGGCTGCAGATGGCAGGCGCTTTCTCCCCCGTGTGCGCTGTGGGTAAGGCCATGGCGCCACTGCTGGAGTGCGCTGAGGAGCGCTGGGACGCCGTGGGACGCAGCAGAACTCCACTTTACTGGGACTTGCAAAAAAAAAAGAGACTGGTTAAGTGGCTCCGCCTAGACCAGCAAGGCGGCTGTCGACCCGCAGGCCGCAAAAATCCCAAATACGCCAGCCGTCACCGCTTTTGATAGTTGCCCACTTGGAACCCATAGACTGTTAACTATTCCCAGCGGCCAGCCTCATGGACGGGGCCGGAACATGATTATACCACAACGCCCCAAGTTCCTGATTTCAGAACACATTCGCATCCCGTTCTTTCTTTTTAATCGCCCACTGTCGCCCTCAATCGCGCCACTATTTAGCAACATTTTCCCTCTATGCGCTTTTGCGTCCTGCCTTTGCTTGGTTAAGGCCGGTTCTTTTTATTCTATTTATTTTTATTTTTTTTTGCTTGCTTGCTTGCTTATTCACTCGGCTTTACTGTTTTTTTTTTGGACGATCCCCTCCATACACTCACCTGTCATCCACGACCACGTCTCCTGTCGTCAGCCGCCGCGAAACCACAGCCACATCGACCATTTAACGCGCGCCCGAGGCGTCTCTCGATTCTTTTATCTGGAGTGGCCGAAGCTGGCTGACCTATATCCTCGAAGCGGCGCCAGCATTAAGCGCCCAACGCGAGCCAACGTGCTCTATATCGACCCTTAAGTCAAATCGAAGGAACAGAGTGACGAGCGTTCTGCATCGTCGGTCTATCAACCCCTCCGCATTGGCGCCTGCAATCCAGCTCCGGTTCACACGCTGGATCTGCTGTTAACTCTGAACACCCGGCCTCTTTGGCCGCCGAGTTCATCGCATCTCCTCGTCGCAACGTCGCCCTCGATTCTATAAGCCTAACATACACCGCCTCCGTCCTGGAATATTGACTACCTCCGTCCTCGAGCACACTCAAACACACCGACTACCCAGCATGTCATCTCAAAACACACGCAAGCGGCCAGCGCCCGGAGCCGCTCCTCTTTTGCCAGTCGGCGCCAACCCGGCCGCCCAACCAGACCAATTGATGCGCTGGACGAATCCAGGCGCCTTCAACGATGGGGCGGGCGCTGGCAACGGCTTTGTTCTCGGATCCGTCGGCAACCAGTATCTCCAGCAACCGCTTCAGCCGAATCTACCACAGAGCGGCGGCCAGCAGAAGCTGCAGCCGATGCCGATGCCCATGTCCATGCCCATGGCGCCCTCCTCCTCACAGGGCACCCAGGGACAGGGGCCACCCTCGATGTCGACAGCCATCGCCCGTCGGCCACCAAACCGCGCTCTGATACCATCGGTGGCGCGCCCGGCGTTTGACGCGCCAAACGACCCGTGGACGGCGTTTCCGGACGACACGACCGGCAACGGTGGCAACGGCGGCGCGAACGGTGGACTCCCCGGCGAGAACATCAGCATCGAGGTGCTAGAGGAGCGGGCACAGCGCATCATCAAGGAGGCACAGGCAAAGCGGAAGCAGATTCCGCCCTTCGTGCAGAAACTAAGCAGGTAGGTGTTGCCGCTGCGTGTGCCTTTGTGTGCTAAGTGTTGTGTCAAAAGTTGCTAACCCCCGCAGCTTCCTGGAGGAGGAAAAGAATACAGATCTGATCCGATGGTCGACCAAGGGAGACTCGTTTATTGTGCTAGACGAGGATGAGTTTGCCAAGACACTGATCCCTGAGCTCTTCAAACACAACAACTATGCGTCTTTCGTGCGCCAACTCAACATGTACGGATTCCACAAGCGCGTCGGACTGTCGGACAACTCTATGAAGGCGAGCGAGCGCAAGAACAAGAGCCCCAGCGAATACTACAACCCGTACTTCCGACGTGGCCACCCCAACCTGCTGTGGCTGATCAACAAGCCTAAGAGCGGGACCAAGTCGAAGAAGGGCAAGAAGGACGACGGCGACGGAGACAGTGACGAAGACGGCGGCCTCGAGGAGCCGCTCATCTCTCACAACTTTGGGGCGCTGGGTGGCCAGGCACCGCGGCCCTATGCGTCTGTGGGCAGTGGGGGAGGAGTAGGAGTAGGGGTAGGGGTAGGGATAGGGGCAGGAGCAGGAGCAGGAGCAGGAGCAGGCGGATCCGGAGCCGGTGGACATGTAACGGGAGGGGGAGGGGGGAGTGGCAGCGGCAGTGGTGGTGGTAGCAGTGGAGAGTTGGGCCCGCTGCAACGAAAAGACCTGCAGCTGATCAAGGAGGAGCTGAGCACGATGCAGACACGGCAGGCTCAGATTTCCGAGGTGATGCGGCGCTTACAATATGACAACTCGCAGCTGCAGCAGCAGGCGCGCATGTTCCAGAGCATGCACGACCGCCACGAGAACTCGATCAACGCCATTTTGAATTTCCTCGCCAACGTCTTCCGCAAGTCGCTGGAGGAGCAGGGCGGCGTCCAGAACGTCACAGAGCTGCTGGCCAGCATCTTGCCTAACGGGCAGATACCCCAGGGCAGCGTTGTCGATCTCAGCGACGATTTTGATCCCCGCCGGCCCTCGGTGGCCACGTCGATGGGCACACCCACGCCTAAGCGGCAGCAGCGCCTGTTGCCGCCGATTCCTGCGCCGGCCGGCCATCCGTCAGCGTCGCTGTCGTCGGGAGGAGTCGGCAATGGAGGAGGTGGAGGTGGAGGTGGCGGTGGACGAGCTAGCAGTGTCGGTCTGCAGTCGGCCTCGACGCCGGGCTCCATGTCGGCCTCCTCGCCGAATTTGGCGTCGTTTTTGACGAGCCACCTGGGGCCAATGGGCTCCATAACAGAGATTTCCGATTCGCCCGGCGACCTCTCCTCGGCGTCCAACGCAGCTGCATCCACCAACTCCTATCTCCAGCACGAGCTGCAAGCCAATCCGCAACAGGGCATGTTGCAGATCATCCACGACACTAATGCCAGCGTGCCCTCTCCATCCTCTGCCATTGACCTGTCCGAAGTGGCGGCAACGACGCCCGTCAACATGAGCAGCGACCAGCGGAATCGCGTGCTGAGCCTCATGTCGAGGCAACAGAACACGCCTCGACACGGCACTAGCGGTGCTGGCGGTGCCGGTGGCCTGCAGCACCTGGCGAACCCCTCATCGACGGGCGCAGCAGGAGGGCCCATGCTGCCCACGACGGGCGCCCCCGGCTCTCTTTACATGCCGCCGACCACACTGGCCGGCCTGGGACCCACGGCGGCAGCACACAATCTCGGCGGAGCGCCCGACCTAGGGCTGTTGTCCTCGGGACTCGGCGCTGGCATGGGTCTGGGGATGGGAATAGACGCCGGCCTGGGAGCCGGAGCTGGAACCGGAGCTGGAACCGGCAACACCATGCCGTCCACCTCGGGTCTCTCCCTGTCGCCTATCCTGTCGCCTGTGCCGGCGGTCCAGCCACCGTCGCTGCAGGACATTTCCAACACCCAAGCCGAGATCGAGGCTCTACAGCGGCTGCAGGATGAGCAGAACGCTAAGATCAGCGACCTGTCGCAGCTGCTAGGTCCGCTCAGCCCCTCGGGCCGCATCCCGGGCATCGACGACGTCAGCGGGCTGCACGGAAGCGGCGGCAGCCAGGGCAGCGGTGGCGGCAACGGGGCTGGTGGCGTCGGCAGCGGCAACCCCGAGTACTTTGACCTCAGCACGTTTATCGACTCCAACGCGTTTGGCGACGACTTCAACTTTCTGCCGGACGACGGCCTGCCGGCCGAGGGCGACGACGACGGCACGGCTGTGCTGGGGGGTCATAGCCACGTGGCGGACGACGGGGGTGATGGGGCCGACGGCATCGAGGACTTTCGGTTTGGCCTCGATAAGAGCGACGTGGCCGAGAACACGCCGAGCCCTGCGACCACGGAAGAGATCCAGCGGACAGACATTGACACGGACAGCCCAGACTCGGCCGCTAAGCGTCGGCGGATGGCCTAGGGGTCGGAAGCGGCGACCAGGCGATCGGGGCGGAAAGCTGGACGACGGGAACGGACTTTCTTCTTTTTATGAACTCTATAGTCGGGAATGCGGAATGCGAAACGCGGAATGCGGAATGCGCATCATGCCCTTTGCTGGCCGGTATATGCATGGGGGGTGGGGAGAGGGAGGGGGCTCATGACGGGACGGACACAGTTATACTTTCTTAATGCTGATTCGGGGCACGTTTCTTTCTGTTTTTTTGTTCTTATCCTTACATCTTCTTCTGCCCTTTTGCTTGCTTCTGTCTCTCGGTCGTTCCTTTGGTTTAGCTTTATTTCCCTTGTTTGCAGGTTTTGGTCACAAATGGGCAGTAGACGGTCGGATACACGAATCAAAGGAGAAAGTCCTAGGGGGCTTCAAAAAAATGCATTCCCGTTCTCGTATACACATGTATATATATTCCTATGCACTTTACTTTTTGCCCTCAAGGATGACTTATAACGGGGAAACCTCTAGAACCGGGTCAGGTATGCGGTAGGCCTGTGATTTGTGTGTAGTTGCTGACTCATCGAGATTGCCCACTAAAAATTCGCCTCAGGTCAGACTAGAGCCAACAATGTAGCGCTCTCACAGCGCTGGCACCTTTTTGATATTGTGGCGTAGGAGAGAGCACAGCGTCCGCCATTCTGCACTCTGCTCACGGAAGCGTCTGTTATCTTACTTGAAGAACTATACGTCGTGGACGCTTCAGAACCACGCGCCACCATGTCCGTTACGCTGCACACCAACGTCGGCGATCTCAAGATCGAGGTCTTTTGCGAGAGTGTGCCCAAAACGGCGGAGGTGAGTAGGTCGAAGCGAAGCCTCGAAGAACACTGGCAGTGCTGACCTCTACGGCACAGAACTTCATGGCGCTGTGTGCCTCGGGCTACTACAACGGCTCGCCCTTCCACCGCCTCGTCGCCGGCTTCATGGTGCAGACAGGGATGCCAGCTCCGTCCTCGGCGTCGTCCAGCGCCAAAAAGGACAGCAAGGAAAAAGACAAGGGCACCTCCATCTGGGGCGAGATGTTTGAGGACGAGATCCATCTGCCAGCGCTGCGGCACCACGCCCGCGGCATTGTGTCCATGGCCAACAAGGGCCCCGGCGGCACCAACGGCTCGCAGTTCTTTGTGACCTTTGCGCGGGCGGCGCACCTCGACGGCGTCAACACCGTGTTTGGGCGGGTGCTGGGCGACGCGTCGTTTGCGACGCTCGACCGGCTGGAGGCGGTGCCGGTGGACAAGAAGCACCGGCCAAAGCCGTCAAAGCTCTCACGGGGGGGCGAAGAGGGCGGAGCCGAAACCGAAGCCGACACTGGGGCCAGGTCGGGAGAAGATGTGCCCCGGATTGAACGGGTGACGATCCACGCAAATCCGTTGGCGAAATAAGGAGGATCGAGACAAGAGAGGACCGAAGAGGATTACAAACACGGGGAGCGGCCATCCCGTCTCGGGTCGCCCGGCTGGCGGCACAAGGTAGCACGGCATCGGGACAAAGGCGCTCGACGGCAATTCATGGCGAGCCGTTTGTGGCATCCGGGTCACAAAGTCGGCATAACACAGACTGGCTTGCTTAATACGCTTCGCTCCTTTGGTAGCTAAGAGGTCGCATCTAGGTAACTGGTCGGTCAGGAAGCTATTCGCTACGGCTGTGCTGGATGTCTTGCTCACGACTTCGTGAACTCGGAGCCGGGCACGAGAGCGATCGCATAAAACGGCACTCCGGTTGCTTAAAAGGATGACGTGGTCCATTCTGCACAGAGCGGGATATTCCGCAAAAGCAATGGAAGCAAAAGACCCAGGAGAGGTTGGATGAATCAACAATTCACAGAAGACCATTCTCCATACTAGCCAAGGGCATAGCGATTCACACATAGCATCTACCATGCAATACAATACATGATACCTTAGCAGCCGACAGATTGCATTTGTACCCGTTATTCGTAAGATACGTATGTGGTCTTGACAGCAGTCCCACTTTGCGATCACGAGCAGTTGCAGAATATTGTGGGTGTTTGGGCAAAAAGACAAGCCTCTACAGTACAGACTCTCTGCAGCGCAACGTTAGCGACCCAAAGAACGCCTGGAGAGGAGTCGCAAGGCTTTTCTGGCGTGGTGCCGGGCTCCTATTCGCCCAAAAGCCATGCCGTTTTCCCCGGGTCAGAGCGTTTTGGGGCCTGTATACCGCATTGGGAATGCGCAGCGTGCGGGCTAGTGGGGTCGTCATCCTCCTAGTTGTTATCCTGCCATGTGCGCTGGATTTGGCTATTTCGGTCGCTCTGCTGGCGATTCCGTCACTTGCCCCCGCCACGCCCAAATCCAAGGACGGCTGGCGGGCCAGTTCCATGTCTTTGGGGAATACGAGTGCATAGATCTCATCGTGAATATAGCAGGAGAAGCCGGGAAGTGGCATCACTGGGAGGCGGCATCTCAAGCTGCGAGAGATGCCGCCAGGTTAGACACGGTGAAACTGCTTGTTTCTCGGGCCCCAGGGCCAGTTCTAGAACCAAGAGCCTCCCATTCTGCACCAATGGAGCACACTTGTCGTTTCGGTCTCATACTCCTCTCGTTCAGCCCCCACAGGGATCATCGAAATGTCCCATCGGCCCCCCTCGACGCAGCAGAGGCATACTTTATCTACCAGCGCTGAGCTCGACCTTCTTTCCAAACAGGTAAAAAGGACAACCCCGGCGCAGCGTCTGGAGCAAACGAACGGCAGCGCCACACAGGCATCGGACAGCTGAAATTGGTGCATTGAACGCATTTTGCATTATTGCCCGGCTTACGTGCCTTTCCGTGGTTTGGCACCACCGCCGGCAGGTAGGCAGTTACGTGTACACGAGTACACCATAAGCAGAGCGGTCAGCCCTGAAGATGTGCAGCGGCAGGCGATTATGAGAGAGCCGCCAGGTCCGTGTGCGGAGCGTAGTGGCGTCTTCCTCAGCCTTGACAAGTGTGCCCACCCCGCTGTCTCGCTGTCGGTGCCAGGCATCGTCATACCGGCGGTCCTTTGCTCTTTCCCTGTGCTTTCATGTCGTTCGGGGTAGTCGGTCGCACCTTCTCAGCTCAAGTGCCCGCTTTCCTGCCAACAGTATTGACTCCATACTCCATACTTTTTACATTGTTACTGCATTGCAGAGCACAATCAGCCCTCTGGCACTAAGGAAGCCGCCCGCTGTTGGGGCGGTCCCTTGTCTCGGCCGGCCCTAGTTGTGGTGTATGCACAGAGTACGCAGGGCGTAGGCTGCGGTACGAGTCGTTTGGGCGTGTCTGTTGCCCGTTTTCCTCTTTCTGACCATTGCGACCGTTGCTTCTCTACTTGTCTTACGTCCTTCCCGTTCTTTCCACTCGGTGCCGAGTAACAACTTCACTGCAGCCACGGGCTGCTCTTTCCCTGCCAGCTCCCTCGGTTGCCCCACCTTATGGATGGCCTTTAAGGTTGGCGCTGTACAACGTACTTGTAAGCATACTCTGTGGGCACGTACGGAGTCGTTAGGCAGCGGCGGCACACCACCCCTTCCGCTTCAGTGACCACATTCACAGCAGCCACAGCAGCTGCGACCAGCACACTCCCCCCCGCTTTAGCACCAAGCACCAAGCACCCTGCTCTGGGGCCCACCGCGCAGCGCTGGTCCAGCGTAAGACGTACTCCGTAGCGACGAGTAGTTATGGAGTACTCTGCGCTCATCTTGACAAAGACAACCCACGATCAACAGCCGCCCACAACAACCTCGACGCAGAACACCCTCCTCGACAAAACGACACGCCGCACCGCTTCCATTCCTGCTCCCACCACGCCACCTGCACCTCCTCACCACTCTCCTCTGTGCATCTCCTTTCGAAGCGCAATCGACCGTTTCAACTTGCGACCCGTCCACCGAACTGCCCCTTCTCTCCCCTCTCCAAAAACCAAAACCTTGGCACGCGAGGCCGACCAAAGGCAACCGAAAACCGCCACTTCGAAGCTCTCTCCTCCCTCGACGCCTTTCTTTTCGAGAGAGGGATAGAGTCTCGCCGTGCGCCTACTACGCCTACGGCCTATTTGTCGCCCATTCTGCGCGCATCCAGGCTCTGGCGTCGTCCGCCAAACTAGGGGCGCAAAGTTGTGCCTGGGTGTTTTTTTTTGTTAAATGCTCGACTGACCCCGACTCGACGCCTCGGCCTATCCACAATCCGGCGCCGGTCCCCGTCTCGAATCCACGCGAGGCGGGTCACTCGCATTTCCTTTCTTTCACGGCCCCTGACGACCGCCACCTGCTCCGCCGCAGCTGCCGCTACTGCTTTCCTGACCCTCCGGAGCCGCAGGCACCATGGCCGCCTTTGTGAGGGTCTCCGGCCCGCCTAATAGCAGCTTTCTTGTGGGCTATCCGGGCATTTCAGCAACACTGGTGAGCATGTGCTTCCTCTGAATGTCACTGCACTCTTCGGTCTTCTGTCTTGTGCATTTCCTGCTTATTCTCGCTCTGCCCCTCTCCCCCCTCCTCTCTGTTTTTATTCTCGTCCCCCCCTCGCTCTACTCTTCCCCGTTTCTCCTCCTCCCCCCTTCTCTCCACATAGCTCTCCCCGTCTCTCCCCTTGTTATTCTTACTCTAACATTCGCAGCCACGCATTGAGGGAAAAGTCGAGATCCGGCCATCACAAGGATTCTCTGCACCTGTCGCCGTCTCTCTTGTCCGCATCTGCCTCCAACGCCGCGAGACCATACACCCAGCCGCCGACAACATGGCCAAGAAACACCTGAGCACACCGCGGCGCGACACAACCGACGTCGTCGGCAAAGAACTCCTCCTCTTCCGCTGTCCATCCGGCCGCGAGTCCGAAAGCGTGATTGCCATG
This sequence comes from Graphilbum fragrans, assembly GCA_001513895.1. NCBI lineage: Eukaryota > Fungi > Ascomycota > Sordariomycetes > Ophiostomatales > Ophiostomataceae > Graphilbum > Graphilbum fragrans. The sequence goes on from LLKO01000025.1 coordinate 480,647, forward strand.
GACCTGCCCTTTGTGCTCTTCATCCCTTTCGGCCGCGGCGGCGAAGAGATCAACCGGCGCATACCTCCGGCCTCCCTCCAACTACCCAGTCGCATAGCCGAGACCTTCTACGAGCTCGTCGTCACCGTCCAGCAGGGCTCCAGCACCCAGAACAAATACGCCTTTCCCATACCCCTCCAGCGCTACGACACCTTGTCTACTTTTGGCATGTACAACCGGCAGGAAAACCGTACCACGACCACCGACAATGTCGTGACTTTGAGCATATCATTGCCGCGAAGAAGTTACGGCCCACTCGACCCCATCACAGTGTATATCAAACTCACCCCCAACCCCGACTGGCTGAACAAGGCCAAGCGTGTCACGATCCAGAAGATCACCCTCAGCATCGAAGAGGAAATCACCTTCAACCCTGAGGGTGACGAACCCACCAAGAAGGTCAACAAGGTCGCCAAGCATGTCCAGACTGTCGGCACCAAAATGCCCGAGGCCGGCTACGCCACAAATCTCGGCCTTGTCTTTCCAGCCCGCGATCTCCGCGACTCAGACGGCATTGTCAGACGTGGTAAACCTGCGTTTCCCATGTACCAAGTCACGTCATTTACCACCAACTCAACTCTCTACAAGATTGAGTACTTTCTGTCCATAAAGGTGAGCTCCCTTTCCTTAGTCTATTTGTGTGCCTTTGTCCCCCTGCTTACACATTTCAGGCACAAATGGGCTCAGCGCGAGACATATCCATGCGCCTGCCTATAGTCATCTGCGCATTAGACCACCAAGCATGCAAGGAAGAGATGGAAGCCATAGAACAAGCCGCTAAGGATGCATCGCAGGTTGACCCGAACAATCCAATGCTTCCTGCACGCACTGTCATTCTCGCCAACGACAGAGACTCACTGCGGCACCTGGGCCTATGTATGGTTGGCGACCAAAAGAAGCTGCTGATTGAGTGAAGCTCTGTCTCCTCGCGAGGCTGCGGCCTTGCTTGTACGACAGAATTCTAATCACCTGTACGGGGCCGCCCTGCTTGTGGTTAATGAGTGTGATATGGGGGCACCGGCTTCATGCTTTCTTTGGGGGGTTGCATCTGCCCTGGGGGGTGTAAGGATATGCTCAGCATTTTTGGTTGGCTTGGCCTCGGTCATTTGGCACCGACTCACCTTGTTCTCTCAACGAGCACAACACCAGCAACCTAGGATGAAGAAGCTCTTCCCGGTAGAGAAGCATGAATGGAATAGCCCGCCACAACTGCAACCACTGGCGAAATACGGAGAACGAGGAGCCGACAGCCATCGCAAACCGGCCCCATAATATCACAGATAGCAGCGACAGCTCTCATTCAACAACCCGACCGTCAACATATCAACACATCATCATGCTTTGCGTCCGGCTCTCTCCTCATTATCCCCGAAACAGCAGAAGTGGACTGCATTGGTATGGGCAGGCAAATAAGGATATCCGCGCCCAGCTTATGGCTACATGGGACGCAAGCTCATGGGGCAATTTTCAGAGACACTCAGGGCAAGGAAGGGAGGAAACCGTAGCTTTGTGAGATATGGCATGACTTTATTGGAGCAGTTAGCGATGGCGAATTTTTTGGCAGATCTAGGCGCGCCTGGGTTGAGCGATTTAACGATCTTTTTCTGCCTTGGTTTTTTTTGCCTATTATCTATTGTCATATATACGCTCTGTCCTTGGACCTACTAGGGTTTTTTATATATTTTGGAGGAAGAGCCCGTCCCTGTATAGTGGGAGGCTATTGGGAACGTGGGAAAGACAAAGGACGATTTACGATTTCTTGGGTTGCTGCAATTTTTTGCTTGTGAATACAACCACTTTCAATATTCAATGCGTTTGATGAATTTTTCGTTAGAAATATATCCTCTCTATCGCATTTGGTTCAAAAATACGTCTATAAAAAGAGCAGAACTCTCTATGGTGTTTCGTTTCTTCCCCACGTCGCACGAGGCTCTGCGGAACTAGTGAGTGGACCAGCCGCGCAAAGAGAAAATAGTGTGGGGTGGCCCCCAAAAAGCGGCCCATTCGCAACCTCAAGTTTTTGGCTTGTTTTCTATCCACGTCACAAAAGCCCGGTAACTGTCCAGAACCATGGCAGCCTCATCCAAATTCCTTGTTATCGGTTTATGATACATTCCCCCCAATTTTATTTCCATCTCATAGCACGCAAACACCATAGTCTACGATATGGCTGACTCATTGCCGCCAGAATCGTCCTCTTTGGCCGCTTCCAATGCGACTGCGACGCGGCCAACAAGGACGGCTACGCGGGTAGGTATATCGAGTGATAGCCATAATTCAGACGTGGTGGCATTAGCAGATGGGGAAGATCTGGACGTGCTGCCTACGAGGCCTGTGGGCGGTGACGAGGAAGACGGTGACGACAACGATGAGGACGGCGAAGAGAACCAAGACTTCCGCCGGTTCCCTGGTTTAGTAGGTCTCGCCTCCGGCATTCGAAGCGACGTCCTAAGTTCTAGTGCTGCAGCTTCTGTGCCTGATGGTGGTTCTGCATCGTCTACAGCTGCTACCACTGTCGCCGCAGTAGCCTCCAAAAAGATATCGTCGCAGACCATCCGTCGCGGTGAAAAAGACTTTGAGTCCCATGGCACAAATGCCCAGAGTCGAGCGCTGGAGCAGAGCCGTGCCGTTATGGAGATGGTCCTCTCGCACACACGCGTCCACGGTGCGGGAAACGGAGGCATTGAAGGGAAAAGTGCCTCGTCCACCGTGCGCGGTTGGTATTTTCCCGACGCCTGGGCTGGTGAGCCAGAGGAGGCCGAGGAGAGCGAGGAGGGCGAAAACAACGCAGGAAAGCCAGGGACGACACCCCCTCGGCGATTTATGCATATGCGCCACCGGGTGGTCATGGTCGAGATGGAAAGAGGACTGATGTTTGCTTCTATCGGGGTTGTGCCCGGAAAGACCAGAAATAGAAACCCAAATGTCAAGAGTGTCACCGGCGAAACGCTACCGACCCCGGCATCGAAGAATGATGGCTCGTCGGCTGAAGAGGCAGAGCTAGCGCCAGCGCCATCTGCTTCATCTCCTCCAGGGTACGATCGTGTCTGGCTCTTACCGGAAGAGGCCTTGTTCATGGTGGAGCGCGGGTCTATGGAGCTTTGGTGGCCGATGAAGCCCATTGCGGAGATTCTCAACAACAGCAAAGAGACAAGCGAAACAAACAGCAGCCAGGATGCCGATGCAGACTCGGAAAAGGGTCTTCCCCTCAGTCTCCAAGCCGCCTATGCGCTTCTCATCGGACCCAACCAACCGCCAAGCCAGATGCCTCATGGACGCGTCACTCTACCCATGTTCCAGGTATACTCCCACCTTCGCCGGACTGGGTACAATGTTCTACGAGCAGTTGGCCACAAGGAAAGCGGCAGAAACAAAGCCACCACCTCAAATTCGCAGGCGTTGGTGCGACCACAGCTTTCTTCGCTGCCAAGCAGCGTGTGGCAGTGGCTTGCTTCTCTTGTCAGCCCGCTTCTCTGGGGCCGCGCAGCATCAGACGGAGCAACGCTGGCCCACCACTCGCCAGCTACAACACTACGTTCTGCGGCGGCGGCTCCTGCTTACGGACCTCTCGTCCGTCCGGCCATCTACCGGTCGTACCGGTCGATATACGAGCAGCTTCACATTGTTCCTCGGCGCAACGACGTCCGGGTGGCTGCTCCTTCCACCCCCACAGCATCGACGGCAGATACTTTCATTTCTGTGGCCTTCCATGTGTGGAAGTCCAGCGCAGCCACCGCCTATGGAGGCACGTTCTCTAAATCACGGCCACCACCTCCCGACTTTTTCATGGCCATCGCCGACACCGAAATCACATCGGTGCCGACGCTCGAGCAGATAGATCGGCTGCTAGCATCAGTGCCGCCGCCCCATCCTCTGCCTCCCAAAACCAAGTCCCAGGTATCACAGAAGCCGCAAAAGGGGACAAAGGCCTCCAAGAAGCAACCCGGACCGGAAGGGACAAGTAGTGTCAGCTCTGTATCGGCAGCAGTCTCTGCACCAGCATCTCCTGCACCAGCGTCTCAAAAACGGACGACAGTGCCATCACCCGGCGGCGGTGGCATTGGCCCCATCTACCGACGCCTCAAGGATGGCCGCACCCATGGACGGTCGGTGGTGATCGCCGTGGTGGATCACGGTCTTGTCAACTACATGCGGTTCAGCGAAGGCGGTTTTTCTGCGGAGCCGTTGTGGCCACGGGCGGATGGGCTGATAGCGGCGGCGGCAGCAGGAAGACTGGGCGGAGGAGGAGCAGGCGGGGGCAAGGGAGGAGGCAGGGGCGGTGGGAAATCAAAGAGCGGTGGGGGAAGAGGAGGCAAGGGCAGAGGCAAAGGACAGGGTCCCGGAAGAGGGAAGGCAACAACCACGGCAGCATAAAAGTGGCGGCGGCGGCGACAGAAAGCCGGAGAAGGGCCCTATAAAGTGAGACAGAAAGGTATTGGTGCGGGAGGAGCAAAAGAAAGAAGTGCAATAGCGGTGAGGATGGTTCACATTAGGATCATCAGGAAAGGAAAGGGAGGGGGGGGACAAGAGTTAGGATGGGAGGTTAGGGTGGTGAGGGCAAAGAGTGGGAAGGTTGAGCCGGACAGTATAGACGGGCATCGACGAGCATCTCCGGTGAGCGGTGAAAACGAACAAGAAAACGGCGACGTGGCGCTCGGCAAAGACGCGGTGGACACGCAGCTGCCGGCACCGGCGAGGTTCCATGCGTGATGTATATGTACGGTACGTCCTAGCGAAAAGTGATAAAACAATGTGATAGACCACGGAATTTTCTACCCAAGTTGCAAAACCACCCAGCCTATAAGACGACGATACAGACTATACGTTATATTCGGCTGTTTTCCTTCTTGTTCCTCTCGCCCCCTATGCACGCTGCCCAACCAACAACTTTTGTTGAAAGCGAAGTCGGTGAGCCCAAGGTGGCAGGTGAGCCTATCAGATATGCGCCGAGCCCACTTAGCGAGAAGCAAGGGCCAGGTAAAAAAAGAAACGAAAAGCCACTACGAAGTGGCTTGACTGCACATACGGAGCACTTGGCTGTGGCCTTGATTTTATTATAATCTTTCATATGCACTTTACAGGCCCCTATGCAAGCCGCAGCGCTCAACTCGTTAAAAAAAGAAGAGACATGGAAAGATGATCTATGGTTTTTTTGTTGTCATGTTGTCATGTTGTCATGTTGTCATGTTGTCATGTTGCCGTTTTTATTGGTTTTTTTTGCGGGCAAAAATAGAGTTGGATGCGACGAAAAAAGAGGAATGCGGGTTTGGGGGTTGGCGTGCTGCGCCGCTGCGCCGTTCCTCTTTTACAACCCAGAAACAACTAGACAAGGGGTCACAAGCCACCGTTTTTAGCAACCCCACGCACTGCGTGTGGGAGAAAGCACGGACAGAGCAGGTTCAAAGAAGAAAGGAAACCACATACTCCCTACACATACATGCACACACACACACACACACACACACAAATCGAGAAAGATTCCCTTTTTCTTTTAGCGACTCGCCTTTTTTTGTCATAGTGTTATGACTGCGTTCCCTATTTGGTTGGACAAAACCAGCTAAGCATCCCACCTTGGTAGATAATACTTTTCCTCACACTAGCCATCCACCCACCCGATTTTTATTTGGGTGCGGGGAGACCGTTGATGTATGTTCGATTATGCGGTGTGTACGGGAAGTTAGTGTTTGATTTGTCGGACTAAAGAGAAGGGGGGTGGGAAGGGGGGGGACCAAGACTAGAAACACGATGGCGAGGAGGAGCCGGACTGGACGATATGGTGAGACGATGACGAGGACAGCGACAAAGGAATCCCCCCTTCTTCTAAAAAAAACAGATGAGAAAAAAAGAGCGCAATTTGCATTGATTTGCCGTGGATTAGGCCATGCTATGCCACCATTATTTGTTGGGTCATTTGATTATTCTATGATTTGTTAGTATCAGTAAGAAAATTATATAGAGGGGGGGATAGAGAGAGTAGGAGGGGGGCTCCCGTGCCATTATTTTCTATGGCCTAATCGGGGTATTCTCGGTGGGAAGCTTATCTGTTACTCTTGTTTCTCTTTGTCGGTCGACTATTCCTCTCTCATACTCTGCTAGGTCTCCCTTCCGATGCCCTCCTCGTTTTATCGGCGACTACAATTCCCCCCCGACTATTTCTATGGGCTTTTCGCCGTGGCGTTCACCATTGCCGCTGGATGTGGTCTGTGACCTGGCAACTCGATCCCGTTGGCTGTTGCGCAAGCGGTTATTTAATACGGCCGTTTTAATCAGTTACCCCTCTCTTTTAACCAAGTTGCAACAGGCTTACTAGTGGAACTCTTCCCACCTCCTCCTCGTTGCTGATTGGACCGCCAAATTTTCCTTCATTTTTTCTTGCTCTTGCAGCGTTTCCCACCCAGCGATTTTCTCGGGGTGGAGAAGAGAAAGCGTACGACCAGTCTCGTATTGTTTGTTAGGCTCCCTTCTAGTTTTTTTTTGGAGAAAAGCTGGCGACCCTGACCCTACGTTGTACACGCGTAGTCGTAAATTACCAGAGTTGCATCAATGGCATAAAGTTGTGTTTGGGTCACAAGTCCGTTTCAAAAGCGGCAAATCTCTTATCACGAACCTATTGTCGTGCAGTGAGCAAGGACGATTAGCGATACCCTCTTTTTCCTCTTCTGCATCGTTTTGTAATTTCTCTTCATTTGCCACCCGTGCGTGTATAATGCGGAATTGTACGGTGTAGATTTGGGTACGAATAAAGCCACGTGACTGTGCACCTAGTTTAGAGCAAGGCATAATTCGCGCAACAGACCCTAATCCTATTTCAGCACTGCTAGGAAATGGTTTCTAGTGGACAGCGGCATGTGAGTGATGGATAGGTGGTGGACAAAGAGCGGGTGCGATGGTAGTGTGGCTGCATCTGCGAATGAAAGTGCGCGCGGTGTAATTTTGTGTCAAATGACTTGATCTACCTTAGATACGGATGGTGATTTGCTGGAATCCGTAGCTAGCGCGAAGAGATGCGTAAGAGAGTGAGCCTGCGTTGCGTAAAAAGGGCGATCTTACTCGTTCCCTGAAGGCGCAAATGAAAAGAAGATAAACAAGGGAGAGGACGTGTAATCTGTTGATTAGGCTCAATGGAGGCAACTATGGGCTTAGGGTTGACCAGTGCTGGAAATAAAACGCATGTTTCGACGGAGCGTGTATGCACGGAGTCCTCGCATCACTACTCAACGTCGTATGGTGCGGTTGGCTGCTGTTTCCGACATCGTAGCGTGGGTTTATACGCCTTACTGTGGCGGGAAAGTGGGCAGGGCCAGGGTTGGCTACATGCTGTAGGTTAAACAAGGTTTGGACTTGTCCAAACGGTTTCAGAGAGGGGCGCGTGGTTGCAACATGTCGGTCCTCAGAAGCGAAGAATAAGAGACATCCCCCAAAGCGGCGGGGCTAAATACGGGACGACTTACTGGTGAACGGCGTGAACTGCATGCAGACACAGACGTTGGAAGGAGGCAATGATGCAAGGATCACAAGGCGGACGAGGCAGACGCCAAAACACAAGGGCAACAAGAGGCGGACAACGGACCTTGATAGAGCAAAAACCTGCACTAGATGAGGACAAAGATCAAAGGCGGATGGGCTTGCTTACACGGTAGAAGATGAAGGGGGGGTTCTTGGCGAAAACGGCCGAGAGGAACCTAGTTGGCTTTCAGTGGATGCAACGAAATGCAGTCGTATTATCAGGCGTCTACGAGTCTCCTCTGCCCTTTTTGCGAGATTTGGTCTAGGCGATGCTGTGATGCATACTCCGCAGTACTTTTGTTTACGCCTTTTTGCGCTGCCTTTGCGTTGCCTGGTTTCGTTTCTGCCTGTTTTGCGCCGCGTCTGCCAAGAGAACTCGGAACATCAATAAACAATAATAACAGATATAACGTAAAAAGATGGCGGCCTGGGCTTTGGATGGTACCACTGCAACAATATGACGGCCATCCGTTGTGACGACTTTTGGTTAGACGGAGTTCTAAATGGTGTTTCGGGTCTTGGTGATGAACATGGATAGTGCAGGAGGCGCATGCAAGTTGATACTATTTTCCCACCGGAGAATCTTGCATTTTTGGCTGGCGACTAGTTTTTCTCTCAACATGTTCTGCACAAGTAATGGGCGAAAATGGACAAAGTATCGTATACTCGTCTAGACGTAGCATGGGTTTTGTGGACCGCTTGTGGGTTTGCAAGGTTCCGTTGCCTCTGGAGTTGTACTCGTATTCGTCGCACCTCCCATTTTGATCTCGCCCCATTGCGAATTGCCTTCCCTTCACAATGCAGTTTGCCAGTTTGTGTCGCGGTTGCCTTTTGCGGCTTTACAGAGGGTTCCCTCTGCTTTGCGCCTCCGGATGCAGGCCACCAGTTTTGTTTATTCCATTTGGCAAAATATGCGCTTTGTGTTTCTGTATGATGGGCGCAAGTGCCATGAAAAAGTACTTGGCCCAGTGTCACGCATTATTATTATTAGCATAATTATTCCCGCAAAACAAGGGAGACAACCTGACCAACGATAGCAACACCGCCCCTCTTCTTTCATCATCCTTCCTGTCTCTACGGCTCCTTTCGCCTCCTCTAGTTTGCAAGCGCCAGCTTTTTTTTGTCACAGTGTTGGCAAGGCATTCCTGTCGTACGCAGCGATCTTATGATTATTCATGACGAAGGCGCTCGTCAGATATGTATGTGTGCATTATAATGAGTACAAAGAAAGTTGGACTTAGGCAGTGTGCACAGAGACTAATCATATAGAACTAACTTACAGGAGGACCCAAATTTAATTAACTGCTCGGCTGTCGACCGTCGACCTTTATTTCTTTTTTTTTGATGCGCAGTTTTATTAGCACAATCCACCCCCCTGTCTCTGTTACCCCCCCCCCCCCTTTTACTCTTCTCCGTAGCCATGTACGAGTACATACGTTTATACCAAATGATGGCAGATATTATTCGGCTACTTTCGACCGCATCGCCCAGCCCAACTAAGGTGTCAGGGTGAGAATGTGAGCGACAAAGACGATGAAGAGAGTGAGAAACAACGAAAGTATTACAACAGGTCGCACAGAAAGTGCATATTGAGGGTGTGGATGTGTGTAAGCTTTACTCATGGTCTGGACACTACACTACATTCGACACTCCCTACATACTTTGGATTGATTACGCTCATTCTTTTCTGTTAATTGCCCCGATTTTTTTGTAGTTAATCACTACGCCGAAAGTGGCCCCAATATACTGCGACTACGCCAAATACTCTCGAGCTGTGTACTCGTACTTACTGCATGTAGCTGTGTACATGGTACTCCGTGCTCTGTACTCCGCACATGCTCTCGGTCTCCTTCCTGATTGTGGTCATTTGTTTTGTATTGGATAGGCGGTTGTCTAGTCTCTGGCCTGCCCCCTCTACTCGACTATGAGACTACGTACATATCTTCAATGCCATATGACAACAAGCTGATCTCTCCTTGGCCTTAGCCTATGTACTACTCGCCGTGGTGGCAAAATTTCTGGCCTCCTCTCGACAAGAATACCGTGACCTTTTGCGACGTAGTTTATCAACCAACAGCAGCTTGGCATGCTTTTTGGGGTGGTTGTTTTGGTGCCCCAATCGAGAGGACTGTGTACGGGCTTTCTTCCTTTTTGGCCGGCTTCTGTTTTGTACCACATTATTGCGCTTCGGCTTTCCCTTGCTCCGAAAGAAACTCTTGCCTTTGCGTCAAGACCCTCCTCCCTCGCTGTCTCCCTCCCCTCTCTCTCTTTATTTTCGCACACACCCTTGTCAGTGGTCGGGACTCACTTTCTAACTCGTCACTGGCCGCCGGTAGACCATCTGAGCATTGATTGGCACCACCCCCCTAGTTCCTCCCCTCCTATCTTTTTGCCTGCGTTTCTCGCTTACGAGTAGTTTCCCATCACATCAATTTCGCAAAACTGGCTGCCGTTCTAGTACATATTCCTTTGGTTACAACCCCAAAACCTAGACAAGGCCTTAAACCCTGTTCTTCACTCCCCGTTTCGGTCGCTTCAATCTATCGTGCGCGCTCTTTTTTTTACTTCATTTTTTTCTTTATTCCCACCCGCCCAGAGACTATTATTACCAATTCTTTTTCATCTTTCGACTTCCATCTGGTTGACACCACCCGCCGAACACACACACACACTACTATACACTTACTACTCTTCCCTCCTCCGCCACTCTCTTCGCGCTCTTAGTTTTTTTCTAATTACACACACCAACCCATCTCCACTTAGTGGAAGTTTTACTTCTAAACCGTCGCAAGCCTACAACCGCTTTCGACATTGTTAACCCTTTCCAGAAAATTTTTACCAAGTACATACTTCCCCCGTACTTGTGTTTGATCTTTATTATCTTGTCTGAGCCGTAATTTCGCACACACACTGCTCGGCCCATATTCTTTCTCTACCGCACGCACTCTCTCGCGTTGGCCCTCTCTTGCTTCTCACTCCCTTGCGCACTCTCTCAGTATTTTTTCACTCTCCTTTCGGCTCTGTCGGCTATCACGTCTCATTCTTCGCTATTCACCCCCTGGCCATCTTTTCCCACTATTCTACGCAGTACTCTCTAGCTTTGCGCACCGCCTCCCGCCTTTCGCACCGCACCTAGCCTTTTCGTCCCCCCTTTCCCTTTGCCATCTTATATCTACCATCTCGCATCATGGATGGGGATTCTGATGCCCATTCTGAAAACAAGACGCGGCCAGATACTCTGCCCGAAAGAGCTGCCCCGGCGACCTCTGCCACCCTCGGCACCCCTGTCGAGGCACATGCTACATCTGCAACGTCGTCGTCTCTCTCACCACCCGGCCCAGGTGAATCTCCAGTAGAGGCTTCTGTGGAGGTCAAAGGTTCCGGCAGCGCACCGCTGTCTCCCGTCGCAGGCTTTCCTGCTGCCACTATTGCTGCTGCTGCCACAGGTGCTGCCCGCGCCTCTCCGTCTCTCTCTTATTCACGCTCCCCATCGGCATCTGGCCCTCCTGCCGCTGCTACTAGCGACGCTCAGCGCCTGGCGTCCAGGTCCGTTTCTGTCTCGGCCTCGTCGTCGCGTCGCCATCCATTGCCCTCTACGGCTCCCAGGGAATCCAGCACTCAACCTGCGAGCGCGTCCGTCCGGTAAGCACCTCCTGGTTTTTGGTTCTTAGTTCTTGGTTATTGTCTTGCGTATTTGTCTGTCTACCAAGGATGGCGCCCCTCGCCAGTCGCTTCCTGCAACCCCCTGTTTTGGTTTATGGTTTCTCGGCCTCCAACCATAGCCTTTGATTGTTTACATGACGACCTCTCTGTATAACTCAAAGAGTTCCCTCGTCACCCAAAGCCCATTTTTGGACACGTTGCAAACGTTATGAACACAGCGCCAAAAACCCATCTTGGCCTGTCCTCGCCCCTTCGTCGTCTGCCTGGCGCGCGCGCGGTCTCTTTAGGCAGTCCTAAGGGAATGATCACTGGCTTGCCTATCATGCCACCAATATCTCTTGAGCAAAGAAAAGTTGGCGCGCGCACCCCTAGTTTTGCTCACCAAGGCAGTCTTACGACTAACCCCTAGCTGCTTCCCTTATCCTCCTTCCCATGCCCGTTTTGCTATTGCCGTTGCCTGCCTTTTCCTGCCTTCTCCTTCCTTCCCCTTTCCCTCTCTTCCCCCCTCCCCTCCTTCCCCCCAGCGCTCTTTCCTCCGCATCGTCGCGTGGTATCCACCTGACCACCCAACAACTCCATTGCTCTTGCCAAAAGCCCATGCGACGACAGACTGGAAATCCATACTATTTGCTGTGGTGTGGATGGCTCTTGTCCACTGGGACACTGGTGCCGAGGCGTACCTTTCCCTTTAGGCCGCCATTAGTCTTGCTTGGCTTTTGCCGCTATGGGATAACACTTGGGTTGCGTAAAGCACCTTTCGCTCATTCCAAATCAAACCCATTTGTTATTAGTTCCACTTTTATTGTACAACTCGCTTTTCTGTCCTTGTCGTTTCTCTATCTTCACAACATTTTCCCTTTTCGCTCCCCCCCCCATCCCTTCCCATCTTTTTTTCCTCTTGTCAGCCGATTTACAAACACCATTCTCTTATTTTCATACCTTGCATCGCTCGCACTCTCTTTTTACACACACACACATGCACGCTTTCGACACTTCTATTATATATAACCTTACTCTCGCTATATTGCGCTCATTGATTTTCTCTCCTCCCGACCCCACCCGACCGTTTTTTTCTCTTGTCTACCCGAATCAGTCCATCCGTTGCCTAGTCTGGCATTTATTGGCCATTATCGCCGCACCGACGTAACGCCATCGTTTTGCTGTCAGTGGCGTTTTGCCAGATTCGGATATTCTCGCGGTCTGGACAGCCTGCTACCTGTGGGTTATGCGACTTGTTCCATCCCCTATTTGCCCTTTTTTGCCCCTGTCTCGTGTTTCCTTTTTTTCATTTTCATGCCCAAGGTGGATGAATATCGTCCTATCTCTCTTGAAGCCTGGTGTCGCCAGCCTAATCACATGCAAAAAAGAGTGTTTTGCTTGTGAAGCGCTCGCATTTCTGTGTTTACATTTTCACACTTGTACACTGGTGCATTTTTCACGCATCCCCAATAAACCCACTCTAGTTCTTTGCTACCGGTGCAACCAACACAACCAACCACCCTTGTTTTGATATTTTTTTCCTGGTAGCTAAAACGTGTCATTGCGGCCTAAGCGGGTCGGCGGTGGCTTTTTCTCTGGAATAAGCGCCGACGCATACCCCGTAGTTGGGGGTTTGAATATTGTAACTTTCTTTAGAAGCATTCACAACTGCTACTGTGCATTATTAGTTGACTCATACTGTTGATAACTGTTGCCACTTGTGTTGCAACTCTTTTGCCCTCGTCTTTGTTTCATGGTTTCCATTCCCGCCCGGTTTTTGCTTTCCTCTGTTACTTTGGCTTCTGCCGTCTTTGATTTTTTCTTTCGTTCTTGCCATTATTCTATCTCTGTTGTGCTATTGCACATTTTCATGATTTTTCTATTGAAAAGAAGAAGAACACCGGATAAAAAGAACAAGAACCAAAACGCATATATCTGCTTGGCAAAAAAATAAGACCCCAGGTGGCTAACATTAGATTTTCTTCACTTTCGGTTCAGACGCTCGTCCGATCATCGAGACACTATGACTGTTTCTGAGCGAGACGGCACTACGGAGCCATCAGGAGACCATTTGGAACAACGTGACCCCACCATGTATCACGCGTCTCCCAGGTCTACAAACGCGTTGAAGGACGAAATCATTGTTGATACCAAGGCCAACGGCAGCCACCCTTCATCGCACCGCGCCGCCTCTGAACCAGAGGATGTGGACATGGAAGAGCCAAAGGACAAGACACCAGAAGCATCGTATCCTAAACGCAAACGTTCCTCCATCTACCCAGAACTCGACGAGGACAAAATTGAACGCAACCTGATGGGCGACGACATTGATGACATGTCTGTTCGCAGCAGCGGAAGAGTCTCTAGCCGACTTGTTTCGCAGTCGCAAAATCAGGCGATCGCTCAGGCGGCGCACGCACAAGCACAAAGCCAGCAGCAGTCGCAAGGCCAGACGTCTCTTTCTAGCTCGAAGAGCATCACCCTCGGCTACTGGCGTGACTCAGTGGTGCCGGATCCCAAGGACCGCCATGCCGTCATTGGGTTTATTGACTCCCGTGACCGGCTGCGGACGCGGGTCCAACCCATCAGCCGTTACGGTAAGCAGGTGGCCAACGAATATCCGCTGCCCCCGGGGCCGGGAGGAAGCTGGGTCGTGTTTGAGCGTGTTGTGTTTCAGGGGCACCTTGTTGGCCTGGACCACAACCAGGTGAAGGAGTTTGTGAAGATCCGCAGCGAGTCTCTGGACCACAACGAAACCGCGGAAGAGGCCATGGCCAACGACAAGGCGGCTGTCAAGGAGGCCATCCGTCGTGCTGTAGCACACCCGATGACAGAAAATGGGCCATCGCAAGTGGCGTATGGCGAGGATTTGCCGGACTACATTGTCAACGCCAACCGGCCGGAGAAGAAGCGGCGCATGGGCAATAGCTACGGCGCGCCTGTTCCTTTGGCTCCGGCGGAACCGGCGCCGACCCCGGCGCCTTCTTTCCCGCAGATCACGGCCCCCCCTCCGATTATGCCGCACACTGGATCTCCAGTGGCGTCTGCCATCCAGCGGTCTGTCATTGACCTGCTGCCCGGCACGCGACCGACAAAGATCCTGCTTGGTTTCTGGCGCGGCTCTAGCGAAGAGCGCCTTGAGGACAAGCATGCTGTTTTCGGCATTCTGGGGGCCAACGACATGTTCCGCGTTAAGGTCGCTAGAGAGACTCGAGATGGCCGCCCAGTGCTGGGCAACTTCCCCACGGGCGCTGGCGCTCTGTGGATTCACTACGACGAAGTGGAATTCGAGAAGCATATTCGCCATTTGTCGCGGCCGGAGGTCAAGGAGTATGTGCGCGTGCGGCAGCGGCAGCTCGACGAGGGTGAGCGGGGCGAGGAGCGCGCGGAGAACGAGGATAAAGCCGTCGTTGAAGCCCAGTCTCGTGTCATCAGCGCCGGCGGCGCTGCGCAGAGCACGCTGGGCACGTCCGGCCGCGTGGACACGATCAGCTTTGCCTCGGCCGCAAATTTGAGCCGTGATCTGAACCGCCCGGTGGAAGCGGGAACGAGCTCCGACGGCACGTTTGGTCTCGACGGTCGCTCGCGGCGCGAGTACTCTGGCCACGAGCTGCGCCAGACGCGCCGCAGCTATGCGTCGGATGCCCGGGACAGCAATGCATCTATTGCAGCCGCTGTGCTGGCCGCCACGCCGCCTGCATCGCGCTCGGGCCGGCATTCGCTCCCTGACGGCGTCAACAGCGATTTGCGGGCGGCCAACCGGCCAACGCCTCCAGGAGGTCACAGCATGGGCAATGAAGGCCACGCAGGAAGCAACGGCAACGGTAACGGCAACGCAGACCGCGTCGAGCGCACCAATAGCCTGGCACGCCGCGAGATCTCGCGTGTGGAGTCGATCCAGATGCGCAACGAGCAGCGTGCTGCAAGCCGTGAAGCGGCCATGGCGAGCGCTAGCGGAAGCCGCCACATAGGGTCGCCAAACGGCGGATCTGGCGGCAATGGTGGTGGTGGCGGGTCAGGCGGCCATTACGGAGCCGGCGGCAGCAACGGGGTTGTGGCCAACGGTTCTGGAGCTGGGATGGGCGCTGCGAATGGGAGCAACGGCACCAGCAGCCGGACGGTGTTCAACGAGAACATTGGGCGGCTCAACAAAGTGTGGGAAGCGCAAGAAGCGTCACGGCTGCGCGCCGGCGGCGAGGACGCCAAGATTTTCCACGGCGTCAAGTACGAGCGCAAGCAGACCGGGCCCTTCCAGGGCAAGCTGGTCAGCCCCGGCACGATCCTGTCGATTGACGGCGAGGACTATGTCGAGTACCGCGTCCTGACGAAGCCTACGTTTTTCTAAGTGTGCCCGACCGACCGACCGACAGCATGAGCAGCTTTCGTGTCCCTTTTATGCTTCCTCCCCCGCTCTCTCTCGACGACCTTTCACGCAGTCTCCCAGTGACAAAGAGCATCTGCGATTTGCTCTCTTTGATACCCACACCCACACTCCGTCTCTGTTCTTCACTCTCTGGATCGATGTTCGTGGCCGATGGGGGCTCTCTAGACTGTGGATCTAGGAATGGCGTTCGGTTCTTTTGTGATTCACTTTGTTTCCGCTTTGTTTTGTTCTATCCCCCCCCAGAAGTGCGTGTTTCGTGGCTTTTAGAATTGGTTCCAGTTTGCTTCACTGCTCCCCAACGTTTTCATAGTTCTTTGTTCTCTTTTCTCTTATTACTTTTCTCTCTTTCCCTATTCTGTTATACCATGCCTAGCAATCAGGCTCACGGTTGGCTTTTCGTTGTTGCTGCATTGCCTTGTGCATTCGTGTCTCGCGCTGATTACCCCCC
>LLKO01000026.1:0-124191 GCA_001513895.1 Graphilbum fragrans
CTCCCCCATCCCCCCTCCCCGGGAGGTCTTTCATTTCATATCCTGCTGTTTGTGCGTCATCCCTCCAACTCTCCGCATCTCTCACCATACCTCACCACCACCACCTCCCCAATTATGTCCCCAGCAGACGCCGCGGGCATCCCGCACAAGTACTTCAATATGTTCTCGGTGGTCGACCCGAACAACCCGCACCCCGAAAGCCTTGTGCGCACGCAGAAACGCAACAGACGTGTCTTTGTGTGCATACCATGCCATGACCGCAAGCTCAAATGTGACAAAGCTCACCCCTGTGGCCGCTGCCTGGCCATTGGGAAACCCGAAGGCTGCTTCTACACGACACCACAGGCTTCAACGGCATCGACAACATCAGCAGCATCCACGCCGTCATCGTCAGCAAGACGTAGTAGCAGCCACCGCAGCCGCCGTCCCCCAGCTGATGTGGCCTCTGTCTCTGCTGGCAGCTTTAGCACGCATGTGCTCGCTTTGCATTCATCCATGTCAATACCTATGCCAATGCCACTTCCGTCTTTGACAATGTCGTCGGCCGCATCCACGCCGCAATCATCACTGGCTGACACTCCGTCGTCGTCGTCGTGGTTTGCCGTAGAGCCTCCGCCGACAACGAGGGCCACGACGGCGGCAACACTATCCGCTGAGGAGTCAGACAGCGAGGCCCCCCAGACATACCAAGAGCAGATGAACGGCGCCGTGGTCTTCAGCCAAATCCCTGATACAAATCTTGACTATGCCCCAGAGGTGCCATCACAGCCGATGACCTTGAATGGAGTCACCCACTGGTACCGAATTGCGAGCCAGGTGTGTGTTCGATGTATGCATTCGGACAAAAAGACATCCTAACTAACAAGCCAGTTCTCCGAGGCTGTCCCGTTTCTGTTAGGAACACACCCATTGTGGCAGCATCGATACCGAGAGGTCAAGGGTCTTAAATACCTCTTTCTGAGCCTGCACGAAAACGTCAACTTTCCGTTTGGAACCAGCGACAGCGCCAACCAGCGGCCGTCTCGCCGGCAGATCATCGACATGCTGCCGTTAGGGGTCCTCGATGCCCTGGTGGCCCTCTACCTGCATTCGTTTAACACGACTCATCGGCTGTTCGAGCCTGGCCAGCTACAGCGAGAACTTGCCGAATTTCGTGCCGCCGAGCCGTCCATATTTTCTCTATCCTCTTCGTCTTCATCACCGGCAACGGAGGGAGGAACCGGATCGCCAGAAGATGTCTCGAGATTGGCATCATCGAGCACCACCGTCACTGCCAATTTCTACGAGTGGTTAGCCCAGCTCTGCATGGTGCTCGCTCTTGCATCCACAGTCGACGCTTCCGGCAGCCATCTTCTGTTAGCCCAAACGGGCTGCCCGGCCGCCGAGTGGACGCCGATGCTGATCGGAGCCGCCCAGGCGTGCTTCAGCGAGTCGCCGTACATGCTTGCGCCCACACTGGTAACGGTGCGGACGCTCTGCATGATGGTGATGGCGAAAATGATCGAGGCTAGCGGTGCGGGGGGCAGCATCAGCAGCGGAGGCGGCCAGGGAGGGCCTGGAGCAGGCTACGCACCGTTGGTGTCGCTGACGGGGTTTCTCTGGACCACGACGGCCGCGCTGAAAATGCACCAGCAAGAGAGGCCCGAGCAGCGCCATGTCTGGACGACAGTCTGTCTCCTGCAGCTGGACGCAGCCATGAGGACTGGGCTATGGCAGCCATTCTGGAACGGAGAGGGCGTGGGGGGGGAGGATGTTGAGGAAGATGACGAGGATGATGATGAGGAGGAGGACGAGAGCGAGGGGGACGAGGAGGACGAGGAGGACGAAGAGAACGAAGAGAACGACGGGATCGAGGGCGATGAGAGGGCCAACGGAACAAAAGAGGAAAGCCAAGATGCCCATGAGAACCACGAGGACCACATCGAATATGACAACAGCTACCAAAACGCCCTTGCCAGCCTTGTGCCCCTGCTCATCCGCGTCATCAATGCCGTCAACAACACGGCGCCCTCAATTTCGGCCGGCACAGCCGAGTCTGCTGGGCAGGTTCAGAGATGGGACCGAGAGATCCGGCGGCAGCTACACGCAGCTCAAACCGCTCTTGTCCACCCAGGACATCAACAGCAACAAGACGCCATCGCTGCCGACCAATACCGCTTCCTCTCGGTGCTCACCCACCGAGCCCTGCTGGCCCTCTACCACGCGGGGTTCTGTCGCTCGTTGGCCGATCCCGTGCAGCTGTGCCACCAGAGCGTCGTCATTGATAGTGCCATGGCTCTTCTCAGCATCCAAAACGCCTGGGAGGTAGCAGCAGCAGCAGCCACAGCTCCGGACGACAGCAGCTCCGGATCTTGCTCCAGCTGGCTCCTCGATCTGTGCCACGACGACTTTGGTGCCGCCATGATCTACATGGTGCTCATCTTGCGGGCCGCGCACCAGAGGTCAGTCCACGGCAGCGGTGCCCCGTCGGCAGTCGTGGCCTCCCACCCTCAGACCAAGCCCGAGCACGAAAACGCGGGTGTCCTCCGCCTCGGCAGCCAGGAAACTGAGGCCGCTATAGTCGCTGCCGTGCGCCAGGGCTACCAGGCCATCCGGACCCGGTCGTACCAGTCGGCGGCGCATTTCAACGAGTTCCTCGGCCTCGCTATTCTGTTTGCGTGCTTCCGTGGGCTGCGGACGACCTTTCCTGCAGCCTCGATAGCCACTCGGGAGAGCAGCATGCTCAGTGAGGTGGTGGATGCCGTCAACGACGTCGAGCGCGTCATCCAGGAGGGCCGGCAGCTCAACTACTTTGCCTCGACGACCGCCGTGCTGCCGCCGTCGTTGCCGATGTTGCCGATGACGGGACAGTTTGGCGACGGCGAGTTTCTCGACTTCGGGGGGCCCTGGGCGTTTACAGCATTTCCTTGAGGGCTGTGGCTTGGGGCTGGTTGTGTGCCCAAGGCTTTGCACCTTGGTTCAAATCAGACAGGTGGAAGCTTGGATGGATGGGGTTTTAGCAGGCAAATTCAGATACGATGTATGTTGATGACGCATGAACAAGATGTCTCTCATAATGCTAGGCAAATTCAATATGATGATTCGGGTCCGTGAGCCCTCCCAGCCATACGCAACACCCGCTACACAACACTCTCGGCCTCGTCGACCACGGCGACCCCCATGTGTGCCGTCACCAGATGCACGCCCACATGGTAGACCAGCGACAGCCCGAAATACAGCGCCAGAGCCACCAAAATGGCCAGCGGTCCGATCAGCGCAAACACGGTGAACCCAGCCGAGGCCGCCTGGAACGCGCTGCTGCCCGCCAGCTGCTCTGTCGTCAGTCCTGTCTGCAGCGCACTGAGAACAACGGCCGTGTACGCCAGCAGCGAGGCCAGCCACCGCACATTGTTCTGGAAAAAACGAGCCACCCGGTCTAGCCGGCCCGCCAGCACCGCGATCACCCCGACCCCGGCCCCGACACCCGGCCGCTGCAGCTCTGACAGCTCTCGCAGCCGGTGCAGAAGCAGCTCTCCATACTGGAAACGCGCGTGGAACCGCCGCTCTCGCACTCCGCGTGACTGGACGACCTGCCGAGCCAGCTCGCGCCACGCAGCCCACGTCACTTCGGGAGGCAGCAGCCCATGGGCCTGGGCCGTCAAAAAGTCGCTCTCGTAGGGGACCAGCGCGGCGTACGAGTAGAGGAAGCCAAGGGCACATGCTCGGATGTGTCTGACGGAGGGCGGCGACGAGGAGGACGTGGCTGTGGAGGCCGACGACGAGGACGACGACGAGGACGTCGATCCCAAAATGTCGGACCAGAACCGCGGATCCAGCACGAGCCGTGGCAGCGGCTTCAGATACAGCAGATCACAGCGGTTGCCCGTGCCTGTGGCGCTGCTTCCCAAACCCAGCCCCAGATGTCGGTCCATCCGTTCCGTCACGCAAATCGTCCGTCCCTGGTGCACACAGTCGTGCAGCGGCCGCGGCAGCGCCGGCCGGCCAAGCAGCCAGAACCAGTGGTGCGAGAAGCCGTCCAGCCGCCCAAGCCCGAATTCGGCGGCCAGATACGCTGGCGAGCTTAGCGACGGCACCGCGAGCTGGGGTGGCCGGCTCGTCTCGTCGCGAAAGACGCCGGGCAGGAGAGACGCAAGAGGAGGTGGCGGCAAGGACGCGTCTGGCTGGACCAGCACGTTGATGGAAAAGGGAGCCTCTGCCTTTGACGAGCTACAAGATTCTTCTTTTTCCATAGTGAGCTGTAGACAAAAAGCGAGCAGAAAAAAATCGAGAGAAGAGCAAGGACATGGATTTGGTCCGGGTTTGTCCATCTTTCGCCCTCCCTACCTTTATTACCATGTCTATTTATTCCAGGCATGCCTTTTACGAAACGTATAAAGAATGACACATTGTGAGCACCTGCCGCCGCCTGGCTGTCTTGTGCTCGCTGCCTGTAGTCACCCACGCGACCCAACTGTCATGTGCCTTGTCTAAGCTGGCGAAGCAGCAAGGCTGACCAGGCTCGACTCTAAGAAAATGAAATACAGGGCCTTAGCTGCAATAAATATGCATATGAAAGGCATCTGAGAAATACCAAGCATCCAAGATTTGAGACTGAGCCGTTCACGCGTGAAATGTGGTGACCAGATTGTGGTGGTCGATGATGTACAGTGTGGGGCGGTGTCATTCATACTGTACTGTAGAGGACCGAGCCGCAGCCAAGCCTGGTCTTGTAGACGATACCATATAGGCAGCAAAGAGATGTCTACAGAGAATGGGCGAGTGCGGTGCAATAATCTACGGACCGCTCTTAGAGAATATGCTGCATCCAGCCTTGGACCCATAGTGTCAGCGTGGCTGGGGTGCCCGGGAAATTGCTTCGTGATCGGAGCCGCAGCCCAACTTTCCGACCAGCACAATTTTACTGCAGCCCACAGCCTTAGCCAGGCAAAGCACGGGTGTGTGGGCGGTGTGTTGCGAGTAAGGCTAGAGCGGGTCTGCGTTGATTGCTGTTATTTTCATGTTGACACAGAAATAGGGGTCATCAAGCCTATCAAGATGGCCGAAGATGAATTACGCAAAGGTTTGGTTGATGTCTGATTGCGGTTATTCCCAGGTTGAGGCGAATAATGTACCAGTCAATACAGTGGTTGACCCAAAGCCCCGTAGGCTCGAAAGGATGGACAAACTTGTACAAAACACACGCAGTAATGGCTGAAAAGACTGACCAATCTCACAACCCTCTCCAGCAGAAAGCCACTGCACGAGTCTCTTCGGTGTGCGCGTGAGGCCTCTTGTCTAGCTCCCCATATCGGCTAATAGTTCTCTCCCATGTTCGCTTCCATCCCACCAACAGTGCTTCTTGCCGCCTGGGCCAGACAATTAGGCCGCACTGTTTCAGCTGCCAGCCGTCCCCCTAAGCTCGTATTTTGTATTGTGCCGTGTGTACCCCAAAAAACAGGACAAAAACTAACGTTTACGAGCAGGCACATATGGAGTAGGCCAAGTCATATGTCAGCCTGTTGGTCCCATGTTGTCCCAAGTGCTCCCCCCCTCTTCCCCCCCTTGCTTTGTTAGTCTATTCCTTTGCTTGGGCCCTCTCTGTTCGAGCTGATTATTTTTGCCCTTTTTGGCGCGGACTTGCACAAAATCTGATATCGCGTTAGAGCATTTCTCGTAGGCTCTTGCGGCATGCAGGACGCCATTTCGGGAAACGCTGGCCAGGGTATGCAGTGTAAATGTGCATAGCTGGACAGGGCACCACGCAACTACGCGAGAAAGCCTTGCCGTAACGGCCATAGTCCATGCCAGAGTGGATACTTTTGGCCTGCAAAAGCGGTCGTTTACTTTTTGACTTTTTACCTATCTGGGTCAAAAAACAGATTCCCGACGCTTTGGGTTAAAATGGCTGAACCGGTGTGCTCACACAGATGTTGCTATGATGTTGAGTCGGGTACGCCCTCTATATGAGGCTGGCTATTCGTCTCTCCCTCTGCCCTCTCTGCCCCCTTGAATTCCCCAGTTCTTAACTCGCAACCAGCTCTCATTCGGCATTCTGTCATTATCTTGTCTCCCTCTCTATCTGGATCATCTGCCACCAAGATGGATGCCTTTTGTCCCAACTGCCACGACATCCTCCGGGCTGCTCTCAAGCTTGATCGCACGCGAACCAAAAGGGCGTTCGACAGCGAGCCGGTCTATGGTCCTTTCACCGGAGGATGGGCAGCCTGCCATGCCGAGGCAACCGAGTCCACATGCCGCCTTTGTATGTCGCTCTTCCGTGCTCGGCGCCAGGAAACCTGCACCCGCGATGTGCAAAGTGGCGCAGCCCTCCATGAAAGTGTCCGCTGGGAGGCCCGTTGCGAGAGCCACTTCACTGTCAAATGCAACCTGATCGTGGCCAACGAAGAGCGCCTCACGTATGGCGTCTATCTTCATCGGCATGTCATGGATCCCGACGAAGGTAATTCGCTCCTTGCATGATGGTCATAACTGCCTTTTTTCTTGCTTTCTTCTGCTCTACGTATATGGCTGCTAACACAGCTTGCCATCAGCCCAGTACTTGCAGGCTAGCAGAGACACCCTGGGCAGTCTCACCTGGAGCCCCGGCGTGATCGAGCGGCTCAGTGCCAGGATCCACGATTGCTGCTCGTTCCACGACCGCTGCCCGGCACGGCCGACCGGTGAGGGCACTCTCCCGTTGCGGCTTCTAGATCTGAATCCAAATGGCGCAGCCCTCGTGCGTCCCCGCTCGACCGCCGAGATAGACGCTCTGTCCATCGCACAGATGCCGCTGGTGCGTCTCTGCGAGAACGTCGACGTGAGCCCCGCACGCGCGTACATGACTCTCAGCCACTGCTGGGGGCCCGAGGTAGCGCTCAAGCTGTCGCACGAGCGGTTGCCGCAGTTTCTCGAAGCCATCCCGGCCGGGCTGCTGCTGGCACCCGGTGCCAAAGTGTTCCGGCACGCCATCCAGGCGGCCAGATGCCTCGGCGTCCGCTACTTGTGGATCGACTCCCTCTGCATCAACCAGGACGACGGGCGCGAAAAGGCCACGGAGATCCAGCGCATGCAGACCATCTATGCCGGGTCCGTCGCCAATTTGTCCGCCACGGCGGCCGTGACCGGCGACGGCGGCCTGTTCTTTGACCGCGCCGACGTCCTGCTCGACATGCTCCCCTTTTGGTGGCACAACAACAGCATCGCGGCCAGTCCCGGCATAGGGGGAGACGACCAGGAGTACATGGTCAGCTACTCGCAGTTCCGCTCCGACGATCTGGTGCATGCGCCCATCAACAGCCGCGGCTGGGTCTTCCAGGAACGCTTCCTCGCGCCTCGCGTCATCCATTTCGCGCGGACCCAGGTGTACTGGGAGTGCATGGAAGAGAACGGCGCTGACGCCGACGAGGTCACGCCTTGGACCCAGGACCACCGCAGTCCTGTCTACAACAGCAAGCGCGCTCTGCCTCTGGCGGGCGGCGTCGACAACATGGATCGCGATGCCTGGATGGCCACGTTCCGCGACGTCATCACCAAGTACGCGCCGCTGAAGCTGTCCTACTGCTCCGACAAGCTCGATGCCATTGCAGGCATCGCCAAGGCCGTAGGTGTCCGCGCCCAGCTCCGAGAGAGCGATTATGTGGCCGGCATGTGGACGCACGACTTGCATCGGTTCCTCCTATGGGAAGGCTGGCACGACCCCGCGGCCCAAACGAACGGCCATCAGCAGGACGGAGACGCCAGCCATACGTACATTGCTCCCTCTTGGAGCTGGGCTAGCTTCAGCGGTAGTGGTATTACATACTCTGAGTTCCAGCACGACAGCCTCATTGAGGTGCAGCACGTGTCTACAGAGCCTGTGCTGCCGGGAGGAAGTCGGTTTGGCCAGCTCGCTGGAGGTTCGCTTCGTCTTCACGGACATCTCTTGGAGGCCCGGCGTATGCGCTCGAATCAGCGCTTTGGCATCTGCGTGCATGCCAATGATACATCCAAGGCGGCGTTGTATTTTGAGGCAAACTCTTTCGGCCTGGAAGTGTCCGGGGTGGGCATTGGACCGCTGAAAGAGATTGGGGTGGCCTGGGATGCGATTGACAGGGCCCAGCAGAGGAAGGAGCTGGCAACGGACCAGCAGGATGTCAAGTTGGACCGTGACAGCGCTTGGGAGGACATGAACGAGGCCGTTGCCCTGCTTCCTGTTTCCCAGAGCCTAGATGACGGCGCGCTTGTCCTCAACGGCCTGGTGCTCCAGGCAACTGGTGCACGAGAGAACCAGTATCGTCGGGTTGGCTACTTCTCAACTGGTTCGCCGTCAGCTAGTCGAGCCAATGATGAACTGCGTCTGCAGCTTCTGGAGGCAGAGCAGGGGATGGTCGAGTTGGTGTAGTTGAGTTTGTGTAAATACAAGGGAAAAGGGCGCAGTATCAAGTCAGTGTTTTTGGTTTGTCGGGAAGGTAGCAAGGCAACAATATCAGGTCAGTGTGTTTGGTTCATCGGGAAGGCAACAAGGCAACAATATCAAGTTGGTGTGTTTGGTATATCGGGAAGGTAGCAAGGCAACAATATCAGGTCAGTACGTTTGGTTCATCGGGAAGCTAGCAAGGCAGCAATATCAAGTTGGTGTGTTTGGTTTATCACAATATCGGGTCAGTGTATTTGACTATTAAATTACAAGGCAACGGGTCGTTGATATACTGGGTTTGTCGAGAGCTGCAAATCTGAAAAATAGTAATGATTTAGTTTGATATTGCAGACATGTACGGAGTACAAGTATATTCAATAACAGTAAACTCCTATTTGAAAGCTCATTATCTACAAAACCTCGTCTCCCCACGTCTGAAATAGAGGACACGCTAAAAAACAAGTCGAATGTATACTTTGATGTTTCTGACTATTCATATACGCGAGCCATGTCTGACACGGTAATAGTAGTCAGGTAGCTCATATTGATACTCCCGGCTTCTTGGTGTTCTTGGGGGAGTTGTCGCCCAAGGCACAACTGATTTATACTATGCCCGTAACTTACTCTGAAGTTAAGAATCACATTGCCATGTTCCCGCCTTTCCTGTTTGCACGAATACTCAAACCCGGAGCCTTTTGGACATGATTTACGATAGACAGCATGTTTTATTTACACTGACTAGGACACAATGAAACTGGTACTACAATGGCAAAACCAACTTTAATACACGACCTAAGTTGCAAAGTAAACATCACATTTTGTGCCTCTAATAGAGAAAACTACGAGAGGGGTGTTTGGGGGCGCGTTGCTCTCGGGAAGGCGTTAAACGCGGCCTTCGGGGAGAACACATGGGAGGAGATTCAGCCTGGCTGATAAGAGGGCACTGTTTGCTACGGATTGTGGTGCATTTGCCCGAAATACCAATACTCTAGGATGCTGATCGCCAATATAAACAAACAAGAAAAGCAATAAAAGAAAGAGCAAAGGACAACAAGAAACAGCCCGAATAAAGGCATGCGGATGAAACAAAAACACAAGTGACGGCCCATCAAAGAGGTGGTGTTGAGGCTAGTCAAATGGCTGAATGTGCAACAAAGATGCCTTTGAGGCCCAACGTCTTGAACGAGAGCTAAAACAGGACATCGGGAATGTCGAAGGAAGACTACCGTTCCAACGTCGGCCAAATACAAAATAGAGTTTGTACGGAGCACGTATAAACGTATAACGTATAAATAAACACATTTATTCCGAACGCGCTCATTCCGGGAAAAGAAGGGTGCAATCTAGGGAGAATAGCAGCACAGCCTCATGTAGATGACGACAACCCACATGGCACATTTGTTGGATGTAGACAAAAACAGGAACTACGCCAGAGTTGTGCCTGAGCTACGCCTTACGCGTATGTTTAGTGTATTCTACACGGCTTCTGGCATTTTTTTGACAGCCGGGAGCTATTGTTTCGCGTCTGGTTTATTCCGACGATCAAACCGCCACGATCCTTCTACATACATGCCGGTTCGTTTTCCCCGTTGCACCAGCGAAGAGGCACATACTGTGTGCACAAACACATGTTTGGTTCGCGGCGGGCGGTTCCGAGTGCCAGAGAAGAGCGGCGAGCCAGGGAAACAAGAAAGAGAGGCATGCGTCGGCGATTTTCCGTGTTTTGAAAGATGGCAGTAGTTGGTAGCGGCACGGGACGGAGAGAACGTGAAAGAATGGAAGAGACGGGGGGAGTGCTTGCTTCTTCTAGGAGGAGGTCGGCGACGTCTCCGGTCTGGCCAAGCCGTGCCTTGTTTTCTGTGGCTCAGCCCCATTCCATATTCTGCATTGTTTCTTCCTAAGAGTACATACGAGTACGGGGACGTAGTCGTATGCGTGGGTTGTCCTGAGTACGAGTACTCCTTACGAGAAGTGACATTGTACATATGAGTACATAGCTGCATGCGGATTTGCAACGCGCCCCGTGCTCTCCCCTCTCTGGTGCATCGAAGTGGAATAGGACCAGGACCAGACTCCATCGTTCGCATGTAGGTGAACGGAGCAACGAGTGTGCTTTCCTCCGCCCAGTGTCCCTTTGTGCAGCAGAATCAGGGGGAGTGGTCCGCCAATGCACATACTAAAGATAGCAAAGAGTCCTCCACGCGGGAATAAAAGTCTGCAACAGGGCGGCAGTGGAACATTCGGAGTGCGAGCATGTGCGGCCATCCATTCTTTGTCGAGCGACAGGGTGCGACAAGAAACGTCGAGTACTCGTACAGTACACAGTGCAAGAGGGCGGAAACGCCTGGCATGGAAGCGACAGGCACGGAGAATGCGGCGACGCGCCGACCTCCACAGATGCATCTTGCCCTTATGCTAGCCGAGACCGAATCGAGGATGCGGCCGCCCAAAGCGGCCGCATCAGCTGGCCGGAGCCAGCTGAGCAGGCGGCTGCATAACACGCAATCTGCCGTCGATGTTTATCCAAGAGGGCGTACCGGTGCAGCGAAATTGCGTGGCAGAATACTCCTCCCCTGAATGCAGCCGCGAGCGTGGCGCTATGGCTGTGATCGATCCTGCAGAACAGTTGCTGACCGATGTGCTTACGAGAATAGTCTCCTCAAGGTGAGCTCGATACCCTGTCGATGTACGAGTACGGACGACCTATGTTACATACGTCTGGAGTTTAGGAGTACTCCGTATTACAGCTACAATTGGCAAGCTCAAGTGCTTGCATTTAGATCCCTGTTCTCCCCACTTTACGTGGCCGTCTGTTGAATACGATTATGAGCAGTCGTACAGAGGTCACCGCCGGCGGATGAATACTTGCATTGGGGGTACTTGAGGTGTAGCATTTGCGGTGGTATGGATGGAAATGGGATGTACTCCGTATGTGCATTGGATACGACTTATTTGTACGAGACGCGCCCTGTGAGACTCAACGGCTTGCCACCGGTTCTCCTTTTCATTGCACGAGTCATGTTGCACGTCTCCTGAGGACGGCTTCTGCATCTCTTGGCGTCCGTCTTCGTTTTCTGTGTCTGCAGCTGTGTAGTGAACTGAGTAGTAGGATGTACTCCGTATATATTCTTGTGAATTCATATGTAAGATACTCCGCACACTACACTACACCACGGAGTACTCCGTACTCGTACTCGTACACTAACTACACTACTCGTACAAACACCACATACATACTCCTAACTACCGAGTTCGTGTGTATCGGAAAGCACATGTCCACATTGAGCAGAAATAAAATTGCAGAGCAGCTCATCATTAGATGCGGGAAGTATCACTGGCAGCAAATAGCGCGTCGCAGGTACCTGTCGCTAATGAGAGGCCCTGTAAGCTGCAAGGGCCCAAGGGGACAACGCTCCATTGTGCCCGCTAGAGAGGAGGCGCTAATAGATGAGAGACAGGGGGCCGACCCCTGGCGCTGTCTGCGGACGGGCGCTGTGATTGGCTGCCGCCCCACAAAGTGGCTGCCCGTAGCGCAAGGGGTAAGACAACCTGTTTCTTTTTTCGTCTAAGGTTGGCCCATTTGGTGCTCCGTACTTTTTCAATTCCTCCAGAGACTGGGAGCTTCTTCAACAAACAGGCACAGCGTGTGTGCAGCAGCGGAGCTTTTGCCAGTTCGCGCGCGGCCGACGAGTGATGAGCTCCACCGACCCTTTTTCTTCTTTTCCCGGTCCCTTTCCCTTTGGCTTTCGTTGCTTGGCTCCCCGTCTCCCTTCTCCCTGGTCACCGTTCTTTGTTCTCCATAATGATAGAGAGCGAGACGCGTTGGCGGCCAATGGCGTGTCGCCGTGGATTTTCGTGCATGCGTGTTTCTGTAGAGTTCCTGGTGTGTGTGTATGTGTATGTATGTGTGTGTGTATGTATGCATGGAAGCCGTAGTGTTGAAGATCCGAGCAAGCCGTGACAACACGCAACGCGGTTGGGTCTGGCTTACATGAATTCAACGACGAAGCTTACGGACGACTGAATTATACTCCGTGCACGACAACT
Source organism: Graphilbum fragrans (assembly GCA_001513895.1). Taxonomy (NCBI): domain Eukaryota; kingdom Fungi; phylum Ascomycota; class Sordariomycetes; order Ophiostomatales; family Ophiostomataceae; genus Graphilbum; species Graphilbum fragrans. The sequence goes on from LLKO01000026.1 coordinate 12,422, forward strand.
GGGCGACATACTACGGGTACAATACGAGTAGACTACATACGAGCACACTACATACATACATACTCCGTGCTCACCCATCGTTTCTCCTCTTGCCACGGCTACGACCAGGATCTTCCAACTTGGCCCAGCGATACGACCTATCGTTGCAAGTAGCTCTGATTTGCTTTGATTGCTTTCCCCAACTCAGCAGCCAATCCTACGTCGTCGACAAACGGCCCCCCAGCTTGTGGCCTTTCTTCCCCTTTTCCCGGCCATCGTCCCCCTCTCCAACGCAACGTCGCCGACCATGCCGGCGTGACCCTCGACCAGTGGCCGGCCGTTTTGATTCTCGTCGCTCTCTTTTTTCCCACCCTGCCTGTGCGTACGACGTGCACTGCACTACCCCGTTGCCCTCCCTTTTGCGTGTGTGCACATTGTCGATTGCGATAGGCCAAGCTCGACGGGCGGCCGTAAATTAAAACCATCATGGCTCTCGATCTGCCGTCCTCCTCCTCGGAGCCGGACCACCACTACCACACCTCCCCGTCTTCTGGTGTTCTTGCCTTTCCTCTTGCCTCTGGTGCTTCTGTTCCCGGCTTCCCTAGCTCTCCCTCTGGTTCCTCCGTGGCCCTGTTGACCCCTTCGGCCTCCTTATCGTCCATCGACTCGTCGTCCACCCCCTCGCAGCTGAATACGACGATCGTCAGCACCGTCAGCAGCTCTGCCACCACAGTGGACGAGGAAGAAGACGAAGACGCTGCCCACCCAGACGAGGCAGCTTCGGTCCCGGCGAGCTCCCCGAAGCGGCTGTCCCACCGGCCCCAGCCACTGGCCCTGCGGACCAGCAATATCAGAGACAGCAAATACAGCAAATACAGCAAACACAGCAACAGCAGCAGCAGCAGCAACCGCAACAGCAGATACAGCATTGGCAGCGCCCACATTCTGCCACGAACAACCTCGCTGACCGCGCTGCCCAACATCTCGACGATCACGACCGGACTCGATCTACAAAGCCGGCGAACGCAGAGCGTGGCGTCTTCTGGTCGTCTGTCTGGCTTTGGATCTCCCAGCCCTCGCCCCAACAGCCTGGCCCCCATCAAGCGCAAGCCCGTTGGATCTGGTGCTTCTGTATCGCCATTGGCTGTGCACTCCTTGGCCTCATCTCGGGACATTGATATTATCGACAGCGACAGCGACAGCGGCAGCGAATACCCGATAGAGCTGGAGCCGCCGCTGGAGGTGGACTCGGAGCACTCTCCCTCTCCCTCTCCCTCTCCCTCTCCCTCTCACCTTCTCTCCCACTCGTCCGCCCACTCCCTCTCCCACCGCCCGCAGCCCTCTGCCATCACGGCCGCGTCCGCCGCTCTGGACCGGTTCTACGTCGACACTGACGACGAGGGCGAGGACGACGACTACGTCGGGCACTATCACGACGAGCAAGACGACGAAGACGACTTTGACCACGACGCGGATCGCGATTCGGATCTGCCGCGGCCTGAGCACCGGTTCACGCGGTCGTATTCGATCGACAGCCCAACGCTGTACGACTTTCCCGACAACGGCGGGCTCAAAAACGCACAGGGTCTGGTGAGCATCGGTGCCGAGGTGACGTCGGAGACATCTGCGCCCAGTTCGGCGGTGGAAGCGAAACAAAGGTGCGTGTCTTTGTGTCTTTGTGTCTCGTCTTTATGACTTGTGTCTTGTCTTTATGTATCTCATCTCTTTATGCATTTCGTCTGCTAATCCGCCGGTAGACCCGAAACCCAGGTCGTAGCCGCTGCAGACGAGCGTCGAAACAGTTCGGCCAGCATCCCTGCAGCTTCTCAAACACCCCTACCCACCCTCTCGCCGCATCATGACCGGGACCTGACCACCACTGCCACCACCACCACCACAGACCCGGAAAGTGAGCAGATCCACGCGGGAGAGCAGTTCGTTCACGGACCAGCCGAGGACGAACACGAGAACCTGGACCGTAATATAACGCCAGAGTCTACCATGTCCTTCTTCTCTCGCAAGACTAGCCCCCCCCATCTTAGTCTTGGATCTCTCAGCAACAACAACGCTACTTCCACCAACACCAATCACCTCAGTGCACACAGCGACGCCCTTGACTCGCCCGACGGAGACTCTGTGTACTCGGCCTACGGAGACAGCAGCGAAGACCTAGTGCCTGCCACAGCGACGACGGCCATTACTTCTGCTTCGGCCGTGACCGTGACCCCCATCAAGACCGGTGCACCGTCAGACACGCTCAAGCCGCTGCCCAAGTCGCCGGCGTCGTCGAAGCTCGCCACGTTCTTTGGGTGGTCGTCAGCGTCGCCGTCCGGAAGCGAGTTTTCAGACCGCGGATTCTCTCCGCTGCCGTCACCGCTGTCGTTCCAGAACCAGCCTCTGACGCCGTCGCCTCTGCATCCTACGTCGTCCCTCACTACCACCACCTCCCCGCCCCCCCCGACATCCCCCACCCCCGATGCCTCCTCGCTGTCTTCCCAGGACCTCGACGCTCCCGAAGACAGCAGCAACGCGCATTCTACACACGCGAATATCCAGGCCATCCACACTCATGCAGCGACAGATATCACCGCCTTGGGATACTGCGAAACTGACTTACAAACACCCCCCGTTACCGGATCTACCGTGCGGGCTTCCCCCCCCTCGCCGACCACAAACACAGTCGCACAAGCATCACCACCACCCCCCCCCAAACCACCCAAATCACTACCATCACTACCGCCACAGGCACAAGCACAATTACGAGAAGCAGCGCCCGTTTACGGAGGCACACCCTTATCGGTAGCGTCGGCGTTGCCGGCATCGGCGGTGCCGATTGACGAAATGGAGGACGAACTCAAGGCGATCAGCGCGGAGCTGGCCGGGTCGATCCGGCGCGAGATGGACCTCGAAGACCTGGTGGACCGGCTGCAGGCGGAGGTCAGCAGCAACGGCGGCGGCCAGGCGCCGGGCAAGCGGACGAGCGACTACTTCTCGGACTCTGGGTACGGCGGCAGCAGCAGCAGCAGCAGCACGAACGGCAAGTTCGGCGACTACGACGCGGCCAAGGAGGAGATCGCGCAGGTGCAGCGGCGCGCGGAGCAGGAAAAGGCGCAGATCCGGCTGGAGCTGACGGAGAAGCTGTCAGACGAGCGCGTGCGGCGGCGCGGGCTGGACCAGCAGATCAAGGAGCTCAGCGAGCGGGCGGCGGCGGCCGAGCAACAGCGGCACCTGGAGAAGGAGCAGGAGCAGCAGGACGTCAGCGGCCGCGTGCGGCAGCTGGAGCAGACGTGCGAGGATCTGCGGCGGCGGCTGGCGGAGGAGCGGGGGACGCGCGAGAACTTTGAGGACCTGCTGGGCGCGATGAAGAGCGAGCTGCGGAGCACGGCCAACGAGCGCGACAACCTGCGCGACGAGGTGGTGCCGCAGCTGCGGGCGCGCGTCGAAGGGCTGGAGCAGCAGGCGGCCGAGCACGCGCGCCAGACGTACGAGGCGACGCGGCAGCTGCAGTCGCTGCGGGACGAGAACTCGAGTCTGCGGGCCGCGGGGATTTCGGGCGTTTTGGGGAGCGCCGGGCCCACTTCGGCGCCGGGCCCCACTTCACTCGCCGGCCCCGGCCTGTCGCGCTCGAACACGGTGAAGCGCGAAGGCGGGGCGGCGGCGTCGTCGACGACGGGCGAGTCGCGCGAGGCGCTGGCGGAGCGGCTCAAGGACGTGGAGGCGCAGCGCGACGCGCTGCACAGCGCGCTGCGCAGCCTGCTGGAGCGGCAGGAGTTCCAGAACCGCGAGAACGACAAGAAGATCAAGGCGCTGGAGACGGAGCGCCAGCGGCTGCTGGCGGCGTCGCCGCAAAAGGCCGGCTACGAGCGCGACGTGGCCAACCTGCGCGAGGAGGTCGGCGTGCTGCGGCGGCGCGCCGAGGACGCGCTGGAGCAGAAGTGGCAGGTCGAGAAGGGGCTCGCGGGGCTGAAGATGGACCTGGACCGCGCCGAAGAGGAGATTGCGCATCTGCGCACGATGCTCGGCGAGATGAGCCCGGACCGCGCCGCCGACGCTGACGCCAACGCCGGCGCCGACGCCGGCAGCCTCGACAGCGCCTACCGCCGGCTGCAAGCGGCCTATGCCGACGCCCTGGCGCGCATCCGCGCCCTCGAGGCCGGCGGCCGCCTGCCGGCGTCGCTCATGGACAACCCGGCCGAGCAGTCGGCGCTCGAGGGCCTCAAGGCCGCCCTGGCCGCGGCGGCCGACGACCACGCGCGGCTGACGGTGGCCGCAGCCTCGGGCGCCGCCGACGCCGCCGCCCGCGAATCGGCCATGCTCGCCGCCGAACAGGGGCTCGCCGCCGAGCTCGACGCGTCCGCGCGCCGCGTCGAGGAGCTCGCGCAGCAGGTGCGGGCGCAGCTCGCGACCAACGCGGCGCTGCGGGCGCGCCTCGCCGACATGGTCGCGCGCGGCGAGGCCGACCAGCGCGCCCACAAGGTGCAGATGGCCGCGCTCGAGGAGCGCCTGCACAAGCTCGAGGACCAGCTCGTGGCCGCCCAGACCGCCGCCGAGGACCGCGTCGCCCGCCACGAAGAGCAGCTGGCCGCCCTCAAGGCCACCGCCGCCCAGCCGCAGGGCCTGCAGCGCCTGCGCGACTCTGCCGCCAACACCGGCGCCGTCTCGCCGCGCCAGCTCGCCGCCGCCGCCGCCGCCGCCGGCACCAACTTCCTCGGGCCCCCGCGCTCGCCCATGTCGCCCGTGTTCGCCATCAACGGCCGCCTCGTGCCCGGCGGATCGGCCGCCGGCTCGCGGCCCAGCAGCCGCGGCAACGCCAGCAGCGTCTACAGCGACGGCGCCGCCGCCGCCGCCAGCATGACCGCCGCCGCCGCCGAGCTGCGCGCCGAGCAGCAGGCCCAGATCACCACGCTCAAGGCGCGCGTCAGCGAGCTCGAGGCCGCGCTCACCGCCGCCGACCGCGAAATGCAGGAGGTCGTCGGCCGCATGAGCAGCGCCCAGATCGAGGTGCTGCAGGTCCAGGAGGAGCGCGAGCTGGCCGTCCGCGAAACGCGCCGGCTGCAGCGCCTGCTCGAGACCGAGCAGGTCAAGTCGTTTGAGGAGCGCTTCCGCACCCTCGGCCGCTCGGCGACGGCCGCATAGTGCGCTGAGCCGCACCGAGAGAGCGCCTGTACGCTATGAACAGCATGGGAGGTGTTGACTTGCATTTGATTTGGACGTTTTGTTTATCTTGTGTTTTGTGTTTTGTGTTTTGTGGTTTCGGTTTCTGACGGCTTCTTTACGGCTTCTTACGGCTTCTTTTCTCACTCACACGGCGCTGCTTCTCTTCTTTCTGTACACGGCGTCTACTTTCTATTGGCGTCCGATTCGCTTCACATCACGGCGTTGTACCAACGAGCACATACGCGAGAGCCCACGCCGGCTTGTATTGTTAATATTTAAATGTTAGTGCTGTCCTGCATTGCAGGCACAGCGTAGATAGTTCTTGCCACGGCAAGTAATGTACGATATTCATCGACCTGGAAGTGATGCTACTGCGAGACAAGGACTGTACGATAACCATCAACCTGGAAGTGATGCTGCTGCGAGAGACCAAGGACTACAAGACAACCAGGCGGAGACAGAACGACCTGCCTCGTTCAATCCCCCACTGACCTCCAGATGCTCCATCCTGCTTCTCCCCCGAATCTCCCAGCCGTCGGCCGCCCGCCGTCGGCCGCATCTTTCGACCCCCGTCACAATGACACCCTGCCGATCCAAACCTCTTCGTACGTCCGCTGCGTCCTTACAGCCTCCCCAGCTTCTACTTTCGACCATGATCCTCGTGCGACCGAGAGAGCAATGCCACATATCAAGACTCCTTTCTCGGCTTCACTTTTCCCGTGCGAGGATCCCCTCTGTCTAGCGATATACACGCCCCAGCCCAAACCGGCCGTTTGCCTTTGGTGCTGCCGCGGAATGTTTCTTTTCCATCCGTTCAGCCTGCGCGATGGTCCACCTCGGGCACCCCGTCTGGATGAGGGTTTTTTGCTCGGTTTCTTCTGCCCGTAGCGACCCGTTGTCCATCTCCATCTCTCGCACTCGTGGCTTTTGCCCGTGAAAAGTCTTGCTCAACTATGCCGAACGCGTACGCAATATGCTTCACCAACGCCCCCTGTATCGGACATCCAGCCACCGCACTTTCACCCCTGCTCGTCCCCGAACTCGTCGTCGTATGCCCTCTCCAGAACGAGTCCTGGTAGCGTCTCAGCAGCGTAGCACGGTGGACGAGTATTGCCTGGCTTAAGCTCTTTCCTGAACCGGCATGGGCGTGAATGTATGTAGTACGGAGTGCTTGTGCAAAATCTACAACGACGATACTCCACGACTACGACTGCTCGGAAAGACCACAAAGGGGGCGTCTTCCCCTTCGATCAACCTTCTGGAAGGCCGAAACAGGACAACTAACGGTTGGCACTATGAAGACCTGCATTGCACTAGACCAACCACGATATCTCATACCACGACACCATATGGCGGTACACTATGGCCAGATTGAGCAATGTGCTGCATTAGTATCTCGCATAGGCAGGCTAGTTTAGTGCGAATCCTGCGCTCTTTTGTAGCGTCTGGCTCGACATCTACAAGTACGGAGTTGGACGTGGAGGAGAGAGCCGTGGCAAGTTCCGCTCTGCGCCCTCTGCGGCCGTGGTGACGCTGGACTCGTACTCCTAGGTAGGAGCGTATGGGCAGAGATCGCCGAGCCATGGGCACAACAGATTTCTCGCCGAGATAATAGCCGTACATTCGCTGTTGTGCAAAAATTGCGCAAATGCAAACCCTGCACCAGCGCTGTCGGCGTCGCCGCGACCGGGCTATCACAAAGGTGTGTGCTGCTCTCTACGGCGTAAACGAGCGTTGGGACTACGCCCAGAGAGGACAAGAGAGGGCGCGACGAGGCCGGCTCCTGATCAGTGCTCCCAAAGAGAGTGGAGGCCGCGACTGGGGGACGATGCCGGATTGGTCAATGGACAAGGAGAGGTGCGAGGTGCGAGATAAAGATGATCCTGCGTGCATGCTGGTTCGTCAGAGCTCTGGGATAGCCTGCCTGGATGGCTTGGCTTGCCAGGTGTTTGTCCGGATGTCGTTTCTGCCAGGGTAGTGCATCCCGCGCGGGCAAACATCTTGGGAAAACTTGGCAGCCCTTCGTCTGTGGCCGTCGTATGTGTGCATCGTAGTAGCCATGCATATACTCCGTAGATGACACCGAATCCTGCCCCCCTTCCTGCACCGGAAGCTGTGAGCAAGCATTCATGCCACCTCGTATTCGACAAAGATATGCACCACACGGAGTCATGTGTTTCGCGTGTCTAGCCTTGTTTCGACGAGGGGGGGTGCTTGGATGGTTGAATAGAGTATGTACCCGTCCTCGTTCCTGGACATTGTGCCTGGAGCGATCGACGCAAGTGCTGCAGTACACCTCCTTGGCTGTGTCCCTGAGGCGATCCTTGCTGATCCCCCGTTTCTCTCGCGGTGGCTGTGAGCTAGTGTGAGCCACAGCGACCTGGCACTAGGAACTTGGCCTCGCTGTCGTAGACTACTCCGTACTCGTAGTTACTGCCCGTCCCATCGCGGCCGATGACCTGTTTGCTTTGCTCTTATTTTGCCTCCAGTGGAGCCGAAGCTGAAGCGTCTTGCCAAATCCTTCCGTACAGGCAATGCCGGCCAGGCCGCCATCAGTGATGGAGCTGGTGTTCGGGTGCCTCGAACGCGGTACAAAGTACGCAGCGCTCGTAGTATTGCGGCGAGTGCTACATGCCGCTTGTGGCTGTTATAGACGGGCATTCCATAACACGGATGTGAATATCTCTGTACTGTAATCTCGCCTGACGATGCAAATAGGGGTAAGAGAGTATGCCTCTTTCGGCGGGTTGTGCGCAGCAGCATCCGCACTAACCCGCCAATACTCCGTGTGAGATGAGACAGCCCCTGTTGGAATGGACATCCCAGAGAAGCCAGACGTCGAAGCAAACAAAACGCTGCCGGCCGCCACGGTGAAGTCTACATTGCCAACGCGGAGGGTTCCGCGCCATTGATAAGGCGGTGCTGCAAGCTTGTCCGTACCACGCTGTGCTGACAGGCCGGATACATGAAGTATTCGTCAAACACGTAGCCTGTAGTATGAGTGTGCATTTCGTATCTGACAAAGGCAGAGAGTCCCAATGAAGCCTCCAGTGTCGTAGTCGTCGATGCGGCCCCTGGCGCCACCGACTTGGCATGCATGATGGCCCTAGCTCGAAAGCAGCGCAGCAGAAGCGCATTGTCGAACAGTGCAGCGAGGAGAGCGTGCGTGCGCATGAACGGCTGACGGGGACGAGTAAGCAGACAATATCGTGAGCATCTGAGCCGTTACAATCACGCAGGTCCCAGAAAACGATGGAAGCAGCACAGAAGAACGTCGCCGGACGAGGAGGAAAGCACGGTTGGTGCTGCCTGCCTAGATGCTCGGTGTCTGGAGGCAAGAGAAGCCTCGGACGGAAGGCACGCAGCATAGCTCTTTCTCTCTGTACAACTACGACGTTCTCGTTCGTACACTACAACTCCTGCATCGCTCAATTTCTTAGGTGGCATCGCCGCCGGATTCACTGGAACCCCCACAGCAGCGCTGCCTCGTGCCAGCCAATAGCGGCCGCTGCCGTCCTTATCTTTACACCACGCTGTTAGTGGGCGGAATTTGTCTTGGCGTGGCCGACAGTTATCTCATTCTTTTATTCCATTCTCTTATTCTTTGGTTGGCCAGCAGCGCACTAGACCCGAAGAAGCCTAACCGTGGACCCCATCCCCTGGGTATTCCGTGTTTTTAGTGCGAGAGCCTTACTCTGAACGGTCAATTTAGCGATATCTCTGTTTATGTGGGATGTACATTGTACGCTGTCCCAGCACCCCTACGAGTACCGAATGAACGAGTCGTCCTCGTAGGCGTACTCCGTACTTGTAGATACCTGAACGCAAATCAGGAATTCCACACACTATCATATGCTTGAAGCTTGGTCTGTGCAAACCAAAATGCCGCACACTCCGACAAGTGCTCGCACAAGTACTCGTTCTCTGCTCATTTCAACCGCTCACTCCTGTCTCGAACCCGCTCGGCCTGCAACGCCGGCCGCCTAGGTCTCACCTTGCGCTGTCTTGGGCCCCGGAAAGCAATATTACGGCTCCCTGTACTCGTACTTCTTTTTCATACTGGTACATACAGCGCGTGGATGCTGGCGGTCTGACGTGCACTCATTCCTCGTCGGGCAAGTTCCACGTCTCGTCGTCATGTCCTCTGAGACCGTTGGCCCTGTCATCCCCATTGACGTTCTGTGCTGTGCTATTTTTCTCCATCTTTGCTATTTCTCTCCATCCACGCGCCTATTATTCTCCATTTGTGTCTAATCTTTGTTTCTCCAACCGTCGTCGATGTCTGTCGTTCTGTCACTTCTCTGGCCATGGAATTTCGTGGCACGATTGGCCTTTTGTTCCAGCTTTGAATCAATCGCATTGTCCGGAGCTCGTAGGCGTCCGTGAAGTCCTGTAGTCGCCGACCTCTCCCTACGACAGCCTTGTACAAGTACTCGTACTCCTACAGGTACATACTCGTATGGAGGCCACACCACAATACAACTACTAGCAGCTCCCCACCTCCCAACTTTAGTGGCGTGTCCCCTGCTGGGGGGTGTGGTTTGCTCAGCCTAGGCCTCGCCTCCTCTGCTTTCTTTTCTCGTTTCTCTCTCGATGCTCTGACGCTGTCAAATACGCAGGACACCGATGTATGCACCCCGTATCTCACAGACTCGTACATTGCGAGTCTCGTACACTACTCCATACCACGCCACCTGCCGCATCGCCCTACTGCGTACTATTTCCGGGTTTGCCGCCTCCTTGCGTCGACATGGCCATGAGAGCGCTCCGTATGCGTTCATTTTCACAAGAGGCGGATGTTACCCGGTCCTCGTCTCGACTGGCAAAACACAGGCGTCTCATTTGTCTTGAAATGCTCGTATTTTTCTCCGTAGTCTCACCGTGGCCAAGCCCGACGATGACAATCATTCACAGAAATACTTTGTTTTTTCAGGATTTTAGTTCTTTGGACCTATTGGCCTTTTCGTTGGCCCCCTCTGTCCCCTGGCCCAACCCAGTGTTTCGCCCCCAGTAGTTTCTTTCGGTCGATGGAATTAGCTGCAGCTGTGTCCGGCTGCTCACAACTTTGTATGCAGTAAACTAGCGTAGTCGTAGGCTGTCGCCCCCCTCTTCCTTTCTGTTCTGAGTCCCCCATCCCCCCAGCTGCAAGTGGCTTAGCAGATATGGAGAAACCGTTAGCCAGTGTTCTTGTGGCCCTGGTTAGTCTCCCGCCTTTTTTGAGCTGGTCGTAGTTGTACTCCCATAAGAGCGTCGTTGGCGGGCGATGCAACTGCAGAGAGACGGCGCCCCGAATCAGAGATACATATGTAGGTATGAACATCCCACACCACCACCCACTTTTCCTTGTCTCTCGTCTCCCATCTTGCAATCTTATTTCTCGCACGCCTCACTTACTTTATACCTGCGTGTGTCTGCCCTTTTCTCTTCTGTGTTGTACTGTGTCGAGTGTTGTTTTTTTCCTCATCCTCTCTTCATTGCATTCCTCCGCAACTGCCGACATCGGTTGTGCGCTTTAGTACACGAAACGCGGAGCACACGACACCTGCACACCCGCATATACGATCCGCAGCACAGCACTGGGTGCACGACGACTGCCCGCCATGGTTGTCATTGACGGGGTCGACCTCGACCAGCTTGACTATGTGATCAAGGTGCCGTACAATGGCTCTGGGGCCACGGGCGGCGACTCGTTGACGGAGAACCTCAACATTTGGTACGAGGTAGGTTTTCAGTCTTCGGTCTTGCGCTCGCGCTCTCTTGCTTCTCTCCACTCTCCACCTGCTAATCACGCAGAGCGGCGATATTGCGTGGATGATCACGGCCACGGCGCTCGTGCTGCTCATGATTCCGGGCGTTGGGTAAGTGCAGGTCCCGTCCCCAGAACGGCACGCAGCCCGGCACGGCCATCGCTAACGCACCACAGCTTCTTCTACTCGGGCCTCGCGCGGCGCAAGTCGGCGCTGTCGCTGATCTGGCTGTCGGTGATGTCGACGGCGGTGACGACGTTCCAGTGGTTCTTCTGGGGCTACTCGCTGACGTTTTCGCACACGGCGGGCCCGTTCATCGGCGACCTGGCCAACTTCGGCTTCAAGGACGTGCTGGCGCAGCCGTCGGTGGGCTCGGCGCGCATCCCGGACCTGCTGTTTGCCGTGTACCAGGGCATGTTCTCGGCGATCACGGTGGCGCTGGCCACGGGCGCCGTGGCTGAGCGCGGCCGCATGCTGCCGTGCGTCATCTTCATGTTCATCTGGGCGACGGTGATCTACGACCCGATTGCCTGCTGGACGTGGAACCCGCACGGCTGGACGAGCAAGGCGGGCGGCCTCGACTTCGCCGGCGGCACCCCGGTGCACATTGCCTCGGGCACGGCCGCCCTGGCCTACTCGATGATGCTGGGCAAGCGGCGCGGCCACGGCACGCACGAGCTCAACTACCGCCCGCACAACGTGACGCACATTGTCATCGGCACCGTGTTCCTGTGGGTGGGCTGGTTCGGCTTCAACGCGGGCTCGGCGCTGTCGGCGAATCTGCGGGCCGTCATGGCGGCCGTGGTGACGAATCTGGCCGCCTGCGTCGGCGGCATCACCTGGTGCGTGCTGGACTACCGCCTGGAGCGCAAGTGGTCGACGGTGGGCTTCTGCTCGGGCGTGGTGGCCGGGCTGGTGGCCATCACGCCCGGCTCCGGCTATGTCCCCGTGTGGGCGGCGGTGCCGTACGGCGTGCTCGGAGCCGCGTTCGCCAACTACGCTACCAAACTCAAGTTTCTGCTGCGCATCGACGACGCCCTCGACATCTTTGCCGTGCACGCCATCGGCGGCCTCGTCGGCAACATCTGCACCGGCTTCTTCGCCGCCGACTACATTGCCCACCTCGACGGCGTCCAGGTCATTCCCGGCGGCTGGATCAACCACCACTGGCGGCAGCTAGGCATCCAGCTGGCCGACTCCTTCTCCGGCGGTTGCTACTCCTTTGTCGGCACCACCCTCATCCTCTTCCTCATGAACATGATCCCCGGTCTGCGCCTGCGCGCCAGCGAAGAGGCCGAGATCCTCGGCATCGACGACGCCGAGATCGGCGAGTTCGCCTACGACTACGTCGAGCTGACCCGCGAGGTGCTCAACGAGGTCGACAACGAGAACGGCTCCATGTACTCCAACGACGGCGCCGCCGGCTTCGCCCCGCCCCCCGAGAAGAACAGCATCCCCCTGCGCGATGCCCGCATGTTTGCCGGCCAGTCGTCCCATGGCCAATGACGGCGGCTTCTCTAGTCGACGGAGCGTTGTGATCGGATGATGTCGTTCTCGCGCGCGCTCTCTCTCTCTTTCTATATTTTCTCTTCCCCTTTCCCCTCCCCCCAACGTTACGTTTTATACCCCGCGAGATAGGGCCAGCTTATACCCCTTCCTTTCCCTTGCCCTCCGCTGTCTCCGCAACTATCCGTCGACTAGAGAGAGTCTTCCCTACCTGGCATCGGCATCCAGGTGTACACCAGTACAAACAACAACCCAACACCAAGAATATGTATGCATATTCTCGGCAGCTTCCTTTTTGTTTCCTTACGCCCATGTCTATTTATTATCTAATTCGCCTTGTGCGTGGCACAACTGCTCACGCTGGCCGGCCGCTCTTTTTTTCCCTGTTCTCTTTTTTGATTTTGGCGTTGGGGTCTCTGCAGCGCACCGAGACTTGTGCGGCTGTCTCAGGCCAGTTGTATATATGTGTGTGAGAGTGTGTGTGCAAGAGACGGTGGGAGTCGGGCTGTATTATATAAATGCAAATGACGAGACACTATTCAACGATACACCGAGTGCGCCATGTACGAGTAACGATGACCATGAGTAACCACGAAGAGCTCTTAGCAGCTCCTCTTAGGCCGCAAGCGCTAATGTGCGCCATGCACTACCATCCGAGACGGCAGGTGTGTTAGTGGTAAAAACTGCCCTATTCGGGACGCATTAGGCGGCATCTCGAAAAAAGCGTGTGAGACGGGCCTCAGCGCTCCCTTCCTTCGGCTCTTTAATTGGGCCACACACTACTTTCGCGACGCCTAGGCAGCTACTCGAGCCGTGCTTCCCACGGCCGCAGCCCTCGTGCCGATGACCGCTCGTCTTTGCCCTTCTGTCCTCGTTTCTTTTTTCTCCCACAATGTGCGCCTCTCATGGCGGACAACCCCTTTTCTCTTCCGTTCCGTCTTCCGCTTCCGGCCGAGGAAGACTCTTCTTCGACTGTGCAAGACAAGATGGAGCGCTTTGCTGAGGCTGAGATCCCAGCGAGTCTCCAGGACTCGCAAAATAGCCAACCGGAGATCCAGGCACATCGACCAGGCCCCGACGATGTGGCATGGGTCTCGTCGAAGAGCAGTTGGGACGAGGCTGAGAAAGAGCATCGCCGAAAGAGCCGCGCTTTTGCAAAAGCAGCAGCAGCAGCAGCCACAACCACAACTACGGCTACGGCTTCAGCCATGACAGAAAACACTGCAGACACAAACGCTGCAGACATAGCCCCTAACACGATCACAATCCACGACGACAGTCCTCGCCGGGAAACGGCCTTGCCATCGTCTCCGCCAAGGTCACGGAGCATCCTCCGGCGCACAGCCTCGAGCCCTCTGCCAGCTCTTCCCCGATCGCCCAGTCCAGAGCTGGTGATGGTGGCCGGTGTCAAACGCAAGAGAAACAGCACCGACCTGCGGTCCAGCCCTGGGCCGCGCCGTGAACGCCATGACCGTCGTGACCGCCGTGATATAGGTGGAGTTCGAGACCGTCGAGAGGGCCGACCTCGCCTCGATCGCTCCGTGTCGCTTGTACCTCCGGCCGAGCGCATCTTTGAGGGACTCGCCTTCTTCTACATTCCCGACGCTGATATCGGCCCTCGCAAACTGCGCATCGCCAAAGCTCGCCAGTTCGGTGCGCAGTGGGTGCGTCGGCTGGCTGATGCGACGCACGTCGTGGTCGACAAGAAGCTGGCGTGGCCAGATATCGCTGCGGTTGTGGCAGAGGAGCGGAGGCAAGAGAGCGGCGACAGACAAAGCACTCGAGGCCTCCGCAAAAGCAACGTCTTTGTCACCGAAGAATACCCGCTCGACTGCATTGGCTTCCGCTGTTTGCTCAACCCGGACCAGCGGCGGTACCGCGTGCGAGGGTGTCCGGTGGCGGTGCCGGACAAGGGCGTGACTGGGATCGGAGCACCGTCCGGAGCGGCCAGCACCGGAGAGGCCAATGCCGGGGAGGCTGGAAATGGGGAAAACGCCGTAAAGTCTGGCAGGAATTCTACGTCCACTGAAACTACCGCAACGGCGATGGTGATCAAAGACGACGCCCGGCAGCGCCAGAGAGACACGCCGCCGCGCATCGTCGATCTTACGGGAGGATGAAGGCTGCCGCGATGCAGGTGGGACACGGCGAAAATCGCGAAAATCGCGAACATTGGCGGTCAAGCAGGCAGAGATGCCTGCGATCAAGACATGTACGATACAGAATAGACGCACTATTTGCTGCATGCATTAAACAGGCGGCTGTCTTACAGCTGTTGGAGACAATCACCCCTGCAGCTGCATCGGGTCGGCCGCACCTGCCTGCTGCGAGGCGTGACAGCACTGGTGGGGCTCGGCTGCCTATGACCCAGAGGAGAGTGTGTATGATTGTGTTAGGAGCGACAAGCACAACGGGAAAGCGCAGCCCAGTGCACCCAATAGAATCCCATAGACACAATGGGGAAATAGGAAACCTCCATCTGGTGATGCCAGTGGCCAAAGCTCTCCTTCCTTCTCCCCTCTTTCCTTGCGCGCCCATTCCTATTCTCCATGCCCCATTCTCCTTCCTCGTGCTCCTCGTGCTTGTTGCACTCCCCTCTTTTTTCTCGCTTTATTATTCGCGCGCCGTTTTCGTCGTCTCCCCTCTTCTCCCTTTCTCCTCTTCTGCTTCCCCCATTTCGCTCATCCTTCTCTTCCTCCTTCACCCAACCACCGCCATGGACGCCAGAGCCATCACCTCACAGCCCCGCGTCGGGCGGCGCCACTACGCTTAGACTTGTGCAATACCGACAGCAGACAGCAGACAGCAGACAGCAGACAGACCGACAAAGAGCTTGGCAACCGATGGCAACAACCCAAAATCCGCCTCGTACTCTACATCTGCGACTTTTCCCACCACGGCTTGACCGGAGCCACTTGCATACAGGACCGACGTGGCACCTAAAATGGGCAAACGACTCCCGTGAGCGACATTCTCGTGCTAGACCGACCTGCTCGACCTGAGGCTAAGCAAGCGTCTGGAGCGATCCAATGGTCCCCCAAACACCGCTAAACCCGCCCTAAAGCTGCCACCGTTGGTGTCACATTCTTTTTTTCCGCCCTTTTCTTGGGGCCTGACTGGTCTTGTTCTCACTTGGGCTCGCGCAAAACGAGGGAGAGACTGCATCCACATTGTCGCTGGAGCACACGACGGCGGGACGTCGAGAACGAACTCGACGACGAACTGGAGACGAACCAGAGGCGGACTGGAGAACGCAGAACAAAGAACAAAGAAGCTCGATCGCATCTCACCGAAGACTCCAGACCACGGACACGGAGACACTGCCTCGCACGACTGAGCTCCTGGCCTCGCTTGGCCCGCCATTCTGCAGCACCCACAACTCTCCGCCCCTACTCCAACGGCCCGTCTTTCCCGCTTACCTCTCACCCTCCTCCTCAGCAAGACATGGCCGCGCTTCCGCCATTGCCCGCCGAGGCCGACACCCACTTCATTCCGCTCTCATGGCGGGCATTTGACGCAGCGGCCGACGCTTGGGTCGCGGCCAAACCAGCTCCGGCCTCGGACCCGGCTCCGGATCCGGTTTTAGGCTGGGAAGCAGACAGCCGCAAAGACCGTGAAGCACACGACGACCACGACGACCACGACCACGACGGTCAGGACGGCCTCACACTCGTCACCTGGAACATCGACGCCTTCAGCCTTGAGCCTGCTGCCCGCATTGCCGCTATTCTCCACTCCATCCGGGCCCAGGCAAATGCTGCGGTACCAGAACCCAGACAGGGGACCCCGGCCGCCTCCTCCTCTTCCTCGCCCGACGTGCTCTTCTTCCAGGAGGTGTCTCCGCCTACCATGGCCTACTTGCTGCAAGACCCCTGGATTCGGAAAGGCTGGTACGTCAGTGACGTCACCAAGACCGGCCTCTTTTGCTCCCTGACGCTGGTGTCCCGCCGTTTTCAGCCAAGGCATCTTCGAGGCCACCAGCATACCTCTGCGTCTTCTTCTTCGACGAACCCACCAGCCTACTCGCTCGGTGCTGTGTGGCGTGCCGACTTTCCCAGTCGTTTTGGCCGGTATGCCTTGTGCTGTGAGCTTGCGATACCCTTCCAGCGTCGCCACAATTCCTCTAGCCGTGAAACCGCCATTGTTCGCTTTGCCAACGTGCACCTCGACTCTCTGCCCATACAGCCCAGTAACCGACCGCGGCAACTGCAAATTGTCGCCAACATTCTGCACCAGCAGTTGGGCCGCAAAGCGGGAGAGCAGCAGCCGAAAGTCGGCCAGAAAGCCAAGGCTTACGGTCTTGTGGCTGGTGACTTTAACCCGGTCTTACCAGAAGAGGACGATAAATTGGTGGGCGCCAACAGCCTCGTGGACGTATGGACACATCTCCACCCGCCACCACCCGCTGGACCAGACAGCAATCCCGGCTTCACCTGGGGCGTGGACGGCCAGCGCGAGTTTCCTCCAGCTCGGCTAGACAAGGTGGCTGTTGTGGGCCTAGAGCCGCTTGCTATCCGCATATTGCACCCTGGACTGTTGCCACAGGGAAAGGTTGTGATCACGGGAGGGCGGCAAGGAAGGGACACAGACAGGCACGATACCGGCCATAGAAACGCCAAAACCGGTACCGGCCCTGGCGCTGGAATCGGCGATAGCACCATCGCCTGGAGCGACCATTCGGGCCTTTGGTGCACATTTCGGCTACCATTATCGAGCCAGAGCTACGACTGAAATACAGAAGGAAGGGGGGTTTGACTCCCACATCTCAACTCACAGCCAATAACACAGGCCAGGCCTGATCAGCCTTTGCGGCCCTGATGTATGGCCTTCTGCATAGCTTTGCTGCATTGCCTTGCTGCATAGCCCGTTGCGGATTGCCTCAGGCAGGTTAAGCACCACAGAAGAGGGCTGCACTACATGATGCCTTGTTCACACGCTCTTATTCTAAGGGCGTCAAAGTATGACTCAACCTTGAGTAAGGTTAAGAGAAATCACTTGCTAACTCGAGAAAGCTGGACATTCAATACCTGCCGAGCCCGCAGTGCCGGGTCTAGCCTAGGCGTTGCCAGGAGGGCAGAGACTTGTCTTGATACCCGTTATTTGAGCCTCTCTTGCATGTGCATTTTTGTGGCTTTGCATCCGCGCTCTACAACGCCACGCACAACATTCCACATCGCTGGGTCTCGGGACCCTTCCTGATGGGAAGAACATGAGGACACGACGGTTAAGGACATCATTTCTATTCGCTAGTTGGGACACACAAAACGAGCTCACTACATGTAAAAAGAACACCAAGCGTCGCCGCAAACACATTAGACTCCTTGAGAATAAAGATTACCCACCCTTTTTGGCCCACCGCCTCCCGTATCATAGGACATTAATAAGGACAGTAGGGCTACCGCGATGGACTGAGCGGCCGGTTGAAACCGCCGACGCGGTTCATGTACTGCCGGTACTCTGTCTTCTTCGCTTTGTACATGGCACCCACGTTGTTGCCAGCCACCTTGGTGTTCTTGGTCGTACTGAACCCGCTGAACCCCATCATGGCCTGCATCTCGTCCATGGTGCCGTCGTCTTCCACCACGACGTCGTCGTCGTCGTCGTCGTCGCCATTGCCGTGGTGTCTATTGCGGCCTCGATCCCGATCCCGGCCACGTTTACGGCCACGGCCCGCCTCGCCGTCTTCGTCCATCGGGGTTCCACTGCGCTGTGCGCGGTAGTCACCGTCGTCTCCGTCTTCGTCCTCGCCGCCGTCGCCGCGCGTGTGGTCGCCTGTGTCCACGCTAAACGATATGGCAGGCGCCGTGCCGCTGCCCGCACCCGCAGCGACGGCATTGCGTGGCCGCGTCGGGAGGTCGGCTGTGCCGCCGTCGTGGCTTTGTTGAATCTGCTGCTGCTGCTGTTGCCACGGTCCGTGGTCGTTGGGCGATGCTGAGCGGCGAGGGCGGCCAGCAGCTGCGCTTGGTCCCTTTTGGCGAGAGGGCGGCGGAGGCGTTGGGCGTTCGCGCGTATCTCTGG
Organism: Graphilbum fragrans; assembly: GCA_001513895.1. Classification (NCBI taxonomy): domain Eukaryota; kingdom Fungi; phylum Ascomycota; class Sordariomycetes; order Ophiostomatales; family Ophiostomataceae; genus Graphilbum; species Graphilbum fragrans. Next base: position 30,829 of record LLKO01000026.1, read on the forward strand.
CGTCTCTGGCGTCTCTGGCGTCGCGGTCTCGGCGGCGGTCGTAGTCACGGCCGGCATCACGGCCGGTATCCCGATCGCGAGGTCCAGCACGCGCAGGCGGCGTCCGCGATCTCGAACGGTATCGGTCGCGTTGGTCTCGCTGGTCGCGGCGGTCCCGTGAGCGCGAGCGGTAGCGGCGGTTGCGGTCACCGCCACGGTCGCCGCCACGATCGCCACGGCCGCCGCCACGGTCACCTCTGTATCCGCCCTCTCTGCGCCCGCCATCGCGGTCGCGGTCACGCTCGCGATCACGATCCCAGTCTCGGTCTCTGTCTCGTCCATATCCGCCACCACCACCTCCACCCCCTCGGTTCTTCCGCTGGTCGCTGTCGTCCCACGGCTGGTCGGAGCGGCCGCCGTTGGGCCGGCGCCCGGAGCGCTTGTTGTCTGCCATGACGAAAAGCGGTTGTGTGTAGAGGCTGAGGACATAAGCAAAGGACAAGTGAAAGTTCGCCCCAGACGTTTTTGCGCCTAACGAATGGAGGCCAAACGACGGCGATTTGGTGCACGTGATTGTGGGTCCCAAGTCATTGTGCTATAGCTGGCACTGTGCTCGCGAGGATGGCGCCTGTACAGAGTTCGAGTACTCCGTAGCGGCTTCTTTGTTAAGCCTCCATCTTTGCACCAACATTTGGCAAGGTCAAGATATATGGCAGTTTCATTGCGGACCCTCTAACCGCTAACTTATTCTCTTAAAGGCCACCTGTATTCTATGGGTATTGTAGGATGCAAAAACGCAGAAAGCCGTTCCTTCTCCGTTTATTCTAATAGTGGCGGTCCGAACCCTCCAGCACAGTTTAAATCTCGTCTTCCTCATCGTCAAAATCGTCTTCCCGCCCCATCTCGTACAAGATCCGGCCCCCCTCGCCGGCGCCGATGTCCGTTTGGGCATCAAAGTACGGCAGCACAATGCCATCTCTGTCCCTGCGCTGCTTCTCCGTCAGGCCCAGGTTGAACGTGGACGACGGCATCTCATCGTCGTCTTCGTCCACGACGCCGGGGTCACCGATGCCCTCGTTCAATCCTTCGCCGATGCCCTGGGGCGGTGCAAAGAGCAGATGGTCCGCCAAGACGGTGATGTTGGTCACTGGTTTCGCACCCTCTTGCCACGGCCACCAGGCCTGGCCCAGTTCCTGCGGAGGCTGTGGTGGCTGTGATGGCTGTGTCTGTGTAGAGTTTGATGCTGGGACAGATGGCAGAGACGACGGCCGCGTCGGATAGACAATCACAAACCGTTCAACCACAGCACGCCCGCTCCGGCGCCGCAGCTCCATGTCGACAATCAGACCGTGCTCGTAGGCCGCGCCGACCAGCTCGCGGGCGTCGTGCTTGTTGCCGGCGAGCCATCCGTTTCGGTGGCTGCTGTCTTTGCCGCTGCGCCCCGTGTCGTCAACGCCGAACTGCGGCTCCTCCTCGCAGCGGTCGCGCGCACGCTTCTTGGCGACTTCCTGGTGCAGCGCGTGGACGGTCAAGAGAGCCGTGGCGAGATGGCAGAGCACCTGGAACGGCTGGGGCTTCCCGCGGTCCGAGCCAAGGGCTCTCGTCGGCACCGTTCTGGGCGAGATCAGCGGAACCGACTGGGCCGTGTCCTGGTGGAAGAGGCCGACGACCGAAGAGACCGGCGACGCCAAACTGACGGCAAAGGTGCCGGCAAACAGCGGATCTTGGACAGCGATGCGGCACAGCGAGTCGATGACGATTAGGGTTTCTCGTTGAAAGTTAGTCACCGTGGGATATGGCCAGATGGCCATGCGATCTCGAGAAACAGATGAGCCGCCTGGCCCCTTCTTTACAACTCACTCTGAGGAGCCTTTTGTGGCGCTGAGGAGGACGGCCTTGGAGGAGCCGCAGGAATGTGGGAGATGATCTCATTGCGCAAGGCATCGAGTGTCTTGTATTTGCGTTCAACAAGGACGTCAATGTGAGGGGACCGACGGCGGCCTCCTGCAGCAAAGCTAGACACATAGATGACTTTCGATCCCGAGAACTGTCGATACTTAGGTCAGCTTATACAGCCACAAGTAGAATGACTCAGAATATAACACTTGAGAACATGTATGAGATGGGGGAATGACCACACAGAAACCAGCACTGTTTGAGGCTATAGGGCAGCAAGGCAGGAGGCTACTATGTGCATCCAATATGTATGCAAGCCGTATCACACAAGGGTGGGACCAAATAACGTTCAAGAATAGCCAGGCTGCCGCATTGCTCACCTTGGCTCTCAGCATAAATTCTTCCAGAATGGGCACGCCAGATTCCTGCAGAGAGTCCAGCACAAGGGTGAACGGACTGATGCCATCGCGAAGGTTGAGCACCTTCTGCAATAGCAGAACGCTGTAAGAAGACGGACTGTGCCCTTTTGTTGACGCCATGGCGGGGAGAGGTGGGTTAGAAAACGATGAAAATGGGGGTGGAACGCAAAGTGACATGGCAGCCTCGCCCAAAGAAAAAGTTTGCACAGTGCTGCACAGTGCCTGCTCAGTCACCACTGTCTCAGTTTTACATGGTATCGGGCCGCTATGCGCTATAGGTCGGCGCCTTTAGCGCTACGGGACTTAGACAGTGAAGCCTCACTATGATTCCCTTACGATTCGCAATGCCATGTTGAGCCATGGCTGCGACTCGTCAACATAGATGCTGCTTCGTTCACATCAGAAGTGACGTAGCTTGCGCTCAACAATATGAGCTAACCATAACCTGCATGCAACATGCAGTGCCATTTAAGTGGGCAGAAGAAGCAGCGGCTGGTAATCTTGATATTATTCATCCTGATATAGACATATAAACACCCATTTACCTGCAACGACTCTTATATTATCCCTAGCAAGGCCCGCATGAATTCGTGCGTATCCCCACTCCGTCTTTCCCGGAGAGAGCGGGTTCCCTGGCCTCAAGTACCCCAAAGTGTGCCACGGCTACTTTATTCCCGCTGTACCGTTCGCTGCACTGTCCGCTTTCCTGACTAGTTTGGCCGAAGCATGATCAAAAAGGCGTGAGCTATGGCCCCGGATACCATTTTTAGTGGAAATGTAAAGGACGCAAGGTCCCCGAGTGTATACATTCTGTTTGATACACGCTGGAAACCTCTTTTGACCTGTCTGGCAGCGGTGGCTGACTGGATGTTCTTTATGGAGGTGCTACTGAAGCTGTAATACCAAATTAATATCATGGGATTCTTTGCCGATGGAAACGGTCCAGGAGCTTCCCAGCACCGCTAAACTCCTCGCCGTTCCCGGAGTGGTGGTACCCATGACTTATTTACATTTAGGGGCCTGTCTTGGCTTTCATTCCCCATCGTGTGGATGAGATTGGACGATTTGTCGACTAGGTACCGGACTTCTTCTCTTCAAGACTCTTCCATTTCTGGTCTCGTCTCTTTCTCCCCCCCCCCCCCTCTCAAATACACGTCCTTTCCCGTCCTATCATGGGGCCTCTCAGCTGGTTGGCCAGCTTGCATGTCTGGGCCAGCATCGTCGTCTTGGCTGCCGCGTTCACTCTACCCAGTAGCTACCACCGCCAGGATGCCAGGAAGGCTGGGGCAATAGGGGCGGACGACGGAGCCTCTGTGTCTCACAGAGCCGGGCGCACATGGCCATTACAGCGTGTAGTCGTCAAAACGCCGTCGCCTCGACATGATATTGCAGCCCGTACTCCGGCGTTGAACAGCCCCAGCGGTTTCTCAACAAGCTTGGGCAGCCCACAGCTTTGGACCATCAGGTTTTATATCCCGATCAAGATCTCGGGCAAGACGTATGGGATGCAGCTCGAAATCAACATGGCTGATACCTGGCTGTTCAATGACACTTTCAGTTGCGTGGACATTTCCGGCAAGCTGCTCCCAAGCTCTGGCTGTGGTGGCGCGGGGCCTGGATTTCAAGGCCCCTTCCCCCACGGCACCGACCCCAACTTGCACTTTGAATTTCAGTCGGCACCATCGTTCGCCGTCGGCCCGGTTGGATATGCCGAGTGAGTTCGTTTCTTTGTTGCAGAGAACCGCCAAGCCTGAAAATAAGAGAAGCAGAAGGGAAAAAGCAGAATAAATAGCCCAAAAAGAAAGTCGTAAGCAGAACTAACGCATACTAGTATCGAATTGAACCGCCTATTGATCGAGAACCAGACAATCGCTGTGGCCAGGTATGGCTTGTACGATCGTGTCGCGGGCCTCAGCGGCGTCTTGGGTCTGGGGTCGCCGAAACTGTCATTTGTCTTCACCGGCGGCGAGATCAGCCAAAACGAGACCAGGGTGACGTACAACTCGCTCATCTCCTCCATCGTCACCCAGTACCAGGTCGATGGGTTCTGCCTGATGCCCACCGTCGACGGGACCAACGACTTTTTCAGCTTAGACGATAAGACGCCCACCAGTGCTGTCAGTGTGCCCATGACCAAGTCGCAGTCGGTCGACACCAACGGCGTCATGACCTACCTGTTCTACCAGATCAGCGTGGATGGCATGCAGTGGAACAGCAGCTTCCTGAACGCGAACACGACGACGCCGGTCGACATGGTCTTGCAGCTGGGCTATACAAGCAACTTGTTTCCTTTTGGTATGTTGTAGCTATTATCTCCTCATATCTGCCCCCACCACTCATTCGTCTGTAGATGTGGCTAGATCGATCAACTCCTTGTTTGCACCGCATGCCGTCCTCGACCCCGACAAGGGCCACTGGTACGTCAAGTGCGAAGCCACTCCTCCGACACTGGGGGTCACTGTGGGCGGCCATACTTTCTACACCGACCCGCGCAGCATGATCTTGCAGTTCAGCCGCGATAACAGCACGGGGCTTTGCCAGACAGCCATCGACGCTGTGAGCTCGCCGCCATATGTTCTCGGCGACCCCTTTCTCTTTGAGAAGATCACCTTCTTTAATGTGACGGGCTTCGAGGTCCGGCTGGGGTCGCGGTGAAGGGAGGAGCAAAAGTGCTAGTTCGAGGGACAAAATGGTTCATGTGGTCTGCTGGATGGGAAGATGGCATGCTCTTTTGCTTTCTGTCTAATTTTATAACGTCTTCCTGTTCTTCTCTCTCTATCTCTTTTGGATATATCATGGTTCATCAAAAACAAAAGTGCTCGCCTACTCGTGAAGTGCGCCCACCAGGCGGCCACGAAAACAAACAGCATAAAACAAAACACAAACAAAGAAAATAACAAATCCCGGACATAAACTTGCGGACATCAACGTCGTTAATTCCCTCTCTAAACCGCCAAGAAGCCACGCCAGGCATTCACTACCATTCATCGTTCCCTATGGCGCAAGATGAGGGTGGGCTGTATCAGCAGCATGACCTTCGGGCGCCTTGCTCTCTTCATGGTTTAGTTCTGTAGATTGCGCTTCCATATGCCCCGTTCCCGACGGACCTTGGGGCTTCTCGGTCTTGACCTTTGCTTCCCCATTCGGGCTAGTCTTTGTGTTGTTTGCTGTCCCTTGACCATTCAAAATGTCTGCACCGAATAGACCGTTGGACGGTGTTCTGCCCGGTCCCGTCTTCACCCCGCTAGATTGGCGTGCGCTAGATACGGGCTCATCCCCTCCTCTAGGAATCTGATTGGAAATGCTCGGACGTGCCATACGCATAGAGGCTGGCTTCAACGCATCCGGTACTTTGGTCTCCCACGTGGACTCAAAGTTCGTAATGACATACTCGTCAAAAAAGCCGGCCATGCGCAAGTTGTGTGCTTCGTAAGCCTCTTGTAGCCACTGCTTATCATGGAAGCCCAGCTTCAGGTCGGCGGTGTAGCGGGCACAGTCGTGGCGAAAGTTGTTATCATTCTTCAACGACGTAAAATCGGGCTGCGCATCCTCGGTGCCGGCCTTGCGTATATGGAGATTGCTGGGAAAGAGGGCCAGAACTTCCCGCCGCTCTTCTTGATCAAGGGCATCCCAGGCTTCGGGATTGCACAGAACAGCCTACGGACCAGGTCAATACCAAGACAGCCGATAAAAGGATCCGCACTCTCACATTTGACTTACTCGCAAATCACAAGACCCAAGCGGCGACTTGGCATTGGACAGCACAAAGTCGGTCTGCCACTTAGCAGCTTCTCTCTTGCGGCGCTTATAGGCGGCAGCTGCCAACATGGTAGCATCGAGTGCGGGCTTTTCTTCGATCATCGAGGATGATCTCTTAAGAATGACGCGCCGGCTCGAGCGAGGAGTCACTGGCGGCGGCGAAAGGCCTTTATTGGGGTGTAAGCAGGTCGTTTCAAGGAGAGAGAGATAAAAAATAGGTAGGCACAATATAACCTACCTTGTGGTGGTCTGCTGGCTCGTCTGCTTCTCCGAGGGGTCGCTTTGGGGTTGTCTTGGGCCGCATTGCTGGTTTGTTCCGAGTCCGCAGGTGGGCTTATTTCCTCTACACTCTTTGGGGTGGAAGGAAGCGGGGTTGCCTCATCCATTTGTGGCTGAGCGGCCAGATCTCCCTGGCGACTGAGGGAAGCTGTGAGGCGTGGAGAGAGAGAAGTAGGAGAAAAGGCAGGTGAAGGTGCAGCCGGTGGAGAGCGATATGATGAGCGAGGAGATAATGAACGAGGGGATAGTGAGCGGGGGGGTAGTGAGCGAGAAGATTGTGAACGAGGAGATCTGGGCTCTGTTTCGTGAAGAGCATAAATCACGCTTATAGGGGGAGGGGAAGACAGCGGTGAAGAATCGGCGGCATCCAAACCAGCAGATGCCTCCAGAACAGCTACTGGATCTGAGGGCATGGTACCAGGCGCAGGGCCAGAGAGACAAGAAGTCAAGTAAAAGCAGATATCACATGCGGTATCTACTGAATAGATGTGTGGTGCTAGAAAACAAATGCATGAGAGAACAAGGAAGGCAATAGGCTTGTATAAATGGCAAATGAAATCACAAAGAAAGTGAGTGTGATATCAGGTTCAGAGCATGGATAAAGCATGAAGATGCGGGCTAAGCGATGTAGAAACCCTCTTCAAAGCCAAAGAGGGCACCGACTGTCTACTTTGGGGACGCCGAAGCGCAGGCGTGGTGGCAATGTTTGGGGACAATAGGCAGACGGACAGCCGTTCGGCGAAGACAAGGCTGTTGTTGAACGACGACTCGTAGCTCTCCAAAGCTGGGCCGGGATTTGTGGAGCTTACAGTGCACCAGCCACAGAGCGCCACAGAGAGCGGAGAAGCTGCTTGCGATGGTCTGGACAGCTGTCGAGTTGGGCCGTTCTACCAAGCAGTGAAACAGTGGGGCTGATTGGGGTATGGTTGGATAATTACCACATCGTTGCTTTTTGGGGGTAGCTCAGGAGGCAGGACAACAAAACGAGAGACGCCACAAGCTCGTATACGCCGACAAATTCGGAGATTTTTTTGGCGCGGCAGCTGCCTGACGAACGATACGAACGAGAGACGATTTTGATTTCCAGCTTGGCCTTTTTCTTCTTGTTCTCGGCAGCGTCCATTGTTTTAAGCCGTTGCGTCTGGTTTTTGGACACACTCGCTGCACACGACCAAGCAGGCAGACGAGCTGCAGCTCCCACGCAGGCAGCAGAATTCGGCAGGACACGTTTCGGCGCGATCGGCCAGAGATTGCTCAGCGCAGCCAAGATCCTGCTCTTCAGTGCTCCACGCTGCCACGCACACAAACCATACCAAACGCCCCCAACCCATACATACACCATGATTCACTCTACGCAGATCGCGCGGCTCGACGGGCTGATGCTGTGCGCGTCGGTGGACGACGAGAGCGCCGAGGCGGCGCTGACGGAGGTCAAGTCGCAGGTGAAGCTGATCCTGCGGCGGCTCAACCGCAACTCGGAGCCGCAGGCGTCGATCGAGACGGCCAGCGGGTACGCGGTGCACTACTACATCCCGACGGAGGGCAGCGGCGGCGACGTGGTGTATCTGTGCGTGTGCGACCGGGCGTACCCGCGCAAGCTGGCGTTTACGTACCTCGCCGACATTGCCACGGAGTTCGCGACGACCTATCCCGCGGCGCAGCGCAACAGCCCGACGCTGCGGCCGTATGCGTTTATGGAGTTCGACACGTTCATCGGGCGGACAAAGCAGACGTACGGCGACGCGCGAGCGGCGCAGAATCTGGGCAAGATCCACGACGAGCTGCGCGACGTGACGCAGGTGATGACCAAGAACATCGAGGACCTGCTGTACCGCGGCGACAGTCTGGAGCGGATGGGCGAGCTGAGCAGCCGGCTGATGGACGACAGCAAGAAGTACCGGCGGGCCGCGGTGAAGATCAACTGGGATCTGCTGCTGAAGCAGTACGGGCCGTTTGCCGGCCTGTTTTTCTTTATTCTGTTCTTTCTGTGGTGGCGGTTTTTTTAGGGGGTTGAGTTTAGGGAGACGACGGGAAAGGAGGGAGGGGAAAGGGATGAGGGAAAGAGAGAGACAGAAGAAAGAGAAGAAAGGGAGAGAGAACGGAGACACAGGATGGAGAGGAAAGAGGACAGAGAGCAAGAGGGCGAAGATTCTTTGGGCATTGGCGTTGGGCGGGCAATTTGATCGTTTCTGTGCTTCGGCCGGGCTTGTGCTCTGGCCGCTGCCGTGCTTCTGTGTACGGCACGTGCACACATGTTTTGATAATACGAGAGCATGGATGGGATGTGGTTCCGTTGGTATTCGCAAGTGTCGTGGCAGTATGCCGTCGTTTTACTTTGTAGCCTAACGAACTAGATAACAATAAAGAAAAACAAGCAAAAAAAACGGACGGGAAAAAGGCCGGCACGTTTGTAAATAGCAGCAGTAATCGATGCTCATAAAAAAACAGGGAAATGGCCAAAGACACAGAGGGGATAATGAGCAAGAAGAAACAGAAACAACGAAAGTAGATCACAAAGACAAAACATTGCACGATCGTAGCTATCGACGCGTAGTATCCGTCGAGGATCCGTCGGGAATCCGTCACAACGTAAGCGGGTATGAGCCTTTCCAAACGCCTGAGCCATGCCAACCGTTCCCAAGAGGCGTCGTCGCTCAAGTAGAGAAGCTAAAGCTAAAGCCAAAAAAAGAGACAAGAAGAGAGCCCGAATACAAATGAAAATACACAGTCGCTCCATCAAGCGTCGAGGCATCCGTGAAAACCAGAAAGGAAAGAAAAAAGAGGGCAGTTTGCCTGCTGTCTATGACGCGTCGTAATCGTAGTTTGATTTTCCCTTCCCTCCACCCTCTTACCCCCACCCCTACATCATGCTGCAGCTGTTGGTCTTGCGTGACGGCAGTGCTGGGATGGGCAGCGCCGTGTGGTGCCACTCGAGGTGCTCCTGGAAGGCGGCGAGGCTGGGGAAGCCGTACTCGTCCTGGGCGTACTTGGTCTGGTCGGCCTCGGCCTGGTCAAAGTAGAGGTAGTCGTCACAGTAGGGACACCAGAGACGGGCTTCCCAGTCGCCACCGGACGGCGGCATATGGTTGGCTACAGCCAGCGGCGCAAACACAATGGTGTGTTCCTTGCCGGGCACAGAGGCCGACGGAGCCATAGCCTGCCAGCGGGGGTAGTCGGAGGAGGGGGATTGTGACGGGGGTGGGTGTGGTGGTTGAGGGGGTTGGGAGGGTTGTGGTTGTAGGGTGAGTGGTCGAGGAGGTTGTGATAGTGGCAGTTGTGGTCGTAGGTGTAGCTGCTGCAGGGAAGAGTCGAGCTGATGGGGAGGCGTTGGGGGTTGTGGAGGAAAGTGGTAGGGAAGGGTGTCGGAGGTCTCGCGAGCGTCGTGGGCTGTGGCCGCATGCAGCGCTCGCGAGGTAGGGAGGCTCTGGACGTCTTCCCAGACGATGTGGCCGTCGCAAAAGTCGCAGATAAAGGCGATGTCGTAGTCGCCGAAGCGCTCAAAGGAGCCGACCGAGTGGCAGTCGGGGAGGAGGTCCTCGAGGGAGCGGCTGTTGTCCGGGGGAGGGTCGGTATGCGATCCGGAGGCAGCTTCGAGGTCCACCGTGTGGCCAGCGTCCGCAGCGTGGTCCGTCGCCGGGGGCTGTGCCGAATACGCGCGCCGAGAAGGCAGGCCGGTCATCTCCGTGGCTTCTGCGTCGGTGCCAGAAGCACGCGCCAGGTGTTCGCGGCCGGCAAATCGGCGCATCTCGCGTTGTTGCAGGCGGGGTTGCTGGGCTTTCCAGGCAGGCAGCTGGGCGGCAGCAGAGCGGCCGAGAGCGCGGCGGTCGTCTTGCTGGCGGATGCGGCGGTACACGAGATAGGCGCCGAGACAGCGGGCGCCGCTGCCGCCGCCGTCTCCACGCTCAACATTAAAGATGCGGCGAGCAGCGCGGCATTGGGCGCGATGCAGTTGGCGGCGCAGATCGGCGGTTTCGCGGACCCAAAGCGGGTTGATGGCGCCGCCGCGACGGATCCAGTCCTTGAAGCTGGCGGCGTGGTTGACGAAGAGGCTGCGGAGGACGCGCAATTCCTGGAGGGATTCATCTGGGGGTGTCAGCTGGGGAAGAGGGGGGGGCGAGGAAGAACGAAACGGAAGAAACAAGAACAGAAACAGAGGGCGAGAACGAGGGACCAGAAGACGGGGATGGCAAGCTCACCATTGCGGTCGTTTTCGTAGTAAAAGGCGCCGTTGACGAGCGGCCCGAGAGCCTGGAAGTCGCGTTTGGCCTCGTCGAGAGCTTCTTCGAGCGCGTGGACCTGGTCGAATTCGTCAGAGGCCCAGCCGCGTTTGTCGGCGAACATGAGAATGCGCAGGCTGTCCTGCAGGGAGGTGGCAATGGCGGCCAGCAGGGAGCCGACTGAGTCGTCGTTCATGGCGGGGTGGAAGGGGGTGGAAGGAGAGGAGAGGAATGGGAGGCGGAGGGACGTCGTAGAAGAGGAGGCAGTATGTAGGCAAATCAACCGAGAAGAACCAGTCGAGAAGAAGCACCGCCCAAGACGCCGCGACGGGCTGGGCCACGTCTACCGGCCGCGCAAGCAGGCTAACCAGGTCGAGGCAGCTGTCGACAACATAATACGGGAGTCGCCGTGGGGGTTCGAGGCCGTTGTGGTGGTGGATGTGTCGTGGTACGAGTCGATGTAGTCAATATGGGGATGTGGAGGGAGTAGACAAAAGGTGCCAAATCTCCACGCAAACGCTTGCAACCAACCGCGCACAAACACAGACGCACAGCAGCTCAGCTGTGCAATTGCGTCCTATCCCATTCGGCGCTTGGCTTGCTTATGCTTGCCGGGGCTGCCAAGCCGCGAGCGTGGTCGTTTTGCTGAAAAGCGCCGGGATGGATGGAGAGGGGGGGAACAGAGAGAGGATGTTTGGCCTGGATTTTGTCCGACTGGCCTTTTGTGGCCGTTGTGGGTTAGTGTGGCAGTGGCATTTGGCAGTGGTGGCCGTTTTACGAGGTTTCCAGCGCTAGGCCGGCCGGGGGGAGATTTGCTCACTGCGTCATGGCGCTAAGACAGGCCTGCTCGGTTTCGGAGGCAGCCTGTGGTGTTGGTTGGACTTTAGTGCAGGTGTGCTATAATTAACTGCGGCACAGGTGGGCGAGTACGAGTGATGGTGCCGTATACGGTGCACGCATACGCATATGTACAAAGCATGCGATGTCAAGCAGTACGCCACTGTTAGAGGCTCTGTATCTCACGCGTTCACCCGACTTCCCGTGCAAAGCTGCCAGCTGCGTACAGGATCCTCGACGTGCTCGCACAAAGTGGGATGCTGGATGCTCTGGGGTTTCTACAGTGGGCCAGCAGGACTCCACAGGCTGCGCAATGGGTGAGACCGCATAATGCCGTATACGACGTCCGACGTGCGACGTAGAACTACTCCGTACAGGCGCTTGTTGTCCTCTTGGGCGGCTCCACAGTGGCTGAAGGCCTTTAGCAGCGTCCACTGTCGGCTGGATCCTAGTGCAGGGGTCTAGCTGTACCTGCCCAAACGGGCGGATGGTGTGCACTGGTGCTCGTAGTTATGGGGAGCTCGCGTCCCTACTCGTCTTCGGAGTAGTGCCAAAATCGCGTTTTCTCTCAGCCTTACCAGGCCGATCGGCCAACACCATCCCGATCACACACCACGCACACTCCCCTTTGGGCTTCGCTTTCGCCTCTCCCCTTGCTGGCCTATGCCCCGGATCCCCCCGGCCCTCTTTTGGCTGGCTGCCCGCTGCGTGTCGCCTGCTGCGGCGCTGCTGCTGCCCGTCTGTCGTGACTTGGCCTCGACGAGAGCCGAATTCCGCTGGATCCAGCAGCATGTGGCGGCCCTGAGGCCAACGACCGCAGCTCGGCAGCGGCAGCAGGTCCTGCGGCTCTGTCGCCGCCGCGGCCGGGGCGAGCCGCTGCAGTATGTGCTGGGCACGCAGCCGTTCGGGGCGCTCGAGCTGGTCTGCCGGCCGGGGGTCTTGATTCCGAGGTGGGTGTTTCCGGTGGCGGCGGTCTGAACATCGTGTATTTCGTGTCTGTGCAGCGGCTCACCTTTAGACCCGAGCCGGAGGCGTATACGCTGCATCTGGCGCGCCTCTTGCGACGAGATATAGACGCGGCGACGGCCGCTCCGCCAGCGCTGACGGTCCTCGACGCCTGCACGGGCTCGGGATGCATCGCGCTGCTCCTCTACCACGAGCTGCGAGCCGTGTGTGCGCGCCGGTCGCTGGCGCTGCAGGTGCTCGGCGTGGACGTGTCGACCGCGGCGGTGGCCCTGGCCGAGGAGAACCGGGAACGCAGTGTGGGCCGCTGGGGAGACGTCCGCTTCGTGCAAGCGGACCTCTTTTCCGACGACTGGCTGCCAGAGGCGCCAACAAGCCACGGCCGCATCGACGTGCTGGTCAGCAATCCGCCGTACATTTCGGCGGACGGATTCGCCCACGACACGGCGCGTTCTGTGCGGAATTTCGAGCCGAAGCTGGCTCAGGTGCCGGCTGTGGCAGCCGGTCCTGGCCACGTTGCCGCGGCCCCAGAAGACGTCTTTTATGCACGGCTCCTCGACATTGCGACACGTCTGCGCCCGCGGATCTTGCTTTGTGAAGTGGGCGGGCTGGAGCAAGCGCAGCGGGTCGTGGCCATGGCGCTGCAGACGGCAGAATGGGAGCACGTGGAGATCTGGGCCGACTGTCCGGATATCTCGGCCGAGAAGCCGCGGGCGGTGCGGGTGGCCGGCCAGGACGTGCTGATACGAGGCAGTGGACGTGGCCGGTCGGTATTCTGCAGGGGCAGACCGTAGACAGACACCATCAGAAAAGACTCGTTGCAAGAGCAATACAACCCAGAATCAGACAACCAGCCACATACGTAGACACAGACATCGCCTACATAACCACGTCGTGATTCAGCTACAAATACACAGTAGCATGCTAGAGTACAAAATTCACCAGCTTGCCGTCGCGGACGACAATGACCTTTTTGGCCGCGGCCACATCGATGTCGCCGAGCCGCTTGTCGCCCGTCGCCAGCAGCGCCTCCACCAGCCAGTCGCGCAGCGCCTCGCCAGACAGCGCGGCCGGCGGCACCGGCACATCGACGGCGCAGCGCAGGCGTCCGTTGACCTGCACGGCACAGCTGCGGCGGTGGGGCTGCAGCCAGGCGGCCGAGCCGTCCGCGGCGGGGAAGCGGGGCGCACCGGACGCGGCAGGCCCGAAAAGCATGGGCGCCCCCGGATGCAGCACGCTCCAGCACTCTTCGGCGACGGCCGGCGCCATGGGGGCCAGCAGACGCAGCAGGGTGTCGAGGGCGGCGGCGAGAACGGCGGGCGAGGCGTCGGGCTCGTGGGCGGCGAGGGTGTTGGCGAGGCGCATGAGGTCGGAGACGACGGTGTTGAGCGAGTAGACGCGCTCGTAGGACGCGGTGACGGACTCGATGGCGGCCTGGACGTCGCGCCAGACGGCGGTGTCGGCCTCGGAGGCTGTTTTGAGGTGGAGGAGGAGGACCTCGGACGTGGCCGGCGTCGACGGGGGCGCCGCATCTGACCCGGACGAGCCGGACGCCGACGCCGACGGGGACGTCGACGCGGACGCCGCCCTCACCACCATGTCGTACACGCGCATCAGCCACCGCTTGACGCCGGCAATCTTCTCCTCGTCCCAGTTGAGCACGTCGGCGACGGGCGCCTGGAACAGCATGTGCGCGCGCGTGGCGTCGGCGCCGTGTTTCGCAATGAAGCCCGTGGGGTCGACGCCGTTGTGCTTGCTCTTGGACATTTTCTCAAAGGACACGACGGGCGCCGCTCCCGACGCCTTGATGACCGGCTCGCGGCCGCTGTCGTCGACCTCCTCGGACGGCAGGAAGCGCCCGGTGCTGGGATCGATCCATGTTTTGCCGTGGACCATGCCCTGGGTGATGAGGCGGGAGAACGGTTCAAAGACGGGGGCGCTCTCCGCCTTTGCTTCCTTCTCGGCCGCCCCCCCGCCCTCTCCGCCCTCCCCGTCCGGCACCCCCCCCATCAAGGCCTTGTAGACAAACCGCGCGTACAGCAGGTGCAGGATGGCGTGCTCGATGCCGCCGATGTAAATGTCCACGGGCAGCCGCGCGGCGGCGGCCTCGGCCGAAAAGGGCGCGGCCGCATTGTGTGGGTCGACAAAGCGCATGTAGTACCAGCTCGAGTCGACAAAAGTGTCCATGGTGTCGGTGTCGCGCCGCGCGGGGCCGTGGCACTGCGGACAGGCCACGTCGGCCCAGTCTGCACAGCTGTCGAGCGGGTTGCCGGCACGCGACAGCTCCGCGATCTCCGGCAGCCGCACCGGCAGATCGGCCTCGGGCACCGGCACCGTGCCGCAGGCCGTGCAGTGGATCATGGGAATCGGCGCGCCCCAGTAGCGCTGGCGGCTGACCAGCCAGTCGCGCAGCCGCCAGCGCTCGCTGGCTTCGGCCAGCTTGGCGCCCGCGAGAATCTCGACGAGCGCGGCCGCCGTGTCGTGCGACGAGCGTCCGGCGAAGGGGCCGCTGTGCGCGGTCATGACGCCGTGGCCCGTAAAGGGGGCGTCCTCTGGCCGCTGGGCGCTCGTTTCGCCTGCTGCGTCGGTGCCGGCGCCTGGCTGCGCCCCCGCCTCCGCCACCACAACACGGGCCGGCTCGTTGCGGTGCTCGCGCCAAAAGGCGTGGTCGCGCGTGTCGTGGCCCGGCACGCCCATCACGGCCCCCTCGCCGTAGTCTCCGAGCACGTACGCGGCCACGTAGACGGGCAGCGACGCCTTGGCCGCCTCGGGGGTGGCGTCGTCGTAGGCCAGCGGGTTGACGGCCCGCAGGTGCGGCAGCAGGTAGCCGGCCTTGGCGTCGGGCGGCAGCGAGGGCAGGCTGTCGATAAAGGCCCGCAGCGCGGGATCGGACGCGGCCTGGGCCTGCACGGCGGGGTGGCTGGCTGCCAGCGCGAGATACTGCACGCCAAAGAGGGTGTCGATGCGCGTGGTGTAGACCTCGATGGGGTCGGGGGGGGGTCCCGGCGGCGACGCAGAGGACGCGGCCGGAGCCAGCGACAGCACCGGGAACTTGACCAGGGCGCCGGTGGAGCGGCCGAGCCAGTTCTTCTGCATGGTGAGGACGCGCTCGGGCCAGGCGTTGTGGGCGGCGAGCACGTCGAGGTCCGCGAGGAGGGCGTCGCGGAAGGCGGAAATGCGCAGGAACCACTGCTTGAGGCGCTTCTTTTCGACTTTGGCGCCCGACCGCCACGAGCAGCCGTTGGCGTCGACCTGCTCGTTGGCCAGGACGGTCTTGTCGACGGGGTCGTAGTTGACCTCGGCCTCGGCCTGGTACGCAAGGCCCATGCGGTGCAGCTGCAGGAAGATGCGCTGCGTGTGCTGGTAGAACTCGGGTTCACACGTCGAGAGTTCCTGACGGTCAGCAACAGAACCACAAGATCACCCCGCACAGACAGAACGCACCCTCTCCCAGTCCCAGCTCCCGTTCATCACGCCCATCTGCTCCTTCATCTTGGCAATGTTGGCGCGCGTCCAGGTGGCCGGCGCAATGCCGCGCTCGAGCGCCGCGTTCTCGGCCGGCAGCCCAAACGAGTCCCAGCCCATGGGCAGCAGCACGTCGTAGCCCTGCAGCCGGTGGTAGCGCGCCACCACGTCGGCCACGGTGTACACGCGCAGGTGGCCGAGGTGCAGGATGCCCGACGGGTACGGGAACATGGGCAGGATATACTTGTGCTTGGCGGCTGGCTCGCGCTTGGCGGGCCCGAGGGGGGCGTTGGACCCGCCGGCAGCCCACCGATCCCGCCATTTCTGGTCAATGGCCAGCAGGTCTAGCTTGGCTGCGTATCCGCGGCGGAACGTGTGCGAGAAAGAGAGGCGAGAGGCCGAGGGGGGCGGCAAGGACGAGGCCGAGGCGATGGAGGGAGCCCGGGCGGCAGAGCTGCCCCAGGAGCGCGTCCTGGCGGCCGCACAGCAGCCGCGGGCTATGAGAGTCCCATTGGCAATGTACATGGCAATGGCATGGCACCGTCGGGCAGCAGCCGCGTGAGGGGAGGTAGTGGTTGAGCGAGATGTGTGCGTGCGTGAGGTGACGTTGAAATTTTGCTTATCGATAAGGATAGGTCGACATTGTAACTACGGGGCAACTGCGCTCCAGCACCTGCCGCATCGCTGTAAGACGCCATGGCATCATCGCTGTGAGTCACGATTGGCGAGAGGTCGGCGGCCATGCGTAGAATGCATCAATGCATCTGCTTCTGTCATACACAATGGCTCCCCCGACGGCTGCAGAAACCGAAGCGCTGCGCGGGCGCATCCTGCAGGTCTTGGCGCCGACGGCATATGCCTGCAGCGAACTGGCAGCGCTATCCAGCGGCACCACCAATTTTACGTTTCGCGGGACACTTTGGCAGCCGCTGGACCGCGATATCGCCACGGTCATCGTCAAGCACACCACGCCGTTTGCTGCCGTCAACAAGGACCTGCCACTAGACGTGACGCGGTGTGTGCGTTGGTTTTTTTTGTTTTTTTTGTTTTGTTGTTTTGTTGTTACTCTGTGCCTCTTCTACGTAGTCGCTTACGCGTGCTCTAGATCTTCGAGGAAACGATGCTCAAGGCTCTCAACGACGTCCGGTTCGAGCAGCACGGCGCCGTTTTGGCCGCCACGCCGCGGCTCTACTGGCTCGACCGTGCCGCCCACGTCCAGGTGATCCAAGACGTGCCCGGTCCCGATCTCAAGACGGCGCTGTTGGCCGGCCAGCTCGGCGGACCCGACCAGGCGACAGAGACTGGGCGTGCTCTCGGCGCGTGGCTCCGGGCGTTTCATTCTTGGGCCGCGGCACCGGCCCAGGCCGCATTGCGTGCCGCCGTTGCCGCCAACGAGCCCATGCGCCAGCTCAAGCACCAGATCACGTACGCCGCCATCGGGCGCATCGCCGCGCAGTTCCCCGAGGTGGTGCCGCCGGCTGATCTGGCGGTCCTCGAGGTCGTGCAAGCCCGCGCCGTTGCAGAGCTGGAGACGCTGCCACCGACGCTGATCCACGGCGATTTCTGGACGGGAAAGTAAGTTGTGCCCGCGATACGAACTCGTACATAGATGCCGATGTAGCTGATGTCGTCTCGTTTAGCATCCTCGCTCGCACAGTCGTCGATTGGGAGCTCGCGCAGCGCGGACACCGGGCCGTCGACGTCGGCCAGATGCTCGGCGATCTGCTGGAGCGACAGGTGCTGCACGGCGCCGCGGCGCGGCCGGTGATGGCTGGATTTATCGAGGGATACGGCGCGTTGGACGGCGGCGAAGAGGCCGATCTGGCTGCTCGCGTCGCGATTCACGCCGGCGTCCAACTGATGGGCTGCATGATCCGGCGGGCCCCGGACGGGCCGCTGCCAGGCAGGTCGGGCACTCGCGAGCAGGTGGCCGGCGCGATTCGGCTGGCAACAGATCTGATTGTCCGGGGATGGAGGCAGGAAAAGTGGTGGGATTTGGTGCAAGACTAGAACGGAGTACAACTAGCACTATAGTTAGGCCGCTCAGGGGGCGCACAGACCACTACAAACCCTTTTTAAGCTTCCCTAGCCGCTGATTCGGCGTGCGATTCGCTGAGTGGCGCCCGCACCCACCTGTCCTCGTCCGAAAGCGTCTTGGCCTGGCCTGGTTCTTTCTTCATCATAGCCAGTCGACGAGCACGGCACGACGCACCACGACCACACTCGCCGCACCTCGCCGCACCTCGACCAGCAGCCCTCTGGCAGATCTGCTGCTTTCTGTATTACTTTTAATATCTGCGTTTATTGTTTCTGGCCGTCTGGTGTGGTCTTGGATTCCGCGTGTTTCAGCTATACTCTCCTGCTCCTCTCCTCCTCGTCCTCGTCCTCGTCCTCGTCCTCGTCCTCTTCCTCTTCCTCGCCTCCGACATGGTTGCTTCTCCATAGCACCAAGCACCCACGCCTGCCGCTATGCCGTCTCCCTACTCGAACCTCGCGGCCCGCGACTCGCTGGAGCTCGCGTCGCTGGCCAGCTCCAGCCAGCTCCACGACGGCCGCGATCACGACGACGACCACAACCACCATGACTACGACAGCCACTCCCGGCAGTCCACCAGCAGCCTGTCGTCGTCGCGCAAGGCCTCT
The DNA here is from genome assembly GCA_001513895.1 of Graphilbum fragrans. NCBI lineage: Eukaryota > Fungi > Ascomycota > Sordariomycetes > Ophiostomatales > Ophiostomataceae > Graphilbum > Graphilbum fragrans. Next base: position 49,286 of record LLKO01000026.1, read on the forward strand.
CTGGAGCGCGAAGACCCGCTCGGCCACGCCGAACTCGGCGGCGGTCCTTCGGCCAGCGCCCGCCACGCGCGCACGTTCTCCATGTCTTCCGGCTTCGACCTCGCCGCCAACCTCTTCCCGCTCTCCTCCTCGGCCGCGGGCGCCGGCCCCGGCGGGTACACGCCGCTCGGCCTGTCGGCCAGCTCCGGCGTCGACGGCAGTGGCCGCGCCGGGGCGCTCGAGCGGCACAAGACGCTGACGTTTCTCAACGGCCTCTCGCTGATCGTGGGGCTCATCATCGGCTCCGGCATCTTCTCGTCGCCGTCGCTGGTCAACTCGAACGTGGGCTCGCCCGGCGCGGCGCTGATTGTCTGGGTCATGGCCGGCGTGCTGGCCTGGACCGGCGCCAGCAGCTATGCCGAACTGGGCGGCGCCATTCCGCTCAACGGCGGCGCGCAGGCGTACCTGGCCAAGATCCTGGGCGAGCTGTTTGGCTTCTTGTTCACGTGGGTCGCCGTTCTGGTGCTCAAGCCGGGCAGCAACGCCATCATCGCCATCATCATGGGCGAGTACCTGGTGCGCGCCGTCGTGGGCGCCGAAAGCGAGGCGGCGGGCCCCTGGGTCAACAAGACCGTCGCCCTAGTCGGCGTGCTGGCCGTGACCTTTATGAACTGCGTGTCCACGCGCCTCGGCACCCGCGTCAACGATTTTCTGATGCTGCTCAAGTTTGTCGCGCTCGTCGGCGTCACCGTCATCGGCATTGTCGTCGCCGCCACCGGCTACTCGTTCAACGGCACGCCCAGCCTCGACTGGAAGAACCGCGAGTGGTTTGCCGGCACCAAACTCGACGCTTCGGCCTGGGCCGTGGCTCTCTATGCCGGCCTCTGGGCCTACGACGGCTGGGACAACGTGAGTTTTTGGGGTTTTTTTGGTTGTTTTTGGTTGTTTTTTGTGTTTTTGCTTTTCGTCGTGCCCTGCTAACGACTAGACCAACTACGTCGTCGGCGAGTTCAAACACCCCGGCCGCGACCTCCCCCGCGTCATCCACACGGCCATGCCCCTCGTCATCATCAGCTACGTCCTCGCCAACGTCGCCTACTTCCTCGTCCTCTCCCTCGACAGCATCAACTCCACCAACACCGTCGCCGTCATGTTCGGCGCCAAGGTCTTTGGTCCTGCCGGCTCGCTCGTCCTCGCCCTTATCGTCAGCGCCTCCTGTTTCGGCGCCCTCAACAGCTCTACTTTCACCAGCAGCCGCCTTGTCTATGTGGCCGGCCGCGAGGGCTACCTGCCGGCCTTTTTCGGCCAGCTCGGCCTCGGCCGGTCGCCGAACCGCATCGCCGGACCCCATACCGGCTCTGGCTCCGGTTCTACCTCCGGCGCGGGCGCCTGGCTCGCCCGGCATCTTTCTCGCCTCGTCGCCGACGAGGACACCGGCCTCTTCTTCACGCCCATCTACGCGCTCGCGCTCAACTGCACGCTGACCTGTCTGTATGTCCTGGTCGGCGAGTTCGGCACGCTGCTGACGTTCTACGGCGTCGCCGGCTACACCTTTTACTTCCTGACCGTGCTCGGCCTCATCGTGCTGCGCGTCAAGGAGCCCAATCTCGAGCGGCCCTACAAGGCCTGGATCACCACGCCCATCATCTTTTGCTGCGTCAGTCTGTTCCTGCTGAGCCGCGCCGTCTTTGCCCAGCCGCTGCAGACCCTCATCGTCGTCGCCTTCACCGTCGCCGGCCTGCCCGTCTATTTCTGGCGCTTCCGCAAGCGGTCGCCGCCGTCTGCCAGCAAGCACGAGGCCCGCGAGCATCCCTGGTGGAAGTTTTGGAAGCGGAGGTGAGGAGACAAAGAGAGGGAGGGTGAGAGACGGAGACGAAGGGAGAAGAGAGAAGAAAGAGGGAAGACTCGATACTCTATACTGTATATATAATGTAGACACGAATGCATATCCGGATAGTAATACACTGTTCTTTTGGTTCATACATCGTTCTTTGGTGCATGGCATTCCGCTTTATCGGCCCACATCCCGCAGAATCTCGCGGTCTTTTGTGATGGCCCCTCGGAAGTGGTCAGCCACCACGCGCCCCTGCACCACGGTCTCCTGCACGAGGCCCTCGACGTGCCGCGGCTCCACGCGGCCGTACCAGATGCCGTGGCCGGCCAGCGCGTGCGGCGTTGTTCCGTCGGCGGTCGTGAGCGTCGGCGGTAGATACACAATCACGTTGCCCGCAAACTTGTGTCCGCCAATGTGGCTGATCAAGCCGACACGGGCCGTCTTGGGTATTTGGGGTATTTGGGGTGTTTTGGGTGTTTTGGGTGTTTGGAGCCGTTCCGTGCCATCTTTTGGACCGTCCTCTGCGATCTGTGCATCCGGCGAGGGCTCCTCTTCCGGGATCGCCACGGCCTCCCGGGCCACATCGAATCCGGCCCGCCCGAGATGCTCTTCAAAGGCCGTCCGCAGCACGGGACCCATTTGTCCGCACCGCGCATCGCGCCCGCCGTGTCCGCAGATGAGCACCAGCACGTCCGGCACGTGGTCGCGCACGCCGTACAGCAGCCGCGCATAGGCCGGCTGCCGCGTCAGGCGGTCCCGGTGCACCGGCGACAGCGTGCCGTCGTGCGCCGCGTGCAGGCGTTCGGGCAGCAGATACGCCCGGGCGAGCGCGTCGACGCTGTCAAAGGACACGCGCGGCAAGAACGGCACGTACCGGAAGCTCGGCAGCAGGTACACGGAAGTGGTCTGCAGCTCGGCGCGGGTGGATACGGAGCTCGGGAACGAGGCGTTCAGCACGGACACATTGTGGAAGGGCTGGCCGTCAGCACAACAACAGAGAGCAGGAGAGAAGAGAGGCGAGGGAAAGACAAAGACCCACATCCCGGTATACCCCCCCGCGGCCAAAGAGCTCCTTGAGGTCCGCCGCCAGGTTGTCGCCGCTGTGGTCGTCCTCGATGCGCGACGGCCAGTCGTCCTGCCCCGTGCAGATCACCACCTGCTCGTTGTACGCCGAGATGAGCCCCGCGAGCGGGCTCTTGGTGTCCAGCGGCAGCCCCTCCGGCATCGCCGGCGTCGGCTCGCACGCGCACGTCGGCTCCGGGCACGAGGCCACCGACGGCAGCACCCGCGACGACAGGCTCCGGGCCATCCGGAAACCCGGACTCCGGAGCTGCCTCCGGAGGCTTATTCTGTGTACCCGCTGGAGGCCATGCATTCTCTGCATCCCCTGCACCTCCCGCACAGCCCACCGTCCGGACAGCCGCGCTGTGGGCACTACCGGCAACATAAGACAATGTTCGGGGCTGTCCCGAGAATGGAAAAACGAGGAGCCGGGGTAGAGATGGGGTGGTGTGCGGCAGAAATTGGCACACTTGGCGGTCACGTGTGCGCGACGAGAAATACAGTGCGCCGTTCCACATTGGACTGTCTTCCTGAATTCCACCAGCTATATGTGTGCTGGAGCATGTAGGCATAAGAAGTCGTGTGCGAAGAAGAGGCAGGCCTGTGTCAGAACCTGGAGCGTGTCTGTCAGATTCACCCACCGCTGATTGGTTGCTGCATCGCAGTAGAGCTTAGGGAGAGCCATTGCGGAGTAGCTATAGAGCAGCTAGTGTAATTTGGTGCAAGACTACAGCCCCGGAAATGTCTTTTGGCTCAGGGTAGTCTTTCCTGGATACTTTACTTTCTTCTCTCTGAGACCTGTTTTGGCCGAAGCTGGCAAACACGACAGCAGGCAATGCAGCCTTGCTGTCCGTCTTGGCCACCAAGTTACTCAAATGGGAAATACGAGTATATGAGCAGCCCATTGGGCATTCTCACGGCCACAGAGACAGCTGTAGAGCCACCGAATCTCCTGCTAAGCACATCCGCCATGCCCATGCGATGCCTCCTCCGGCTTATAAGATTTGCCAGCTAGCTGCGGCCGACGTGGGGGCGAAGCTGGTACCGAGCTTCCACCTCCTCGCGCTCGGAGGGTTCTAAGCGGAAACGACTAAACAGGAAAAAGAAGAGGCGGACGAAAGTAGAAGACGGCAACGTCAGCTAACAGGAGCTATAGCCGACGCCGGTGGCGGCCCTAATTAGCCGCCAATCACAGCGTCCAGCTGCGTCGGCGCCCGATCCCCGTGGCCCCCGGATTGTGTGTCTTAGGTGTCTTGGGGTGTCATTCATGATCCGTTTCATGGGCCTTTGGCGGAGGACACACGGCGATGTAGACAGACTAGCATTTCGAGCTATGGTGGCCAAATAAAAACACCAATCACAGCGCGGCAGTCGCGGCGGTGCATCGGCGCGGAAGGAGCTCTCTGGTTGATTTGCTAATCAAAAAGATGGCCCTGTGTTTGCCGTCTGCCGTTTTTCTTCTGCCGCCTCCCGCCCACCGCATGACCTCCTGTTCTGCCACCCCTCATTGCCTCTTATCCCCTCATGTTGCTTGTCCCTGGTCTCTCGTCTCTTCACATGCTGCTATCTCCTCATCCCTCGCGGTGTCCTCCTCGGCCTCTCTTCGTCTAGCGTTTCTGTATTAGTCCAATCCTCGTCTCTTCTTTTCTCCTCCTCGTAAAACCACCTCACTCTCTCCTACTCTATCATGTCCCAGCCTGGCCTCGTCCTCGGCTACAACGGCGTCCACCCGTTCGCCCAGGTCCCCCTCTCCGACCGCGCCTCCGTCCAGGAGCTCCTGCGCACCCTGCTCGACCCCCTCGAGCCCTTCTTCTCCCCCGCCAAGGCCCGTGTCCGCTGCCCCGGAGCCACCGCGGTCCGCTTCGACCAGACTGCCTCTGAGGTCGAGGGCATCTGCCGCCCGCTCTGGGGCCTCGCCTGTCTGCTCGCTGGCGGCGGCGAGTACCGCGGCACCCAATGGTGGATCGACGGCCTCAAAGCCGGCACCGACCCAAACAGTCCCGAGTTCTGGGGGTTCCCCCGCGACAATGACCAGCGCATGGTCGAGATGTGCCCGCTCGGCTACGCCCTGGCCGTTGCTCCTGAGATCTGGGACGCCATGTCGGCCACAGAGCGCACCAACATAGAGGCCTGGCTAGGCAACTCGATCAACGAGAAGAAGTGCGTTTCTCCCCCTTGTTCCCTGTCTGGTTCCTATGCTCACACGCAACCGCAGCATGCCCAACACCAACTGGCTGTGGTTCCGCGTCTTTGCCAACCTCGGCCTCAAGAAGAACGGCGGCCGCTTCTCCCAGGAACGCCTCAACAGCGACATCCGCCACCTCGACACCTTTTACCGCGGCGGCGGCTGGTCCAACGACGGCCCCGAGGGCATTCACCGTGCGTTCTCTTGCAACTGTTTCTCGTGTGTGCTCTGTTGCTAACCTCCCAGAAATGGACTATTACTCCTCTAGTTTCGCCATCCACTTCCTCCAGCTCCTCTACGCCAAACTTGCTGGCGACGAGGACCCTGAGCGGGCTGCTGAATTCCGCCACCGTGCCCAGGTCTGCGCCCTCGATCTCGCCCACTACTACGACGAACAAGGCCGCTCCATTCCCTTTGGCCGCAGCGTCGGCTACCGCTTCGCCATGGTCTCTTTCTGGGGCGCGCTGGCCTATGCCGACGTCGAGCTGCCTGCTCCGCTGACTTGGGGCATGGTCAAGGGCATGGTGCTGCGCCATTTCCGCTACTGGCAGACCCAGTCCGATATGTGGAGTCCGGCTGGCACTCTCACCATTGGGTACTCCTACCCGAACATGTATGTAAGTATAGGATTCAATGGCCGGTCAGTGTTGTTGCGCTGTGCACCTTTACTAATCGGATAGATGGCTGAAAACTACAACAGCCCGGGAAGCCCGGTAAGTCGGCCCCTTCTATTATTGACTCTCACATCTGACCAATTAGTACTGGGCGTGTCTGGCCTTTATCTGCCTTGCTGTCCCCGAGACGCACCCCTTCTGGACGTCCAAGGAGGAGGACGCTTGGCCAGTGCTGCCGCCCATCAAGGCACTCCCCCAGCCTGGCCACATCATGAGCAACCTTGGCGGTCACTGCATGCTCCTTTCTTCTGGTCAGGCTTGCAGCTATCCCATGAAAGGTACCCACGCAAAGTACGGCTGTTTTGCCTACAGCAGCGCTTTCGGCTACTCCGTGCCCCCAGGTCTCTTCAGCCTCGAGCAATACGCGCTTGCCTCCCAGCTTGGTCTCTCTGACGACGGTGGCGAGTACTGGAAGGCCCGTCGCTTGTCGTCGTATGCGGCAATCGAGTCTCGCGGCGATACTCCAGTCCTTGTTTCGGACTGGGCGCCATTTTCCGATGTGGCTATTCGCACGACTCTCGTGCCTCCTCACAAGGACGCGCCCAACTGGCACCTCCGCATTCACCGCATTACCGTTGCCGCCATTCCAGAGCAGGCGTTCGCCGCCGGTGTGCCTCGCCGCGCCATTATGACCGCCGACGGTGCGTTTGCCATTCACAACGAAAGCGCTATTCCCGGCCAAGTCGGCCGCTACTTGGACCTGTATGATGCAGCGGCCGGCGAGGGCACCCAGCCCAAAATCATCGGCAACTACGACATCAACTCGGCCATTGGCTGGTCTGCCGGCCACGACGGCGCCTTTGCTGTCTGCGGCGATGCAGGTGCCGTTGGCATCAAAGCCCTCGAGGCGGACGACGCGGCAGAAGCGCGCAAAGCGAACCTCGTCAACGCCGATCCTAATTCGAACCTCATCCACAGCCGCACCGTCATTCCCACCCTGCAAAACACGCTCTACAGCGGCCAGACTGCCTGGTTTGTCACGGCTGTGTATGCGAAGCCAGCCGCTACAGCCGTGGCGTCTGCATCCTTTCTCGACGGCTGGACAGCGCCTCCAGCGATTCCAGAGTGGCTCAAGGCAGAGATGGAGAAATAGGATGTGTATGTGCAACAATAGATTGGGTGATAGTGGCCAATATGCCGAGAATCAATGTGACGGTTTGTGTTTGGCTTGAGTAGAGGTAGTTTGTAGAGACTTGAACTGCGGCCGCATTTCAGTACTCCATGTACGAACTTGTGAATATGGAGAACAAAGTCTCAACGTGAGAGATACCCAAAGGCGAAATCGATTCTCTAAGTGCTCCATGTGCCTTGTATGCACTGCAATTGACCTAAGTGGATGTCTTTTGCGTGACCACTGCTAGGTAGTATTGCGATGGTAGGAATGAAACAGGATGCGGGTTATCAGCCTCTCGTACTTCGATGACCCTTGCCTGGTTTATTGCTGTTATTTCCAAGTTCGATTTCTTTCAACCCTCTCCTACATGAATAATAACACTAACGGAGGGCTGAATCTATAGGAAGAGTCCATCACTACGAGTTACCACAAAAACTATCATTTCCTAAACCTGTTGAGTTTCTTATCGTAGTATAATCTTCACAACGTTAGATGCTGTTCAGTCCTCCCTATTAAGCCACAGCAAGATCAAGTGGTCCCTACAAAAAGATGGCGGATAAGCAACACTTTTGATTCGTCTATCAGCGAAACACATGGGCTTGGTTGTTGCTCTGTCGGTCTAACCTGATTCGGTGCTCGGGCGTAGAATGTCGACTGGCAAGGCATACTCGTAGAATCTCATCCCATTGGGCGTAAATGGCGGGCGCGTAAATGTCGGGCGTAGAAAGCTTTTGCATCGGGCGGTTTTATAAATCCCACCAGAAGTTCTGTTTCTCTCTTTTGAGACGCGTCACAAACTGTGCGACCTACCAAGGCATTTTCTCCAGACTAGTCGTTGTATACCACCACCCCGATCAACCCCTTTTCTAGGATTTGATTGATTGGGGCCGCCTTCAAAATGGTCAGTCCTCCCTCATTTTTGACAAAAGCCTTAGTTTTCTAATGCTGCAGTATAGCTTATAAAAGTCTACCCCTCAACGGATTCGATGGATGATGTCAAAGTCGAGTATGTATATCCTGCCTTTAGATATGGAAATTTCTAACACGGCCTAGCATCATCGCCGTTCACGGACTGAATCCTCGAAAAAAGGATGCCGACAGACATGCAAGAGACACGTGGTGCGGGACAGAAGGGAGCGATGAGCACTTTTGGCTACGCAATGATCTTCCTACAGTTGCCCCAGCATCACGAATCTTCATATACAAGTATGATGCAGCTGTAGTTTTCGGAACAGACAAAACCTCATTCGTCGACAATGCAAACGCTCTTCTCGAAAGAATCAGAGTAGCGAGAGACAATGAAGACAGAGAGGATGCACAATCACGGCCTATCATATTCATTGGCCACAGCTTGGGAGGACTGTTGATCAAGCAAGCCTTGGTCAACGCGCACAACAACCAATACTACAGCTGGATTAAGCAGTCAACATCGGGTATTGCGTTTTTTGCTACACCACACGCAGGCGCAGACAGCCTGCATTCAAATATCGGCCTGCTAGCGTCAAAGATCGCGCTGAGCTTGGGATTCGACAGTCGGGACAGCATCATCCATGTTTTGGAGGAAAAAGGACTGTTCCCCGACGTGCTACGGGAGCACTTTAGGCATCAGCTGGGACTCGCGAAAGTTGTCACCTTCCGAGGAAAACACGACAATGTAAGTTTATGGTGATCTCCAATAGGCTTTCTACATGCTGATGCTTATTCTACAGCTTGTATCCAAAACCAGTGCCCAGCTTGGGCTTCCAGGGCTCACGGAGAATATTGTGGACTTGGATGCTGATCACCACCGGGTGTGTAAGTTTGGGCCCAGTGCGGCTGAGCAAGACAGCCTGGGTGTAGTAAAGAGCAATATGAAGAGCCTTTACAAGATCGCGGTCAGGGGGAAACAGAATTTGGATCCACCAAATCTAGCAAAAGGTAAAGCCTTGACCGAGACTCGTGCTATTGAGTATCATGAACAGAGAGCGCCTCAAACTGAGACGAGATTAGGTGCAGAAGAGGATGTGTACAGTTACTAGCTAGCTTTCATGTTAACTGTTTGATAGATCCCATCACCTATCCCAGCACGTTGAATAAGCCGGTGAAAAGCTTTGTCGAGCGTCCAGAACTTCGTACCAAAATTGAAGAACATCTTTGGGGGGAACAGGACGGAGAACCGAAAATCGTTGGCGTGTACGGACTAGGCGGTACAGGAAAGACCCAGCTGGTGCTTGACTATCTCCATTATTTTCGCAAAAGATACGTCGCGACATTCTGGATTCAGGCCGGCCAGAAATCGTCCCTCGATCGAGATTTTGTAAATATTGTGCAAAAACTCCCAGGCTGCACCCCTCTTTCAGATAAGGCACAAGGAGAAGAGGCTGTTCAGGCCGTTTCCGATTGGATTTCCAGACAACAAGGACTCTGCCTACTCATATTCGACGGCGCAGACGAGTTGTCAAATGATGACAACAAAAACGAAAACGTTGTGGATTTGGGTGCTTGTATCCCAGGTTCAGAAAACACACATATCATCGTCACGACCAGGGATGGAGAGGTGAAAGGACTTCCCAGCTGTGAGGGAGTAAAAGTCTCTGTGCTTGATGAGCAACAGGCCAAAGAACTTTTCTACAGACGGTCTGGGATGAAAACACAAGACGACGAAGAAGTGTCGAAGATCGTGAAGGAGCTTGGACATCTAGCCCTGGCCATCACTTTGGCAGCTTCATATGTCTCAAAGAGAAAAGACATCTCCGCTTGTCTGTCCAAGTTTTTGGAAGAATACGAAACATACAAAGTGGAGATACTCAAGACCAAGCCGGGAGCCCTCACCGACAAGTATGGCTTCAATGTGATGACAACATGGGAGATGTCCTATTCTGCTATCGAGAGGCAGGATCCAAGAGCTGCCAAATTCCTGACATTGCTATCGTTTCTCAACTATGAAGACATCTTCCTCGGCTTATTCCAAGAGCCTCATACGTGTTGTGGGAGATCACGACAATGGACATCCGTCCTATCCGAGGAGCCAATAGATTTGTGGACAGTGAGGAACTTTTTCCCAGTATTGGAACAGTATTCCCTTATCCAACAATCGACCGAGGAGACAAGCTATTCGATGCATCGACTTGTGAATATGTGGGGATATGAGCGACTGTCGGGAGACCCAGACACCAGTGGAAAGTATTGTCTCGCTGCATCTTGTCTCTTTTCAACAGCACTTTTCGATACGAATATATCGCCAAAAGCCATTCGACGGTTTGCACCACATACGCAAGTATATTCCGATATATCAGACGCCTTGGTTTCCAATTGTACCGACGATGACACCAAAACTGGCCTGCTAGACTGCATGAGAACAAGTGCTAGTCTTTTGTTTATTGCAGGCTATGTGACGGACGCAAAGGAGGCTCTCACAAAGTTGTGTTTGAAGGAGGAGGAAATGCTTGAAGAAGGCAACCCCAAAGTATTTAAGACTTGGGGTCTCCTTGAGACGTGTCTTGGTGCCCTAGGCAAGAAAGAGGAACAAAAGAGGCTGCGGCGCCAAATGCTTCTTTTCGATAGCAAAGGTCTCAAAGACATCGAGGACAGACAGCTTAAATTCGCCATAGATTTTCGCGAAGCCCGACCGCAGCTTTCCAGAATACTGGACAAAATAAAAAACGAAAACTCTGGAGAAAGCATCGAAGCCAATTCTGAGTCTGGCGTGCTTCGAAACCGGACAGACAGCAGCTCCTTTGACCTGGAAGACTATCTACAGAAGGTCATAGACAACACGGCCCAATATAGTAGCATCGAAAGAGCAGAGATTGGTCTTGCTCTTGCCGCTGCTCTCGTCGACCAGGAATGGCTTGAAGAAGCCAAGATAGAAATAGGAAAAGCATTGGACATATGCCGATGCATATCTAGCGATGGAGATGCGATTTGTATAAAGATTCGAGCTGCTGAAATATATTCCAGTTGTGGCGACCTTGAAGAGGCAGCAGTGGTAGCAAAAGATGCTTTGGATGGATTCAAGGCGTGGTTCGGGGACGAGCACATTGCTACATACCAATGCTACCAGGCTTTGGGCGGTCTTCTTATGAATCAGGGGAAATTCGAAGAAGCGACAGCACTTCTCGAGCCCGTGTTTGCAGCCATGGAGAAGGTACTCGTCACAGACGACCCTGCCATGACTAGAGTCAAAGCGGTCATGGTGTTAACTCTTACAAGGCAAGGCAAGCTAGGAATCGGCGAGCAAGAAAGAATGACACAGGAGATTTTGACGGCGGAACAACAATCTCGACCAACCAGTCCAGTCGCAATTTGGGCTTTGCGAAACCTGGCCGCTATTCGCATCAGCCAGGATAGAATCGAAGACGCAGAAGAGATACTTGCGAATGCTGTCGTTAGAAGCAGCGAGGCTGGATTGAGCATCAAACCGGTGTTTTTTGGTCGCTTGGCGCTCAGTGTGATGTATACGAAACAGGGCAAAACCGAGCAGGGTGTCGCCATGGCATCTCTGGCGTTTATGGAGGTGATGAAAGTCGACCAGATATTCCCGGTGGACATATCCATAGTGTGCGAGACTCTCGAACTGCAATACGAGAAGAGCATAAATGCAGACGCAGACATTCCGACTGTGCAGCAGTCGGAAGAGCAAAATAGAGAAATCGACAGACTGAGAGAGACGACAATAGCGATTTTGAGAAACTTCGATCACGACTCCGTCGAAGCCATCAGTTTTGACGATGCAAAGGTAGTGATGGTCGAGGTCCTGGGAGAGCCTAGAGAAATTCCTGGCCTCGACGATTCACGGCCAATCCCAGACATGGTGCGCCTTGCGGCCAAATATCTTGGGGAAGAAAGGATGGAAGACGCGATGGGAGTGCTTGCCTACGTCGCAAAGAGACAACTCCAGAGAGTTGGCCGCAACCATGCCGACTTCACTTCAGCAATCGCCGATGTGAAGGTAGTGTCTTCTTTATGCGGAGCCATGAAGGGAGGTAAGAGGAAGAGGAGTGCTTCAATGGAGGTATTTTGATATGAATGAGCAACCTTTGTAGATTTGGGTCTGTCAGCGGATGTGCTCTGGTTCTTTACTGCACTTCGGTCTGTATTTTGTCTGCATTTTTGTTTGCTTCGTCCATCATACTCGTTGAAAGGCGTGTTCAGTGTTTATAATGTTCTACTTGGTTTCATCTTTCAAGTATTATTTGACAAGCGCTTGCTTTCTATTCAAGACAACGTTTTACCATCTATTCTACTATCCCTGGTTTACAGTGCGCGACGCTGTTTAAGACAAAAGAGAACCGCATATCACCCATCGCCCCCGAGTCAGCCCCGTGGCGTCGTGGCCTGCTCATACGTCGGCGGCGGCGCGGCCGATCCAGCTGTCTCCTCGGCTGCGGGTTGCGGCGGCAGGCTGGCGACGCGGCTGGCGATGCGGCCAAAGTACTGCTGGACGAAGGATTCCCTGTGATGTTAGCGGGCGCAGGCGAGCGGGGGAGATCGGGGCACTCACGTGTAGTAGCTGTGCTGCGCATTGTGGCTGCCCTCGAGGTTGTGGGCCAGCTCGTGGGCCAGCACCACCCACCACCAGACGGTGGCGTCGGCACGACCGGCGCTTCCGGCCGCCAGCGCCGGCGCGTGCAGCTGCGCAAAGTAGCGCAGGTTGCAGAAGATGCTGCCGCCGGAGTTGAAGGCGATGGTGGGCCCGGCGGCGTCCAGAAAGATGTGCACGACGCGCGGCATCAGGTTGTAGACGGCGGCGACGTCGAGGAGGACGGACTCGAACTGGGCGATGGCGGCACGGTGGCGGCTGAGGGCGTCGGTGGCCTCCGACGCCGACGCCGACTCGGCCACAAAGACGTGCATGCCGCGAGGCGCCTGGGCGACCATGCGCAGGCTCTGGGCAGAGGTGCTGTCGCAGTAGGTGGCCTGTTCCTTGACCTCGTGGGTGCGCGGGGGGCTGAAGAGGGTGTGGGAGCCGTAGGGCCGGGACGCCTGGATGGCGTTGATCATGTTTTCGCGCACGGCGGCCGGGGAGGTGACGCGGGCGTCGTCTTGGGGGGTGGGCGTGAGAGCGGGCGTGAGAGCGGGCGTGGGCGCCGGAGCCGGGAGGCCGTGGTGGCTGTCGCCAGACAGGCCCGTGCTGGCGTCTCCCGGCCGATCGTCGGCATCGAGCCCCAGCCGGCGCGTGAGGTTGGCAAAGAGCCCTCCAGGACGCCGGCCAGATCCCGGCGCCTGGGGACCCAGAAGCGGCTCTCTTTGGTGTTTCTCGGGCGGAGACGTGTCGTCAAACGACCCGGGCATCTTGGACGGAGGCGGCGACGGGGGGATCGGTGCCGTCGGTGCTGTCGGCGTCGCAAAACCCGCTCCGGCGGCCACGGCTCCGGCTCCGGCTCCGGCTGCCTGCCTCGTCCATGCGCGCTCCTCCTCGCGGATCCGCTGCTGCTCGGCCGCCAGAGCCTTGCGCCGCTCCTCCTCGGCAATCTGCGCCTCGGCCTGCTTGGCCCGCAGGATGCGGTCGACGTTGTAGCCGCGGGCGCGCAGGTCGAGCAGGTCGAGCTTGAGGAAGGGCTCGAAGAAGAAGTAGGCCTGCTGGTTGGGGCGGCGCAGCACAAGCTGGCAGACGGCCTGGCCCACCTGGTACATGTCGAGGCGGCCGTGGCTGGACACGTACAGCGTGGCCGGCCCGCCCGGCGCGTAGACGCTGGCGGCCGAGCGGCGCTCGACGCTCGTCCGGCTCTGGCGTCCGTGGCCGCCGCCGCCGGTCCGCAGCGACCGCTGCAGCGAGACGCTCTGCACCTTTTCGACGACCAGCTTGCGCTCGAGCCACTTGAAGTCGTGCTTGACGGCGTTGGGGCGGTACTTTTGGTACTCGTACAGGAAGATCTTGGACCGCTCGAGCACAAACTTGCGCAGCTCGCCGTTCGCGCCGCCGTCCTCGCCGAGACTCGCCTTTTCGCTGCGGCCGCCGATCTGCACGTCCTCCTGCACAATGCGGCTCAGCATCTGCGCGCCGAGCTCCACGTAAAAGGTCTCGAGCACGTCTTCTTCGGGCGCGCAGATCAGCGCGTCCTTGAACAGCCGGTAGCTGATGTAGTCGTCCAGCACGGCGATCTTGGCCGCCGATGCCAGCTGGTACTGCCGGATCGGCGCATCGTCTTCGGCGGCGGCTCCGGAACCGGCGCTCTCGGTGGCCAGCTCCTTGGACGCCAGCAGGAACGGCGCCGTCTGCATCTGCCGGAAGAGCGCGGCATCGCTGCGCAGCGACGACAGGTCGGCCGCCAGCGAGCGCAGCAGCCCCAGATAGCGCTCGGTGCTCTGCAGCGTCGAGAGCAGGCGCGCCGGCTCGGCACAGGCCATGCGCGCAATCTCGATCTTGGTGGGCTCGAGGCGCGAGCCGCACTTGAACAGAAACGCGTTGGCGTCGGGCCCAAAGTCGACGAAATCGAAAATGTCGCCGTACGCCGACGACGTGCCCAGATAGACGGTCTGCGGCGCGGCGTGGCGGACCCTGTCGGCCTTTTCCGACGTCTTGGTCGCCACCGGCACGATCGGCGCCGCCCGCAGCTGTTGGAGCAGCGTCGTGGCGTCTTCGCTGATGCGCGTGGCAAAGTAGGCAAACAACGGCACGGCTTCGCGCGGCGTCTGCGGCGGCCGCGCGAGCAATCGGCGCACGGCCACATCCGCCGGCGGCTCCTGCAGCACGCCGAACTTGGCCGCATACTCTCGGACCGCCGGGTGGACCACGGGATAGCCGAGAACGGCGGCGCGCGGCTCGATGAAGCACCGGTGCGGCGCGGCAAACCGAACGGGCTCCCCCGGCGTCCCTTTCGGGAGGCCATACGCCACGATCCCGTCGGCGGCATCGTCGCCGCTGCCCCCCACCACCGGAACGACGGGAGCCTGCCGCAGCAGCTTCAGCGACTGGCCCTGCAGCGACGCCGACGACGTGCTGCTCTGCAGCCGGCCGGCAAAGTAGGCGAAAATCTGCACCGCGGCGTCCACCGTGCGCGGCGGCCGCGAGAGCAGCCGGCTGACGGCGTCGTCGATGGGCGGGTCTTTGCGCACGCCAAAGTGCGCCGCCTGGTCGCGCAGCCCGGCCGCGACCACGGGATAGCCGAGCAGCGCGGCAGACGGGTTGACAAAGCAGCAAAAGGGGCGCGCAAGGCGCTCCGGCTGTCCGTTTTGGGCCGCGCTGTCGTTTCCCGCCGCAGACGGCCGCACCACCACCACGTCCTCGCCCTCCACCCCCCCGTCTACCGGGATAATGGCCTTGTCCGTGGCCAGAAGGCTGCTCGGCATGTAGGCCTGTATCGTGCGGTTCTGCAGGAAATACGCGCGTGCCCGCTCGCGCGTCGTGCGGTCCGGCGCTGCCATTTTGTCCAGGACCTCTTCGACGCGCAGAAACAGCCGCAGGCCCAAATGGATCAGCATGGCGCCCTCGTGGTGGCCCGAGACCAGCCAGGACGACGACGACCCGTCCGCCCCGGGCCACTGCAGGATGGGCACGCCGAGCTCGCGCAGACGGGCGTCCGGCTTGAACAGCTCGCGCGGCCGGTAGAGCTGCCGGCTGGGCCGCGTCCACTCCTGGCCCGGGGGGCCGGCCTCGGCCGGCAGCATGTAGGACTCGCGCAGCCGCATCATGTCGGCCGTGGGAATGTCGGAGCGCACGGACGCCAGATACTTGATCAGCTCGACGTGGCTCTGGGACGGCTCGGAGTCTTCCGGCGGCTCGCTGGTGTCGGTGCGGTTCAGCTCGGCCACCGTGGCCACTCCCCCGGGGCGCTTCATCAGCCGGGCAAACACGGTGTCGAGATCGACGGTCTTGCGCACGCCTAGCGCCAGCAGAAAGCGCTCTTTGAGCCCCGCGCACGTCGGCGCCACCACCGGCAGGTCGTCAAACAGCTTGACGGACGCAAAGTAGGCTTCTTGCGGCCGCCGCATGCCCACGCGCGTAGGGATGGTCGTGTGGCTGCGCAGCATCGACACCACGGATTCGCGGTGGCCCCCGCTCAGGTTGTCCCAGTTGGTCGACAGCACCGCCAGCACCTCGGCGGCGAAAACCGGCGACAGCGTCAGGTTGTGCGCGTCGCCCAGCTCGTCGCGCGCGCTCACCAAAAACGCCAACCACGGCTGCAGATCCAGCGCCGTCCACCCCAGCGCCTGCAGCTGGCTCGCCGAGAAGCCCTTGGTGATCGAGAACGGCACCGTCGTCGGCGGCAGCGGCAGCTTGGCCGGGATCTTGTTGCCGGCAAGGTAGTGCTGGACGGATCCGAGCTCCAAAATGGCCAAATCCTGCTTGTTGTCCTCCTCCTCTCCGTCCGCCAGGCTCGCTACCGCCACGCGCAGTAGGCTTTGCACCCCCGCGCGGTCGAGCGTCTGCGACTTGACGCTGGCCGCCAGGTACTGGATAAACGCCACGAGCTGCGTGCGGTTCAGCGGCTTGGACTCGAGCTCGGCCCGGATGTCGTCCATCGCCACCGCCCGCACCACGCCAAAGTCCACCAGCTTCTGCATAAACGGGCTGTCGCGCATGCTCGGCACCACCACGGGGATCCCGTCCACGAACCGGCTGATCTGCTCGTCGCCCAGCCGCACTTTGGCCGTCGACATGACGCCGCCCGTCGAGAAAATGT
Source organism: Graphilbum fragrans (assembly GCA_001513895.1). Taxonomy (NCBI): domain Eukaryota; kingdom Fungi; phylum Ascomycota; class Sordariomycetes; order Ophiostomatales; family Ophiostomataceae; genus Graphilbum; species Graphilbum fragrans. The sequence continues at coordinate 65,739 of LLKO01000026.1, forward strand.
CAAACACGGCCGTCTTGTACGCCGTCCAGAACGCCTCCTCGATGATCTGCCCGACATACGCACTCGGCGTCGAGTCGCCAAACGTGTAAGTCTTGAGAATGTGCAGGGCCTCCGGCACAAAGCGGTCGACCGCCGCCGCGAGCGTCGCCGCCCGCGATTCTTGGCGGAACCGCCGGAATTTCGACCCCAGGTCTGCCATTTCGCTCGCAAACGCCATCCGCGTCAGAATGCCCGCCACGCGCAGCAGCTCCATGTTCCAGTTGCGCACCCAGCGCGCGTTCAGGTCGATGGCCTCGCGCTCCACCGTCGGGATGATGGACGGCGCCGAAATGTGCATGCCGCCGCCCGTCGTCTGCATCGTCGGGAACCCGATGAACACGCGTCCGCCGAGTTTCTTGCCGGGAAGCACGGACGCAAAAATGTCCGCAGACGGGAGTCGTGTGGCAGCCCCAGAACCGGATGTCGAGCCTGATGGCCCTGGTGGCCCTGGAGGCCCTGGCGGCCCTGACGAAGGGCCCCTTTCCTTCTCGGAATAGGTTGGTGGCTGGCCGAGGGACGCCTCTTCGGACGCCTTTTCGTCGTCATAGGAGGACGTGAGGATGGCCATGCGCGTGACTTTGGGCGGTGGTTTCTTCGTGGCCCGCTCCAGCTCGCTGGCAAAGTTGCTGTTGAGCCGCGCCTGCACCTGTGCTGTGAGCACGCGCAGGAAAATCGTCGACCGCGCCAAGCCCGTCAGGTTCCGCGTGAGCGCCTCCTGGGCCGCCTTTTCTTCGCGCGCGGCGCGCTCGCGCTCGCGCGCCTGGGCCGACGCGGCTGCCGCCGTCGACGAGATGGTCTCGGTCAGCCGCGAGAAGAAACTGCGCAGCGACGGCCGCAGCGACGGCACGTCGCCCGACGACATGCCGTACGAGTCGGTGGATTTGCTGTTGGTGGTGCTGGCGCTGCCCGACGACGCCACGGTCTGCACCACGGGGGGCGGGTGCCAGGCCACGGCGTTCAGGTAGATCGCGTCAATCTGTGCGCTGGCCTGCTCGACGGCCAGGATCGACATGATGCCGTCCTTGGTGCGCGTCTCCAGCGTCGGCGGCACCGCCACGGCCACGCCCGGCGACAGCAGCTTGTGCAGGTCGAGGATCTTCCAGCCGTCGATCCAGAACTCGATGCGCTGCAGCGCCACAAAGGTCAGGCTGGTGGCCAGGAACTGGCTGACCGACAGCAGGTTCGGCAGCGCCGTCGTGGCGTTGCGGTAGTCTAGCACAAACGTCGTCTTGTTGCTCGTGGCCTCGCTGTCCGGCAGCGCCAGCTTGCGCGTAAACAGCGCATTGCCCTTCCAGTAGAACGCCATCGCCGCCGCGCCCGAGCTGACAAACGGCTCCTCGCAGTCCGCAAACACGCTGTAAAAGCCCACGCCAAACGCCCCGATCTTGGTCTCGTCCGGGTTGCCGTCGGCGATGCGCTTCAGCCGCGCCCAGTCCGCCGCCCCAAACGGCTGTCCGTCGTTTTCCACCAGCAGCCGCCGCAGCGTGTGGTGCTGGATCGTGTGCCGCAGCAGCTCGCTCTCGCTGGGCCCCGTGCCATCTTCGCGGCCGGAAGGAAGGCGGACGGTGGTCGAAGGCAACGTCTCCCACTTGATCTTGACCGTCGTGGCCTGCGCGTCCGCCGCGTTCTGGATCAGCTCTCGCAGCGTTGTCCACTCGCCCGAGTACCGTGCCAGCACCTTGTCGATCAGAGCGCGCGTGTCCACCGTCACCGCCTCTTCGTCTTCGCCGTCTCGCAGCGCTGCTGCCCGTAGTTTTGAGTAGTCCATCACGGCGGAGGTCGTGTGGAGGAGAAGGGTGGTGTGCGCAGTACCGTCCGCAGGGGGGGAACGGGTCTCCTGGGATAGCTTCGTGTGTCGTTTCCGTGTCAGCTGCTGGCTTTATGCCGCCGTTATGCCAAGTCGAAGACTGGTTGGCTCGTTGAGATGGAATAGAGTCGAGACTGACGGCCACTCTTTCAATCGAGGAGCTGGCGAACAACGTTGTTCAGTCAGCGAGCCAAGGCCATCGGTGGCGGCCGTGCCAAGAAGATACGAATCTTCTGGACAGAGGCGACGTGTATGCGGGCGATATGATGAAGTGGTGGTGGTTAGCAGCCAGTGCCGTCGTCGTCGTCAATGACGGCTGCCTGTTCATTTGCCTCGAATACTCCGGACGGAACGGGAAACGGTTACAGAAGCTCTTGCCCCTGGGGCGCTCTCGGACAATTAGCGCCATGAATTTTCCGCTACTGTACATAGTTACTGTTAAGTTGTAGTGGCAACCTTGCCCGATATATACCCTGTTAATGTGGATGCACAGTAACGGAGGTCTTCGTTTTTAACTGTGTAGTCCAGTTGGCAGAGGGTGCGGAGTTTTTACAGTTACGGCGATTACTTAGCGGGTACCGTATGGCTGGCATTACTCGTACGAATAGGACCAACTAGTATAGAGAGAATTCTCCACTAATGCACAGTGGTTATATAGTTACTAACAACTGGGTGCTGTTTCGAGTTCGCCTTTGAGCCATCATGGATTGTTTCGTTACTAGAAATGGATTGGCTATTTCGTACATGACCGACCAGTCCTCTCGTATACAAACCTGTAACCGGTAGCTTACCCAATCAGATCCACAGCCAATTTATATGTCCTTTTCCCTCGTTGGCGTACGGCCTGACAGCGCAGTCGCCCGTTCTCAACACAGATGTGTATTCCACATAACCGAAGCCTAACCTACACGTATACTAATGTTGGGGGGGTTATATCCATAACTTCCGTTGTCAAAGCTTCCTATGACAGGGAAGGTGGTGTGCTGTGTTGACAGGCTCAGTTTAGAAAGAGGAAGTCGTTAACTACTCCATATCTAAACAACCAATCATGGTCCCGATCTACAGAACGGGCAAGATTCCCACCCTGAATTGAGGTCACGATCCTTCTCACGTTCAGAAATTGAGATGTATGGCCATCTTCATATGCTGGCAAGGCTAGGTCACAATTCACATACTGAGATCCTCAACATATTTGATCATGCTACAACCCAAGGTCGAGCAGCCCACCAACTCCGGAAATGGGGGGAATGCGCTGAGCACAACAGCGACACATACAAAGTTCTAGGCTCTCCACTTTCTCTGCGTAAGCATGGTGTGTGATACCCTTCAAACTACTGTAACCAGTGAGAATATAAAAAATACAGTCCAACTCCCAACTAAACAAGTAGCATGATCTATTATGAATGTCTTCCCTTTGCCCAGCTCGTCCCTGCCGCGAAGTAAACCACAACAGGAATAAAATCCAACCGCGTTCATTAAGATAGCAAAAGCACCCGCTGCGCATTGAAAGTAAAAACCAGGTTCCCTCAAAATATACTCGCTGTCTTCAATGAAATGTCGGCGGCCCCTCGTCCGCCGGGAAGGCGCCCGGTATGTTTTGTCGCTGACCAACTTGCTGGGTCTGCAGCTGGCCAGCAGCTTCGCGCTGGGCCCGTATCCTGTACTTTTGAAGTGCTTTGGTGGCCACCTTGTCCTTTGGAGTTTGGGTCGGTGGCAATGGAGACAACGGACTGGGATATTTTCTGCGGAGGGCACGGGCAAGGCCGACACCCGTCGGTGTGGCTGCTCTGGCTGTTGTCGCTGCTGTCGCCGTTGTCACTGTTGCCGTCGTTGTAATAGTAGCAGGGGTATGGCATGTGGCAGTAGCTGCGGTTGGATGCTCGGGGGGGGAGGGGTTGGGCTGTACGCGTGGAGCAACAGCCATAGCAGCAGGCCCGGTCGTTGTCGCGGCTGTGGTAGCCCTATCATCGAGCGGACAAATCGGAGGGATGAGAGAGCGCTCTGTGGTGAGCCCATTGCCTTTGAAGCACTTAACGAGCATCTGGGCCGCCGAGGCACGCTTCACCGGATCGCACCGGGCCATCTCTTTGATCCTGGAGATGGGTGTGTCTGCGGCAGCTAGGCGCAGGACGACCTGCCGGCCGCTTTCCTTTCTTCCGGGATTTGCCACGATGCCACGAAAGCCTCCAATGTCCGTAGTCCATAGAATGGTTGCATACAGTGACCAAACGTCGACTTTGGGTGTCTGCTGCTCTTCGGCATTGATCTCTGGCGCCGTGAACATACGTGTACCGACCCAAGTCACGGCCGCGTTTGCACTGTTACAAAAACCCAAATCACCGAGGCGGAAATACAATGAGCCACTGCTGGTCCGCTCATAGAGGATGTTTTCTGGCTTAATATCCCGGTGCAGAAAGTTGTTCGCGGCAAGGTAGTCGAGGGCCTTGAGCATGTGGTGTAGAACAATCTCAGCAGTTATTAGGCACGTGGCGCCGGACCTGGCCCTGACCAAGCTGTGCAGCGTACCCGCCTTCAAGGGCATGAAAATGTGTGCTTCTCCCTTGTCCCAGTCCTGAGACCCTAGAAACTCCACAATGTGGTCCTAAAGATCAACATATTGGTATAAGTGATCTTGTTTGATGAGGGATCGGGCTACACTTACGTGCTCTATCATTCCAAGAGCCTGGATCTCGCGCTTCAAATAAAGCCATGCTCGTTTGTCTGCGTACGCGGCTTCCTGCTTTATGGCCTTGACAGCTATGAATTGGCCGTTGTCAATATTGAGGGCTTTGTACACTACCGCAAAGCCTCCTGAGCCGATCGGGTCCCCGATCTTTTCAAAGCGAATGTTTGCAGGCTGCTGAATGCCGGGGGTGTGAATTCTCGTCACCATGCCTGTTGGCAGAGTTGTCTCGGGCACCGGGTCCGGTGTTCGGGCGAAACGTGGGTTCTGTGTAAGAAGCGCTGCTGTGCGTTGTTGTACTGCGGGCCCATTGTCCGGCCAAAAGATTTCAAATTGAACTAGATTCTTGCCAAAACCTCCCATGCCTATGGTAGTCCCAAAGTCTCTTATAACGGCAATCTTGCGAGGTCGTCCGGGTTCATACGAAAACTTGTTGTCATTGGTCACTTGGGTAGTTTGGCATTGCGACTTGTCGCAGACCATGATAATACTCGTCTCAAGATTGATCTCGAACGAACACTGGATCCGGGATATGCTCTTGTATGAGACAACAATGTCGCCATCGCGCCCGAGCGTGGCCACAACAGCCGTGTCTCGGGATGCTGATGCGATGTGTCCGACGCCAAGGACTTGCCGCTCATTCCATATCCGAGACCGAAGATGCCTATTTAACGGATCTTGGACGACCGCGGTGGCAGCCTCATTCAATGGTGATAGATAAAATAAGACAAGAGGATGAGACATTGCTGGATCCGGGTGCCAGGTGATAGTAGAAATCTAGGAATGTAAAACAGCAAAGATGCTCGGCATAACAAAAGAGAGCAAGCAAAGAAGAGATCTGAGTTTACAGCGTCTACCAACGAGAAAAAGAGAGAAACAGCGTTATACGGAGTACCTCTTGCCTTTTATCAACCAAAGAGGCACCGCCTTACGGAGGAGCTGTGACGGGACCAGCCATCCACTAACAGCGCCTTGTGTTAGCGTGTTATATAAACTAGTAGCTGACAGCCAATAAAGGATACTATTAAGTGGGGGAGCTGGCTAGCTGCCTAATTTAACCGCCCGGCTTAGAACGCTGGCGCGTAGAGTTTCTTGTGACATTGGGACTTATCTCCAGTGTGTTTTCCTCTTGACGTTTCGCGGTCACATACATGAGCGACCAAACATCCCATGAGCAAAATCACAAACGACTCTCTCACACTCAGCCATGGGAGACAACATTCGAGCGCACGACCTAACAAGAGCAAATGCAGCTCTGGCCGCTCTCGTTGACGACCCAGAGCGCCTCGACCGTGAAAGACACCGCTTCAGCGACTCGCCGCCTCCCTATCGAATGCGCGAGTCGCTTCCTTCTACGGCGTCCCAGCCGACACCACGAAACGAAACCGAAGAGCAACAGCTCCTGGTGGACTGGAAATGGCGGATCATACGTGGACGGGATCAGTCGCTGCCCAGCTTCCAGTTCAGGGCCCAAGTGAAGGAAGAAATGGAAAGCCTTTCCCGACTTGGGCACGACGACCACCGCTGCAAGATCCTGGCTCCGAAAATGGTAAGGGAACGGTGGTGTAAGCGGGGAATATGGAATGAGTACTGGCAGGGCACCGCACATGGATGGTGGAGGCACGAGCATCCTCTCGAGCCCGAGCCTCTCTCCGATGCCGGATCGGAACCAGAAGAGGGACTTTTTGTTTTGCGCGCACCAAAACCGCCCCGACCGCCCAAAACCGACGAGGAGCAGCGAAAGTCGGAAGAGCGGCGACAGGCGCGATTGGCCGAACGTGCCCGCAAGCACGACCTATCCCGGCCCTTCCACCAGTTCATCGGTGAACTGACCGACGAGCGCGAGCGGCTGATGGCGGAACACGGCGAGCGTAACGACTCCCGAGAACTGGCCGGTGGACAAGCCGCACCCCTCGCCCAAGACATCAACACGACTGCCTACGAGGCGGTCAAGGGCCGGTGGGCTAAGCGCGGCATCTGGAATCCTGCATGGGGCGTCTTGCCCGGCATGGCATGGAAACACGAGCAGACCCTCAAGTCTTGTGTGCTCCAGGAAATGGGGGAAGACAACATGGCGCGTCTTCCGCCGTTCGACGACATTCCGGCGCCAGTGGCTCGCATATACACGCCGAGAATCCGTCCTCAAAGCAACGACGGCAACGACGTAGAGCCGATAGTCATTCCTGATCATGAAATACGGGGCATTTTTACCCAGTCTGCCGATGATCCTCCCCCACCGCCGGCAGCAGAACAACAGGTAGGAGGCAGCCAAAGCAGCGGGGGAGACAACAATCACGAGTTGCCAAATGGCCACATCGACCAAAGTGCGGCTGCTCCGGGTGACGATGCGCCATGGCCCATCCACCGATCACCGGAGCAGAGTGGACGCTATCCAGCTCCCCGCCGCGGACGGCAAGCGGGTGTGGTCAAACGGCAGCGCAAGCCCCCCCATGTGCCGCGAAATACTAGGGCGGGTCTTCGGCAGGCACCGAATGCAGCAGCCGTCCTAGACAAGTTGGGGCTGGAGGGGCTGGAGGAGCCGGAGGAGCCGGAGGAGCAGCAAGCACAGGCTGGGCTGGCCAAGCAAGAGGAGCCGCTGGGGCCGCCGGCTGGCCAGAACAGTGTGCCGGCCTTGTCTGAGAAGGCGTCTCCGAAAGTGCCATGCCGGAGCAGCAGTCGTGTGGCTGCTACAAAGGCAGCCACGAGCAGTCCGGCTCCGGCTGTGGACGCTCTCAGTCGCGCCGGACGTAGCGGCCGTACACAGCACGGGCAAAATGCTGCCCGTGCTGGGTCGCCGGCGCGGTCGACCGCGAAGCCGCAAGGCGTGTCCAAACGGAAGAGGCCGGCAGCGGGTGGCCGCAAGAGCAAGGCTCGTGGGTAGGGCTGAAGTCTCTGGGTTTGGACGATAGAAGGTTTCAGCCGCCGTGCACGGCGCTATGTGTGTATTCAGACGAGAGCCTCGTTCATTGTTTGTGTATTATATCAAGATCGATAATAAAGCGAGCGTATTTTCTTCTATCAAAACGTATATCCGCATATCATTGGGCCCGGCACATCCCGCTTTATTAATGATTACTCGTATCGGAGCATGTTATGAGTACACTTTATCTCGGCCTCGCCTCAACCTCTCCTTTTTCTCTACCCTTCCATCCCCTACTTCCGCTTCGTCGCGCCGCTGGCCGCCTCCGAGCCGCTGGCCACCGCCTTGGCCGTCTTGGCGGCCGTCTCCTTGCCCTTGCCCTTGCCCTTGCCCTCCTTGCCCTCAACCTCGCCGGGCTTCTTCTCTTCGGCTTCGCCCGGCTTCTCGTCGTCGTCGCCGCCCTGCCCGAACTCGTTCACCCGCGTGTAGTCGACGCGGTACTTGTACCGCTGGTAGATATAGATGAAGAAGATGATGTCGTCGCGGAACGTCGCCAGCCGGTGCAGGAACGGCATCTTGATGGTAAACGCAAACAGGTCGTCGATAAAGGTGTTGAGGAACTTGTACATCATGGCCTTGGCCGGCATGTGCGCCACGCTCTTGAGCCGGTAGTTGATGTACAGCGACGGCACCATCATCAGGAAGCCGTACGCGTACACGGAGCCCACCAGCGTCGTGATCACGTAGCTGTACCACGACTTGTGGCTGTCGTACACCAGCGAGTACACCGCGTACGCCACCAGCAGCGGCACGCCGGCCCAGTACATGTACTTGAACGCGATCTCGTCGTACTCCTTGGTGCGCTCCTCCGTCTCGCTCAGCTGGTGCTTGTCCTCGAAGGCCACGCGGTACGGGATCAGCGAGCCCGGCGGCGCATCGCGCAGCCGCACGTCGACCACCGTCGTGACCTTCCACAACTCGATCAGGATGCCCACGCCCTGCGACCCCAGAATGACCCACGACGTGTTCTGCGAGTTGTCCACCAGGTACAGGAAAATCACCGCCTGCATGAACACGTTGGCCAGGATCGACCGCACCGAGATGCCCACGTTGTCCTTCTTCTTGCGGTAGTGCGCAATGTCCGACCCGAACGCCAGCATCTCCAGGAGCAGATGCGCCACCGTCACCACCGCCGTCACGCCCAGCAGGTACGGGTTCGTGTCCAGCAGAATCTCCTTGATCATGTCGATCTCGCCGCCGTCGCCGCCGCCCGGCGCCGCCTGCCCAAACGCCGCCTGCCGCGCCGTCTCGCGGCTGTTGGCCTCGACGCTCGCCATCAGCTGGAACTGCCAGTTGGCCAGGCTGCCCAGGTCCAGGTGCAGCGGCACCGTCTTGACCGTCTCGTTCAGCACCATCTTGTGGCTCTTGAGCTGCCAGAACGTGTTGACAAACAGCACCGGGTAGTACCACCCGTTCTGCCCGCTGCCGTCGCGCGCGCCCGACGCTTCCAGCTGCACAAACTGCCGCGCCGCCGGCTGGATCTGCTCCCATGCCAGCACGCCCGTGTCCGGCACAAACGACAGCGACGTGTTGGGGTGGTAGAAGCTGGCGATGACCGGGCCCGCCGCGGCTGCCTCCTCCTCGACCACGGCCGCGTCCTCGGCCGCCGCCGTGTCGTCGCCGGCCAGCAGATTCCGCGTCTTGCGTTCCTTCTTCCGGGCGATGTACTGCGTCAGCGGGAACGGGAAGTGGTACGCCGTCGCCAGGTCGTAGTGTGCGCTGTACGGGTCCAGCACGCTGCCCTCGAGGCCGATGAAGAAGTGGCCCCAGAGCGTGCCGTTCTTCTGCACCGCCGCCGGCAGCTCAATCACCGTGTCCACCGACCGCCGGTCGCTGCTGTTGCCAATGGCAAAACCCGTCTCGGCTAGCACCACGGGGTCGCGCTTGGCGCCGCTCAGCGGCTTCGCCTGGAACGACTCCGACACCGTGATCACAATGTCCACTTTGCTCTTGTCGGCCCAGATCGGCGCAATGCGCTGCGGAATCGGCGCAAACACGGCGCCCTCGTCCAGCGAATCCGGCCGCGCCGAGTACGCCGGGATGGCCCCATTGCTGGCCACCGTCACCGTGTGGCCGGTCGCGTCCGCCGCCGTTGTCGTCTCCGTCTGCGTCTTGGGCATGAACTGCTTCATCAGGAGCTGCATGCCCGCGTACATGGCCACCATCTGCAGGACCTTGGTGACGAGGGACGACTGGAGCGGATGTCAGAATCAGGAGCAAAACGAGCATCACGGTTGGATCCACGCCGCATCACACTTACGCCCTGCGCCTCCTGGCCGTTGGCCGCCTGCGCGTTTCCTTCTGGCATCGTCGCTATGGTTGCGCGTGCACTGCTCCCGTGGTGTCTTGAGTGCGGGCGTCCGAAGCAATGGTGTTGTTGTGATGCACAAATAGGGTATGTGTCCCTCCTCGTAAATGGCGTTTTCTAAGCTTAGCGTGGGTCGCTGCTAGCGCCCTCCCGTAGCGAATCAGGGGAGCTTCTAGAAGCACCTGTCGCCGCCGGAGCCCAGCGGGGCGGCTGTCTGGTTCAGGCCGCTGCAGCGAGCCACAGCGCTATCACGTGCAGCTGTCAAGCAGCATCCATCCTCTTCAGCGAGCTCGGCGCCTCATCGCGTCTTCCCCGCCCTCTTTCTCCTTTCCCTCAACGATCCCGGACCACTCGCAGCTGGGCGTTCTGTCGGGCACGGCCACACGCTCAGGTGGTCCGCCGTCGACCGTGTTGGCTGGTGCCAGGCAATGCCAGGCCATGCCAGCCTGGCCAAAGTGCTGGCCATTGCCGATCAGCAGACAGCGGCTGTCCAATAGCGTTATTCCCTGTGTTGTTCAGGTGCTCAGAGCAACAAAGCAAGCAACCAGCCGGCATCCGAGTCACTGTGTGCAGCAGCTCACACCCAAATGGCCGAGCTAGTCTAGCCACCCGCTGTATCGACAGCCGGCCGGGCTGTGAGAGGCTCCGAAAGCTTAGTACACGAGGCCTGCGATGCCGCAGCTAGTGTCAGTTCCTTTATCTTTTTAGTGCGCCCGAACCAGTAGCAAAGCCATGAGTAATAGAAACCGACGTCAACCGCCTCCCCCACTGCAAATCGAGGGTATAAATCCGGTCGATCCTGGCCGTGACTCTGGGTTGGTGTTCTGTCTGTATTGTCCGTGTTTTCTGTTTTGTCTTCTGTGCCCGTGTCTCGTTTCTGCCTCTGTCTTTGTCTGTCTTGAGGGACTCTTCGTTTACGCTTTTACGCCCTTCCTCGCCCAGCTTCTTCGGGTTTTGCCCAGCTCTTTCAACATGGCCTCCGACGACACCACTCCGGCGGCCCCGAAAAAGACCAAGATCTGCGTCTACTGCGGCTCGTCCACCGGCAAGAACCCCGTCTACATGGAGGCCGCCCGGGAGCTCGCCCGCGTCATGGCCGAGAACAACATCGGGTTGGGTGGGTGCTCTGACCTCGTCTGCGGCTCTCCTTGTGTGCTCGTCTGCTCGTCTGCCGGCCTGCTCGCGTGCTCGTGTGCTAACACCCCCAGTTTACGGCGGCGGCACTGTCGGCCTCATGGGCGAGATCGCCAAGACGCTCGTCTCGCTCGCCGGCCCCGACGCCGTGCACGGCATCATCCCCGAAGCCCTCGTCCGCTATGAGCGGGACCCCGAGTACACGTCCACGGGCTCCGACAACAACGGCGCGCTCGCCGTGCCCTCGGAACAGCTCTACGGCAAGACCACGGTCGTGCCCGACATGCACACGCGCAAGCGGCTGATGGCGCAGGAGGTGCTGGAGGCCGGGCCCGGCAGCGGGTTCCTGGCCATGAGCGGCGGCTACGGCACGTTTGAGGAGCTGCTGGAGACGTGCACGTGGAACCAGCTGGGCATCCACGACAAGGGCGTGTGCGTGCTCAACATCAACGGCTTCTACGACGGTCTGTTTGCGTGGATCCGCACCAGCGTCGACGAGGGCTTTATTTCGCCGGGCAACGCCTCCATCATCGTCGAGGCCAAGACCGGCGCCGACGCCGTGCGCGCTCTCCGCGACTACCAGGTGGCCCCGGCCGTGCTGAAGCTGTCCTGGGGCAAGGAGTAGGCAGGCGCTGTGTTGGCGGCGTTTGGTGGCGTGGGTATTCGGTGCGCGTATTCGTTGATCATGGTTCGCGCTACGCCTCTCCTTTCGTGCGTCGCTGGGTTTGGCGTTCTACATCTGGATGCTTCCTCCTTCTCTCATCATAGAACAAATGCAAGATCATAGAAGGCCGGTCGTCGTATTGTGCTGTAAAAATACAAACAGCAGTTTTCGTCCCACGTATTTTTGATGCTGGTCTCGTCATGCACCGTGGTTTGGTTCTTGTTTCCCCTTTCCCCTTTCCCCTTGCCCCTGGCCCCCCTCCGCTCTTCCCCACCATTGGGACTGGCATCTAGCTGTCGACCTCCATCTGGGCCTCCTCTTCCTCCTCTTCGTCGTCGTCGTCGTCCTCCTCGTTGTCGCCGGACGCCGCGGCGCCGGCGGCCTCGCGGTCGTCGGACACGCTGTCTAACCAGCCCTTGACGTCCTGGCCGTCAAAGACCTTGAACGGCTCGACCTCGCGCTTACCGGACGCCGAGACGGACGCCGGCACGATGCCGACGATGCCGACGCTCGTGTTGTCGACGGTCAGCTCGCGGTCATGCGACAGGCTCTCCTTGAGGGCGTGCAGGCCGTGGCGGACGAGCGCCTCGCGGTCGCTGCTGGCAAAGGCGTCCATGTTCTTCTCGAGGTAGGTGCGGGCCATTTGCGAGCGGGCGCCAATGGCAAACGCGACCATTTCGTCGGTCATGCCGCTCGGCTGGAACTCGAACAGGTGCGGCCCGCGGTCGTCGACGCCAGCCACCAACAGGCCGACTCCGTACGGCCGGCGGCCGTAGTGCTGCGTGTTGACCTGGGCCTTGTCGCCGATCATGCCGACCAGCAGCGGCACGGGCATCGACCGGCCGTACGTCAGCCGGTGCCCGAGGCACTGCTGCTTCATAAAGTTGGACAGCACGCGGGCGTCCGACGAAAGACCAGCAATGGCAATGCCGGCATGCTCGTCCACGACGAACAGCTTCTTCTGGTACGACGACAGTTCCTCGGCGTTGCGCTGGGTAGGTTAGCGGATTGACACAAAGAGACAGACAGAGACAGACAGAGACAGACAGAGACAGACAGAGACACAGAGAGACAAAGAGAGAGAGAGAGAGGACACACCTTCACAGCCACTAAAACAGCATGTGTCTTGCTGGCGATGCCCACAACGACGGAGCCCTGCTTGACAGCCTCGGCGGCATACTCGACCTGGAATATCCGGCCTTGCGGCGAGCTGTATTTGTTAGAAAGGCACTTTGCACACTGGGGCACAGACAAAGACGCACAATGTGACAGAGTCGTTGTCGTAGTTGTTGCGGAACATGGTGAAAGCGGACGAGAAGACGAGCAAGAAGCCCAAAGACGAGGCGCGTCACAAAAAGACGAGGCCTGGCAGCAGAAGCAAGGAGCGGCAGCAGTGAATGGAACAAAGCGACGGTGACAGCAGCACGTAGATGCGTAAAGAGTCGTCGTGGGAGCGTATCGGGGGTGGTGGATGAGGCCGTTCGTCAGTGTCGGTGTCGGTGTCGCTTTTGCTGCTTCGGTCCCTGTGGTGCTATTATTCTGTGAGGCCGCAGGCAGCTCTGAGCTTTCGTATGTACGTTGCTGCTCTAGCGCCTCTTTCCTGGGCTGGCTTGTAGCTTGTACCTGGTCTGTGCGTCCTGCGTGTTGTGGCCTGAGGCCGCCATCATCCTACCGGGCGGAGGCAGCTGCCAAAAGCTATGCGTAGTGAGGGACAGCGGCTGTGCCCGCTAAAACAGGCAGGCTGCTGTTCCGGCGACTTTGCCTTCTTTATCGTCATCGTCCCCATTTCCATCCGTCTGCCACCCGCCATCGACTCGCCCGCTCCCGAACCTGTCCGCATTGCCTGGCGCTCCTACTGCTGCTGGCGACACGCTTCCCCTCCGAAACACACTTCCCGGCGCAGCCGAAGCCGCGCATCCGTTCTTCGCGGCATCATCTCGCATCGCCTCGCGTCGCCTCGGTTTATCCCGCGGTCTCCGAGAGCACCACTGCCCACCATGGCCGGCCTCAAGACCATCATTGCGCTGTCGTTTGTGCTGGCAGTCGGGTTCCTGCTGGTGATCCTGTCGTGCGCGCTGTGGAAGGTGTACTACCCGCTGCTGGTGGTGGCGACGTATGTGCTGGCGCCGCTGCCGAACTGGATATGCAGCCACTGCGCCAACCCCGACGACTTTGTGGAGAGCTCCGGCGCGGCCATTCTCGACGTGGGCCGCTTCTTCACCGGCTTCTTCGTGGTGATGGGCATTGGTACGTTGCGTCGGGTGTCGTGGGGGGTATGTGGCCCATCGTCTGCTAACGTCGCTTTCAGCCCTGCCGATTGTCCTCGCCCATTCCGGCCTCATCTCGATAGGTGCGCTGGTCATGTCGGTCACGGGCGGTCTGCTGATCTACGGCACCGTCATCAGCTTCGGCATGTTCTTCCAGGAGGAGCAGGACTTCTGAGTGGCGGACACGAAAAGACGGCGGACCGTTGATTTGCTCTGCGCGGCCGTGCGAGACGTCGCCTCGCTTTTGCATCCCCTCTTTTTGCTTTCGCTGGCCGCTCCAGCATGTTGTAACAACAACCACCATCTTTGTTGTCATCTAGGCGTTGGGAACAAGGGAGCATGTGCACTCGGTTGATTTGCGTGGTTCCTTGACTTTGGGTCTCTTCCCGTCTGTTTCCTTTGTTAGCTTGCCCGTTGATTGCGCTTCTGCCTTTCCTTTTGTCACTTTACGAAATATACCGCAAGAGACTGCGTCTTCTCGTGAGCTGTGTGTATTGTGTATTCAAGTGGTATCGTGTCTATGTGGTCTAATCCGTTGAGCATTAGCTGCGGCCATGCGCCGAGTTTTCCCTGCCTAAACGCCAGTCTATGCCATGCACGTTGAGTGCTTCTATTCTTTTGCAGACCCGTGTCTCAGGTTCGAATGGAACTCTGAACACTCCGTATTCCATGCTGGCTCGCAAACACGCCCAGCGGGCCTGCCAGCTTCGTCAACATCTCCTCTCTCTCGCCCTCGGGCGTGCTGAGAATCGTGACGGCGCCGCCAGCACCAATATGCCAGACGTCCGTCGAGCCCGTCGGGCCCGCCGAGTCCGTTGAGTCCGTCTCCCCCTCATCGTCCCACCGGAACAAGCTCCGGATGGTCACGCTCCAGTCGCTGCGGCCGGTGACGCACAGGTAGCCCACGACGCCGGAGTAGAGACTGCGCGGGCGCTGCTCGATGCCGCAGAGCAGTTCGCAGCTGCGTTTCTTAGGGGCACCGGTCATGCTGCCGGGGGGGAGGCTGGCCGCGAGGACGTCAAGCGAGGCGCCCGGCGGGACTGTGGGTGCCGCTGTGTCCACCCCCTCGCCTGTCTCCCCCTCCACCACGCTCACCATCTGGTACACGTGGCCGTAGGGCTCGACCTGCAGCAGCGCCGGCACCTGGACGCGGCCTGGGCCGCAGACGCCGTGCAGGTCGTGGCGCACGAGGTCGACGATCATGAGGTTCTCGGCCTCCTCCTTGGGCACGTGCAAGACCGCTTCGGCCTGGGCGAGCGTGGCCACGGCGGCGGAGCGGCGCACGGTGCCTTTCATGGGGCGCATAGAGCAGCGGCCGGTGGCCGAGACGCAGAGGAAGCGTTCGGGGGAGCTGCTGACGAGGGTGGCGGCGCCGAGGCGGAGGTAGGACGCAAAGGGGGCCGGGTTGCGGGCACGGAGGGAGCGGTAGAGGTGCCACGACGACGAGGACGCCGAGGGTGCCGACGACGAGACGCGGACCGTGGTGGCGCCCGTCAGACACAGCTCGTAGGAGTCGCCGGCGGCAATGTGTGCCTGGCAGGTGCGCACTTGGGCTTCGTAGGCGTCGGCGTCCGGGGCTGTGACGGACAGCGCCGGGTGGGCCGGCAGCCATGGGCTCTGCAGAGCAGCGGCTTGGATGCTGGCGGCCGGCAGGGCTTTCTGAAGACGCAGCACTGTGTCCGCGGCCCACGGACTGCGGCTGTCGCCCCATTCCTGGACGTGCACCTGCGCCAGGCGGTGGTCGACGACCAGGCTCCGGGTCACCCAGGCAAAGCAGATGTCAGGGCGGCGGGGATGGCAGGGACGACGGCGGGCGGAGACGTCCATGCCGAGATCGCCGAGGCCCTGCTCGTAGGTGACGTAGCCCATGAAGCCGCCGAGGAAGGGCGTGGCGAGTTCGGCAGAGGGGGCCGGCAGACGCAGATGCTGGCGCTGCTGTTCGTGGAACTCGGCCAGCAGCTGCCAAATGGTCTGGCCGCCGCGCAGAGACACGGCCGTGGGCGCATGGCCGGGCCGCCGCAGCGTGGCAAAGGCGTCGCCTGTGGTGTGCTCGATGCGCAGGGCGGCGTCGACGTCGAGGGCCATGATGCTGAAGCGGCCGCGGGTGGCGGCGAGGGTGTCGGCATCGAGGCCGTCGGCGTCGGCGTCGGCGTCGGCGTCGATGTGAGCAGCGGCGGTGGCCGAGTCGAGGATGATGTGCTCCTGGTCGTGGTCGCTGCTGTTGCGCAGTGCTTCGGCAATGTCGGGCACCTGGACGCCGTCGGGAAGGGCCATGCTGCGCGAGATGAGGGCGTGTCCATGCCTGTGTCCGTTGCCCCCGTTGCTGTGCCCGTTCATCCCAAACACCTTTGGCTGCAGAGACAGCAGACGCGGCCGCACTGCTTGCCGCGCCCAGAGGCCGTGTTCGCCGTCCGGCTCGAGGCGCACGCGGCCCTGCTCCGTGTTCCAAGCCAGCGCCGCCTGCAGCCACTGCTCCAGCACCGCATGGCTCGCGGCGTCGGTGCACACCGACTCGGGGTGGTACTGCAGGCCCCAGAACGGCAGCGTGCGATGCCGGACGGCCATGACAATGCGTGCGTCGCCCCGGCTGTCGCCCTCCGCTTCGCCGCCCTCCACCCACGCCAGCGGCACCAGCTGCGGCCCCCCTGGCAGCGGCTGCCAGCGCTGTTCCGGCCAGTCGGCGGGGTCGACCAGATGCTGGCCGAGGTCGGCGGCCAGGCTGTGGTAGAGCGTGGCGCGAAAGGACGGGGGCAGGCCGGCGAAGATGTCGGCGCCGTTGTGCGTCACGCCGCGCACCATGCCGTGCAGGCCGCCGCAGCGGAGACGCCGGATGCGGCCGCCGTGCGCTGCGACCAGGCTCTGGAAGCCGAGACAGATGCCGAGGACGGGCACGGAGGCAGCGTCCCAGACGCCGGTCATGAGGCCCACGTCGCCGGCGCAGTCGGGGGTGCCGGGGCCGGGGCCGCAGACGACGGCATCGTAGTGGTCGAGCTCGTGGCGCAGCTGGGCCGGCGACAGGGGGGCATCGATGGGCAGCACATGGACGTCGGCGCGGAGGCGGGTGGCGAGCAGAGCGGTGATGTTGTTGGAGAAGGAGTCGTAGGCGTCGAGGAAGAGCAGGCGGGCCATGAGGGAGGCCGCCGACGTGGTCGCTGGCGGACGTGCCTACGGGTCTGTGGGTGCAGCCAATGCGATTGAGGAGCGGACGAGCAGCGGAACGAGCGGGAAAAAAGCAAAGAAACACAGAGCAACGCCAGCAGAACCGGACACGGGGCAAGCGCCGCGGCGTATTCCGTAGTCGAGCTGAGGTTTTTCGCGCAGAAAAATATGACTAACAGGCTACGGAGGGACTTAAGCGCACGGCCTAACGTGAGCTGTGAGCAACGGTCCGCGCCTCCTTTCGCCATTCGCCAATACGTTGCATTACCATTACACGCTCCCAGTAGTTATGTACATGCGCTGTCCGTGGACGAGCGCGTGCTCGCCTGTTCTTGACTTTGGCATACCGCACGCCGTCTCCGCTACTCATCCACCACGACAAAACGACACGGCGTGCGCGAGTGCCAGATCCGCCGCTGCTTGGCGCCCAAGACGCTGTCCATCAGCAGGGTCTCGGTATTGGACCGCGGCCGGGCGTTTGCCGAAGCAGCGGCACCGGCAGACTCGGCAGACTCGGCAGACTCCTCCCACAGCCGCGTCTCCTCGACGGACGCCGTGACCTCGAACTCGCCGCGACACAGCGCCGTGACGCCGATGCGCAGTTCGGTGGAGGCGCGCGCGCCCAGAAGCGGCAGCGTCTGCTGCAAGGTGCCGTTCCAGGCCAGCTTGCGCGTGTAGTCGAGGGCGACGTTGGTCGGGCGGTGGCAGAGCGCGGGCATCAGGCGCACGAGCGGGTAGATGGGCTGCGCCGTGCGGTTGGTCACGCGGACGCACAGCTGCGCAAAGTTGTCGACGGCGATGGTGTTGCGCGGCCGACGTGGGCGGTCGTCTTTGTGGTTGACTTTGTGTTCCTGTTGCCCGTGTTGCCCGTTTTGCCCGTTTTGCCCGTTTTGCCTGCCTTGCCCGTCGCACGGCGCCACCCACATCTCGATGCCCACCTCGTCCACCTTGACGGCCTCGATCATGCGCGACGTCAGCCGCATGCTGCGCAGCTCGATGCTTCCCTGGCGGGACCCCGGCGTCGTGCTCGGCCCGGACGTCGCCGTCCCCGTCGCCGTCCCCGTCCTCCACACCCCCTGCAGCCGGTCCAGGATCTGCTCCCGGTACCAGAACGCCTCCCGGGTCGCCCGCTCCATGTCCGGCGAGATCTTGCCCGTGCTCACCACAAACTGCCGCTGGCGCGCCGGGTTGAGCGCCGGAATCGCCGCGTGCGGGTCGTCCAGGTAGACGCGCTTCAGCGGCACCAGCACCCGGCTCGTGTTGCCCGGCAGGATCTGCTCGCGCACCGTGAACCCGTCGCCGGCCAGCTCCACGGCCATGAGGCTGGGCCACGCGTTGCGCAGGTCGAGCAGCAGGAGGCAGTGCTCGTCGGTGGCGGCGGCGGCGGCGGCGTCCGCGGGCGACGCCGCGTCGCCGCCGCTGTCCGCCGCTCCCGGCGCATCTGCTGACTCAGCATGACTGCGCGCCCACAGCGCGCCCGGAAGGCCGTGCAGCGGCAGCACGTCCATGCGCACGACCTCGACGCTCGCGTTCACCGTCACCGTCAGCTGCTGCGCGACCTGCCGCGTGTAGAACACCTTGGCGTCCACGGCGTCGTGCGCCAGCGACGGCGCCAGGTGCGCGTAGTCGACCTGCACCGTGCCGCTCGTCAGTCCTGGCTTCCCGAGCAGCTCAAATTCAAACGTCGCCGTCGCCCCGGGCGCCATGTAGTGTGCCGTTGCGCCGCCGCCGCCGCTGCGCAGCCGCAGCGCCTGCTTCTTCGCCAGCATCAGCTCGTACTCGTACAGCTCCGCCGGCGACGCGTCGCGGCTGCCCAGCGCCGCCTGCACCGACGCCTGCGTCGAGTCCTGGAACGAAAACAGCACAAAGTCCACCGGCGTCGTCGCCGACACGTTGGCCAGCGTCACCGAAAACACCTGCCGCTCGCCCTCCAGGATCATCGCCGCCGACTGCGCCAGCGTCGTCGACCGCACCACCACCAGCGGCTGCGGCGGAATCACGTGCAGCGACAGTTGCACCGCCACCGGAGCCGGCCCCGGCCCCGTTCCGGACCCGTCCGCGCCGCCCGCCGCGCCGCCCTCCACCACGCCGATCGTCTTGACCCGGTCCGGCCGCTGCGGCGCCCACGGCTGCGGAAGGATGGCAAAGCGGCGCTCGCGGCAGCCGCGCACGCGGATCACGGCCCCCGTCACCTGCAGCGGCCCCGCGGCCTGCGGAATGCCGGCGATTTTCACAATCTGCGTGCGGTACGGGCCCAGGACCACGCCGTTCGGCACCCCGCCCGGCTCCACGGGCTCAAACGCCACGCCCGCCGTCTCCAGCCGGACGCTCTCGATCTCCACCTCCACCTGGTACGGGTTCTGCAGCGTCAGACGGAACGTCGCCGGCTCCAGCGCTACAAGAGCGCTGTCGGCCGGCAACGCCGCTTCCGCCGGCCGCCTGCCAAACGAGTTGTGGATGAACGGGTCCACGCTCTGCGCCGACCGGCTAGCCGCCGCCGCGGCTTCCGCGGCTTCCGCGGCTTGGGTGGCGGCCGATTTCGGCAGCCGCAGCTCGCTGCGGGCATGGGCCATCGGCACCCGCGCGGCCGCAGCCGCCTCCAGCTTGACGCCGCGCACCAAAAACTCGTCCCAGTACTCCGCGGCAATCTCGCCAAACCCCAGCCGCCGCGACAGGCTGGCCGTCTTGGAGATGTTGGTCATCAGCCGCACCTGCTCGTCGCGCCCGATCAGCGCCGGCGCCGCGTCCTCCCGCCGCGACCCCGGCGCCACGCCCGGAGCCACGCCGCTGCCGGCCGTCCGCAGCAGGTCGCTCGAGTACTTGACCACGCCCGCAAAGTCCGGCAGCGCCTCGCACATGTTGATGCACGCCCGCAGGATGTTGAGCTTGATGTCCGGGATGCCATACAGCCGCCGCGCGCCCTGCGCCAGGATGCGCGCCGCAATGGCGGCGTCCGAGTCGCGCTCGGCCTCCGATGTGTGCGCCTCGGCCCCGGACTCCTCCTTCTCGCCCGCCTCGCCCGCCTCGCCCGCATCCATTTCCACCACGCCATAGGTCCTCAGCAGCAGGCCCAGAAACGCGTCCACGCCCGACTCCATGTCGTTTTCCGTCAGGTCCAGGCCCGTCGTGTTGCCGCTCCCCGCACCGCCGCCTCCGCTGCCGATCTGCCCCTGCAGGCCGCTGGCGGCCACGGCCAGCCCAGCTGCCGGGTGGATGCCCATTTCGGCCGCGCCCCGCGTCCGCGCCTCGACTAGCCCGCCAATCAGCACCGACACCAGCTCGCGCACCACCATGGCCTTTTTGCGCCGGTAGCCCAGGCGGCCCAGCACCGCCGCAATCCCGCTCAGCACCACAATCCGGTCCACCGTCGTCAGCAGCTCCGTCGACGACACCGGAAACGCC
Source organism: Graphilbum fragrans (assembly GCA_001513895.1). NCBI lineage: Eukaryota > Fungi > Ascomycota > Sordariomycetes > Ophiostomatales > Ophiostomataceae > Graphilbum > Graphilbum fragrans. The sequence goes on from LLKO01000026.1 coordinate 86,122, forward strand.
CGGAACAGCATGCCCACGATCTGCGTGCGCCCCGGCACCACCGACAGCCGCGGCGTCGCCATTTTCCGCGCCTGCGACGCCGATCCGCCGCTCTCGCCCTCCACCACCAGCGCCAGGAACGGCCGGCCCAGCACGCCGTCGGCGGTGTGCAGCGCCGCCAGCAGGTTGGCAAACCGCACCGTGGCCTCGGCCAGCGCCACCGGCGGCAGGTGCTCCGCCGAAATGCGCGCGTAGAGCCCCAGGATGCGGTCCAGCAGCTCCGGCAGGATCAGCTGCAGGTGCCGCAGCCACTTGCGCTCCTTCTCCTCGGCCTCGCTGCTGGCCGGCGCCAGCGCCGCCGACTTTTCCGCCGCTTCCAGCGCCTGCGCCGCCGCCGCCGCTGCCGACGACCCCTTTTCCGGCGGCGGAAAGCACACGCTCGGCACCTGGAACTCTAGCCCGGCCCACCCCAGCAGCAGCAGACACACCACCGTCAGCTCCAGCGCCTTGCCGTGCCACAGGTGGTCGTTGATCGACCGCGACACCGTCGCCCCGTCCACCAGTTCTTTCAGCGCATCCGCCCACCGGCCCGCCTGCAAATACAGCGACGCCACCACAATCGTCACCCGGCTCTTGCCCTTGTTGCGCCACCGCTCGTTGAGCCCGCCCGGCCCGAATCCCTGCACCGATACCCGGTCGCCTGCTCCGCCTGCTCCGCCTCCGCCATCGGGCCGCAATGCCGGCGATCCGCTCCGCTCGGGGCTCGACATCGTGCTCTGCGTCCCGTTTCCATTGCTGTTGTCCGCTGTCTCTGCCGTGGCGAGTCCGCTCCGCACCGGCGTCGACGGCCGCGCCGGCGTCGCTCCCGCGCTGCCGGATCCGAATGCCCCCGACGACGCTCCGCGGAACGGCACCGGCATCGACATGCGCGCCTGCGTTCGGTCCAGCGCCAGACTGCTCGCGCTGCCGCTTCCTCCGCCAATGGAGCTCGACCGGCCGCCGTGCGTCGGCAGCGCATATTGCGAGTTGCGCCGCGACGCGTTCGGGCTCGTATCCTCTCCCGCCGGCCGGAACCCTCCGCCAAACGCCGTGGCCGCCGCTGTGGCCTGGCCCGGCGACTCGATGTACGTCATGGCCTCGAACGACTTGGCCAGCGTGTTCATCTCCGCCAGCAGCAGCGACGACACGCTGCACATCACCGTCCGCATCGTGGTGCGCTTCGACTGCGCCGGCGGCGGCACCGTGTCCATGCCCTCGGGGATCGGCACCGCTGCCGACGCCACGTAGTCGAAGATCAGCACCCGGTGCACCAGCACCTTGGGGTATGTGTCGCGCAGCTCCTCCAGCTCCTGGTCCAGCGCCCGGATGTTGCGCTCCTCGATCGACCGGCCCGCCGACGACTGCCGCCGGCTGCCAAACTCCACGCTGCTGATCGCCGCGCCGTCCGCCACTGCCAGAATCACAAACGGCTCGCGGTACAGGTCGAAGGGCGACAGCGCCAGTTGCGACGCGGGCGGCACGTGCGTCGTGAGGTCGTAGAACAGGACCCCGTCCGGGAACGCGCGAGGATGGAACATGTCTGCGTCTGTCAGAAAGAGAAAGCGGAAGAGAAACCAGAGGGGGTCCAAACACAATCAGCGCACGCACTTCGGTTCGGCCGCGAATCTGGGTCCACGTCGCGCAGGTGCACCATCCGTTCGGTATGCAGCCGCTCCAGGAACGACCCAAACCGATCTCGGTGCACGGGGCCGACCGGCAGCACCAGCACCTTGATCTGCGCCGGCGCCACCGGCAGGAACGGATCCGACCACGGCATCGTCGCGGGCTGCTCGAGGCCGGCGTCTGTTCGTCCGTCCGTCCGTCGGCTCGTCTTCGTCTCTAGCTCACGTGCGAATCAGGTAAGGGGGGATGGGGCTTGTATCGAAGACGGCATGACGAGGAAGACGACGACAAAAAATGGGCCGCAGCGAGCGCAGGCTGGCTCCGTCTGCGTAGGTAGTAGAGTGAGTGTATGTGAAATGCGGCTGTCCAGCTCCGAATCAAAACCTTGGCTCGCGAGAGCTCGTCGTAATGTGGCGGCCTTGAGACGGGTGCGATGATGTCGAGGTCGACTGGACCAGGATTTCAGCCAACACACCGCAATGTGGCCAGCTGCCAGCTTAGGTACCTGGTGGCCCGAGCGTTCGGGGGTTGGACCCGCTGTCTCTGCAGCATCGCGTGTGATTCAGCGCGCTCGGTGGGGTGTCCACTGGCTGGTCCACTAACTCGCACTGCAGCACACCTAGATATCGAGTACTTTCAAGAGCTTCACGTTTTGTCTCAGCGATTGAATGATAACGTAGCACTACGACTAGAATCTATATGGCCTCCCGTATTCTCTATACCACAGGCCCAAGCTATAAACTATCTCCAACTACGGGCAGTCCGTGCTGACCCAATTCCCAAATCCACATCGTGTATGCAGACATCATTTGTCCTAGAAAAAGGCATCTGCCAACATGGCCGCTCTAGGGTCCACCATCATTTCCCGGGCTTGTGTTTCTGCATGTCCCGGGTCCATAATCGCAGCTGAGGCGGCTGTCGCTGTCAGCGCTGCCTCCGCCGGCTCTGCGGCTCCGGCTTCCGTCGTCGTCGCCACACTTGGAATCGCCGGTTTGCCTTCGCGGGCCTCCTTCTTCAGCTCGCTGTCGAAAATGTCCACCGCCAGCCCGGCGTCCACAAAGTCCTCCAGCTCCTCTGATATCGTCTTGAGTTTCTCCTGCACCGCCGAGCTGGCCTCGAATCCCACAATGTGCCGCGCCGGCGGGTTCTCGTGGCCGCCGATCGCCGTCAGCGCGTGCACGGTTTCGACCACCAACTTATCGAGGGCTCCTGTCGGCAGCCGTGGATACCGCGTGATGATCCGCTGTGTCGCTGCTGCCGGTCCCCATGGCATGGCCGTTTCGGGGTGTGTGTTGAGCATGTTGGTCAGCATATCACGCACGCTCGGCACTGGGTCAGGCTCTGGCTCTGGGTCCACATCCATCTCTGTCTCAAATCCCTCCTCGTCGCCTTCCAGAGGCAGAAGCCCTATGTCTTGTGCTGTCGCTATGACGGTAGGAACAGATTGACTCGCGGTCGCAGCAGCAGCAGCAGCAGCAGCAGCAGCAGGAGCAGAAGCAGAAGCAGAAGCAGAAGCGGCGCCCGCGCTCAGACGCGGCGCAAAGTCCAGGCGGTTCGTCAGCGTCTGCACTTCCATGTTAGGCTGCACGATCGTCACCTTGATGTTAAACGGCGCAATCTCGTACGCCAGCGAGTCGCAGTAGCCCTCGAGCGCCCACGTCGCCGCTGAATACGCCGCCATTCCCGGCGTGCCAATGTGCCCGCCAATGCTCGTCAGCACAATGATATGCCCGGTGCGCTGCGCGCGGAACTGCGGCAGCGCCGCCTTGATGAAGTGCACCTGCGAGAAGAAGAGCATCTCGAACTGGTCGCGCACTAGGTTGCGCGTCACCGGCGTCGTCGACATCTCCTCGACCGAGCCCACCACGGCGTCGCATTTGCAGCACAGCAGGATGTCGATGCGCCCAAACACGTGCACCGCTTCGGCTATGGCCGCGCCTACCTGGCTCTTGAGCCGCCCGTCGCACCGAATCCCCCGGAACCGCTCCTTCCACCCCTCGCGGTCCTTGCGCTGCGTGTTGCGGCACTCGTCCGCCAGCTCGCGGAACTCGGCGCTGCGTGCCTCGTGCTCAATTTCCCGCGGCGGCAGACACGCCACCACGTAGTCGCCGTGCGCCAGCAGCAGCCGGATCAGCCGCACTGCCAGCGGCGACAGCGCCTGTGTCAAGAACCATGTCCGCGGCGAGTTGTGAGTCGCTGTGCCGCGTGTGTGTTAGCAAATCCGGGCTCAGGGGCTGCAGAAAACGCCTTTCAAACACCCACGAAATGACGGCGCCGGCACCGCGTGCGAATGCCGCCCGGGGGCCGACTCCGCGTTCCTGCGCTCTGCCATCGTCGGGTCCGGAGCTATGCAGTCATGGGCGGCGCATGGCCGGGAGGTTGTGCGAATGTGTGGAGGTGTATCTGTAGATGCGAGGACTCTAGAGTGGGACTCTAGATGCTGAAAATGGATCACGAAATTCAGAGATTGTTGTTGTTCAAGACAAAGCGCAGGCGCCGCAAAGGGAAAGACGTGCCCGGCGAGTCTAGACCGTGGTTGCCCCTTTAGTGAGGAATTTGGCTGTCCGGCAATTCAAAAGTGCGAAGGTCCGAAAAGGGCATCCGCGCGTATACAGTAACGACTCATAGCTCCCTACTTACAACTGCTCCTCCCCAACAGGGCACTTGGTTCACTACGCCCACGCCCCCAAGTTTAGACTACAGGCTGTTTAGCTGCTATCCCTACAGAGTAGTGGTACGGCGGAGAATCAACACCTAACTCCTCCCTCTCCCAGAGCTGCGGCTTTGCTGAGCCTCCCTTCCTGCCAGGACATTACGGCAGCCTTACTGGTCCTAGGCCAGCGAACTGCCGATGTAGGAGGGTGCTGCACAGAGTAACGTGCATCAGATCAGCACGCAGCACAGCACAATCAGTGACCAACCACAGTGTCTCAGAAGGTTGACCGCTGTGTTGAATGCTGCTAGCGGAGGCTCCCCCGCATTGAGTTTCGGGGACCCCACACACTAAAATACAGGCCATTACTCCGTTCTACAGGCATTTATTGAGTGCGCTCACCGGTCGAGACAGTCCACAGCCAAGTCACTCACGGCACGTCAGACGAAAAGCAGTGAACCAGAAACACAACATGATGGTAAAAAAGTAGTAACATGGCGGCACATGAAGACGACGCCGGAACCAGCTCCCCGTCGCCCCAACATTCATTTCGTCCTGGGAAACACGTCATCCACAAGGAGCCACGCAGTCATGTCGCAAAGCATCCCTCGAAGTAGACCCTGGGCTCGTGAAAGCCCGTATTGAATCCCTTGCCTCGTAATCCATCGGCGGCCCTTGGCCGTGTCTATTACTTCCGGTCACTAGGGGTGTTAGCAGGGGAAAGAGGAAAGACGAGGAGTTGAAGAGGAGTCGAAGAGAGCACAACAAGAGGACTCACATGCTTAAGCTCCGCGACAGCTTCTGCAGCTTCTTGTCGTTGTCGGCCTCCTTGGCGGCGCGGTTCAGCGCATTCTGCAGATCCTCCTCGTTCTGGCGCACCACCTCCTCGTGGCTGGGCGGCAGACGCTCGTTCTGCAGATCGACCTTGCGGGCGTCCTCGAAGTTGCTGATAGCGTTCTTGATGCCCTCGGCGCCGAGCATGAGCGTGCCCGCCGGCAGCCGGCCGCCCGAGACGGTCTTGAGCTCGGTGACGCGCTCCGACTCCTCGCGCAGAACCTGGAACACGCGCGACAGACGGCCAATGGCCAGGATCTTGTTCTTGATGGCGCGGCGCTTGAACTCGATGGACTCGGGGTCCTGGTTGATAAAGCCGGGGGTCGTGGGCGGCGACGACGGACCGGGCGACGTCACGGCGCCGGCGGCCTCCTCCTTCAGCTCCTCCTCGGAGCACGTGCTCAGAATGGCGATCAGCATGTCGGCAATCTTCTCGCCGACAAACGGCAGCGACCACGTGAAGACGTCCATGAAGTTGGGCAGCCAGTAGGGGTGCGGCGTGCAGTTGAACTGGCGGATGTTCATGACGTTGTTTTCGTACTTGAGCACGGCCGCCTTGTTGTTGTACACGTCCAGGTAGTTGGGCGCCGAAAAGATGGTCATAACACTCGGGAACCCCGTCGTGCGCGTCTTGCGGTACATCCGGTACCCGGCGTCCTGGGCTTCGTGCGCCCGGATGATCGACAGCAGGTTGTTCTTCTCCAAGAACGCACACGCCGCCTGGTACGAGAAGAAGAACGAGCAGCCACGCACGTGGTTGTGCAAAAAGTAGTCGCTCGTCTTTTCCTGCCCAAAGTCCTCCAGCGGATCGGCCCAGAGAATGTCGCACATCAGGCCTTGTATCGGAGGCTCCCGGAAGCGGTCGATCTGGAGGGGTTAGCCAAAGCATTGCAAAATAGACAACACACCAAGAAAAGAAGAGAGACCCACCTTCTTCAGGTCGTCCAGAGTATGGAGCTCCGGGCTGAGCCCGCCGTGGATGCACAGGAACTGCTTGTTCATAACGGCAGCCAGGGGCAGCGCACAGAAGGACTCGGTGCAGGCGTCGTAGATGGCCTCGGAGTACTTGTGCTTGCACTCCAGCTTGAAGGTGAAGTAGTCGGTCAAATGGCGACACTCGTGGTTGCCACGTAGCAGCCACAGCGAGTTGGGGTAGTGGATCTTGAGCGACCACAGATAGAGCACACACTCGATGCTAAAGTAGCCGCGGTCGACGTAGTCGCCGAGGAAGAGATACCGCGTGTCGGCGGGGTCGCCGCCGACCTCGAACAGCTTCATTAGATCGTAGTACTGGCCGTGGACGTCGCCGCACACCGTGATGGGCGCATCCATTTCCAGCAGGTTGGGCTCGGCGCGCAGCAGCTCGGTACCCTTGCGGATGATCCATAGCGCCTGCTCCTCGGTCAGGCGGCCCTCGCGATAAAAGTGCTGCTTGAGAAAGGCAATGTTGGGCTTCTCGTGGGTTTCGTCTTCGAAAAACTGCTCGTCGGTCGGCTTGTAGGTGGCGGGAGCCTGGACATCTACGTGGGCACAGGGTCAGTCGACGTTGGGAACAGAAGAAAGGGCACAAGAAAACAAGCATGGAGAGCAACTCGGCATACCCTTGCACACCCGCTCCGTTGTGTTCACGTTGGAGCCGTCCTCCATGACGTGGATGGTGAAATCGATCTCGGGGACCGGCCCCTTGTCGGTGATGGCTCGGATGGCATTGTCGACCTGGACATTGCGGCGATTCTCGGTGCCGGGTGCCGGGTTGGCCGGGACTTCTGCGTCCATATTGAAGGTGAAGGTGAGAGGAAGGAGGGGCGGAAGAAGAGACGAGGGGAGAAGAGCGGCGAAGGCGGCAAGCGAAATACTTCAGTGCGAGATATCGGCCAACGTGAGAATGCGGCAATAAAACAGACGAGGAAACGGTCGAGATAACGGGGAGGGATGGATGGCCGACAGCGGGATGGGAGAGGAGGCTCAAAGACGCCTACAGTGTGGTTGTGTAGTTGGCAGCGTTGACCGTGGTGTCCGTCGAATCGTCACTCGTAATCTCCCAAGGCGGAGAGCGCAAAGACACAAGACTTCGGCACGTTTGAGAGAGCCGCGAGGCAGTTCGGCCGGGTTGCGTCGGGCAGGATGTGTTTCGTCCAAGCAGTACAGAGGAAGAAAGGGGGGCCAAAGAAAACTCGTAGGGAAACCCGGAAAGCCACAGAAGGGTGGTGTCGTATGAAGCGGCTGAAAAAAATCCGGCCGGGAATGGCGCAAAAAAAAGGGAGGGCGATAGGGTGGAATCCGAACACAAAGCAGCCCACAAGATAGACAAGGACAGTCCTCAGCCCTGGTGTGCAGCAGAAGGGAAAGGAGGTGGGAATATAACTGCTGTAGCACGGGGGGCAGAGGAGGATGAGCAGAGAAAAGGATGGACGAAAGTCGAGGAGGAAATATGGTAAAATCGCACAGGGGTTGGGAGGCGGTGAAATACCCACTCGAACGTGGGAGCTGAAGTCACCAACGTTGGAGAGGCTAAAGCGGCTGCTAACGAGTGCTAGACGACGAGTCGGGGAGAGAGGCAGGAGAGAAACGGGGGGCCTGCTCTGGCCAGGATACGAGGTTTCTGCCCATCGAGCAGACACAGTTACTCCGTGCTTAAGGGGAAGGAGGGGCGTCGGGCGTCAGCAATGAGACAACCCCCCTTCTGTCGTTAGCGGGGCGGACATAAGTAGCTATTTTGCACCTAACGCAAGTTGGCGCTGCCAGTTGAACGGTGAGGACGGGCCACTGCTAGCGGGCGCTGTATTTGATGTGAGTGTCTACTCGGAGGTCGTAGGGAGTGCACTACACTACCAATCGCGCTTCCCAGCTAGCAAGCAAAGCGGGGTCCTGCATGCTTCTAGCAGAGCTCATTCGGCCGCCCAAAGCATCTTACAAATTGTAGGGCTGCTGCCTTGCGGGAAATGATCGCAATATGCCACGGAGGGAGCCGCCTGCCTGCGGCAGAGCCCACAATGGTTGCAGATTCTCACAAGGCGTTCCGTGAGGCTGTCTGGGCAAGTCACGTGGAGTTCCGTGTGATGTTGGACGAATACGCAGCGAAACTGTCCCCAAGGATATACCACTACACCAACGGCATAAAAGACAATTTCCACTAATGCACAGTGGCTATAGCGTATATATCCTAGTACTTCAACATGTGAATCATGGAATTACATTTGTGTAAGAGACGGCTTTCACCAGTGCCTTGCCAACGATATTCACAATCTATAGCAGAACACGCTCACGCGTCTCAAATGGCATCAAATTCGCTAACTGGCATTCGAGATTTCTCGCGCACACACGGTGCCCAACGAAGATGTGTGTCGTTACAAGCCCGAGCCCAAACAGCAATATAAACAAGTTGTAAAGTGGGAAACGGCAAAAGGGAAGAGAGAACAGGGCGAAGAAATAGAAACATAAAACACCAATCGTCAGACCTAGAACGGCTGCAGGTAGTTGCTCGGCACCAGACCGACCTGGCCGTTGCCGCCGTGCACCGTGGCCTCCCACCAGCCGTCGTCCTGGTGCCGCACAACGGCCATGACGTCGCCCTTGGAGAAGCCCAGCTCTTCCGGGATGGCTGCCTGGTAGACGTAGAGAGCGCGGGCTGTTGGTTAGCAGATGTGACGAGACGCAAAACAAACCAATTCAACGCCAAGACAGAAGCAGGCGCAGAAACCCAGGACATCACTTTACAGCACAAGACTCACCAAAATGCATAATCGGCCGCCCGTCTCGCGTGTACTGCCGGCTCGGGTCGGCCACACTCTTGCTGCGCTGCCGCACGGTGCCGCCGGTGCTGCCGTCGTAGAGCCCCATGGCCCGCGAGTTCGAGCTGCTCGTCCCCGGCCGGCTGCCTCCAGAGGCGCTGCCCCGGCCGCGCATCGATCCATAGCCGTCGTCTCCGCCAAGCGGCGCTAGCTGCACCGCCATGTCGCCGTTGTGGCTGCCCATGCTGCTGCCCGGACGCTGGCTGTTGTTGCCGCTGCTGCCGTGGCTGCCGTGGCTTCCGCCATACTCGTTGCGATACGGCGACGGCGAGGCTGCACGGGATATGTCGCCCGGAGACTGGTGCCGGTAATACTGATCGGACCCGCGCTTCGACGACATGCTGCCCTGGTTGTACGGCTGCGACGACGGCTGCCGCTGTGCATACGGGTTCGGCGAGGCCGAGCGATGCTGCTGCTGCTGCTGCTGCTGCTGCTGCTGAGAAGACTGTCGCTGCGCATAGGGGTTGGGCGAGGCCGACCGGTAGCCCTGCCGGGAGTCCTGGCGCGGCTGCTGCTGCTGCTGTGTCGGCTGCGTGTTGTACATGGCTGCTGCTGTGCCTGGACGCGGCGAGGCACTCCGACGAGGGGCTGGAGACGCTGTCCGCGGCATATCATAGCTGTTGCGGCCGGGCGACGGCACATAACCAGGCCCGGATCCAGACCCGGCACCGGCACTGTTCTTCGGGCTGAACATGCTGCGCGTCTGGTCCACAAACTTCTGCGACGTCTGCTTCATCGCCTTGGACGTCACGGCCTGCGGCGGCACGCCCAGCCGCTGCACCTGCTGGTCGTAGGACGGCGGCGGCGTGCCACGCATAGCGGCCGCAACAGCACCGTGGCCGTTCTGCCCGAACACGTTGCCCCGGGCTCCCGGCGCTGGCGTGGCGATGCCGTGGTAGTGGTCGGCCGACATGCGCACCGAGGACTGCTTGCCAATCGTCACGCCCTTGAGCTCTGCGAGCGCCATCGCAATCGGATCGTCCTCCGGCTCGGCGGCCGCGGCAGCGGCTCCGGCACCTCCGGCACGCCGGTCTGGCGTCGAGACCGGGAACACGTTCTGGCCCACGTTCAGCGCCAGGCTGGCGTTGGCATCGATGGGATCGGGACTGGCCGAGCGGCCTGCCAGCAGGCTATGGGCCTGTGGCTCGCCCGCCGCGCTGCTTCCGCCGTACACCGAGGCCCGCTGCATCCGGTTGTCGTGGCCGGAAGCAGAAACGCCGCCGTGCCCTCCGCTGTGTCCGCCTCCCGACGGGTGCCACGAGCTGCGGTTCATGGCTGCTGCGCTCGCCGACATGTCCTTGGTGCTCTTGCGTCGGAACGGGCTGTGGTTCTGGAAGAAGCCGCTCTTCTTCTTCAGCACCTTTTTGCCGTCCGCCTCCATCACCATGTCGGCCGGCTCCATGCTGCTCTTCACCGGCGACGCCTTGCTGATGCCGCTGTTCTGCGGAGGCAGCTCTTGGCTCGAGTACGGCGTCGGCATCGAGTTCGAGTAGTCGCTGTGCGAGTCGCGGCTCGACGGCCGTGCTGACGACGCCCCATTCGAGCTGACCTGCGAGCTGGCCTGTGAGCTTAGCTGCGATGCCATATCCGACTGCGGCCGCCCGCCCGGTCGACACAGCATCGTCATGCCGTCCATCGGATACGGGTCGTGCGGCACCGGCGAGAACTCGTTCGGATCGTATGCAGGGGCCCCGTTGCGTGGCTGCTGGCTCTGCTGGAGCTGCTGAGGGGGCTGGCTTTGCTGCAGCGGCTGCACCTGCGCATACGGATCATGGGCAATGGCACGGTGCTTCTCAACGGGAGGCAGCTGCTGTGGCTGCTGCTTGGACGCCTGCTGTGTGGCTGGAGCCTTTTTGGGAGTTGCCGAAGGCTCTCGGCTCGCCGGCAGCCCCGTCTCGCCAATGTCGTTGGCCACAGCTGTGTTGTTCGGATCGTGGTGCGACTCGTACGTCGATGGCTGCGGCGACGATGTGCGATACGCCGGGTTGATACTGCGTGGAAATTGTGCCACCGAGTAGTTCTCGTCCTCGGACGCCTCCGACTGCGAGTCCAGGTCGCCGCGGCAGAAGTTGATGTACTTGGGAGGGTCGGGGATTTCCTGGCCTGTTCCGCGGTCGCAGATAAACGTCGTAATGTCCTTTTCGACCTCCAGCTTCTCCAACGACAGCCGGATCTTCTCGCACGATGCGTCGTCACTAACACACACCGTCGAGGAGATGTTGGCAAATGACCAGAGGCTGCTCTTGGTAAAGTCCAGCCGCTCCTCCTCGAGGTCCTGGAACTTGTCGGCCGCTGCCTTCCACTCGCGGTTCCATCGCGCCGTCGTCTCCTCCAGCGTCTTGACGGAGTTTTCGTACTCCGTGTTCGACGTCGCCACGCTGATCTGTGTCTTCTCCAGCTTCGCCTTGTTCTTGCGCTCCTCCTGACCCATCACCATGTGGCCCTGGGCGAGGTAGCCCTTGATCTTGAGACATTCCTGCTCGTATCTATCCCGGGTCTGCAAAGTTAGTCTCATGGTTTGCCGTTCACTCGCATCTCCCTTCCCCTCTCTCTTCTCACCTTATTCACTAGCTGTGTCTGCTGCGTCTTCACTTTGTGCAGCTTCTCGATTCCGTTCTGCACAATCTTCCGCCGCTCCTTCATAGCCCCGGCAAACGCAGCCAGCGGCTCCTCCAGCTCGCTCTTCATCTGCGCCGCAATCGACTGATGCTGCTTCGCCATCGACTCCACCTCGCCTCGCATCACGTCCAGCGACAACTTGAGCCCCCCTGCCTCCTGTGACCCCAACGGCTTACGGCAGAGCGACATCAACTTGCGGGCATACTCGTCTTCAATCGATGCTCGGGCTAGAGGTGCGCAATATTAGTTACCGTTTCTTGTGCCGATCCGTCACATTCCCCCAAGACACCACTCACTATTGTAGAAGGACCGGAGCTCATCGCATGTCTGCTTCGCGCCTAGCATGCGCTCGAGAAGGGGACCGACGCCAGCATCGTCCTTTCCCCAGAAGTTGTTGGCGACTGGGAAGTAGTTAGCATATGTTCTCTATGTTTGCTTTGTTCTCAAGGCACAAGCTGGTACGCACACGACAGAGCCACCGAGGGCCCATCAGCCGTCGCCGTCAACATGGTGACTGCCGGCAATACAGGAAAAGCAAGACCTGATATGATAAAGAGACCACAAGAGCAAGCTGCGAATGGCTCGACTGAGGCCGCGATAGACAGACGAAATGGAAATGCGACTATTTGCGGTATCGAGCTGGCTTTGTGAACGGAACAGATACCTGGGAGGCTGGGAGGGAAGCGACAAAGAGCATTAATATCACAGACCGCCTCTATAATAATATTCGCCACACGTAACCCGGCGCTATCAGCAGGGATCGCTCGCAGAGGTGTGGTACGTTGCTAGATTACGCTGCCGCCGGCGATGCTTTGTTGACTTTGCTTAGTCGCCTAGGCAACGCAACCGCCCCGCAAAATTTCCAGACATGTGCGCCAACCTACAGTAAGCTACGACGTACTCGTATATGTACGAGTACATAGTTACGACTATGTATGTACGAAGTACGGAGTAAATAGGTACACATGTGAGATACAGCTGTATGTCACTACTTTTTATACTGAGGAAATAAAACCATCGGCCGCATGCGCATGCTCTTTGCTGGACTGCTCCTATATATACGGCATATATATTGCTAGGAATTCGTCGTTTCGTTCAACTAAGATCACGTGCCCATATATGCTTTGATACAAATTGCCAACACGTTTCACCTAGTGACTCACTTGCCAGGGCTTAACAGCAGCTCGACAGCCATCGCATCGAGTGAGAGTCGCCTCGGTTTTGTAGCAGCCGCAGCAGAGTGCGATGGCCTTTCGTATTGTCTAAATCTGATGCGCAACCAATCACGGCCGCAGCTGGTCCAAGCTCCACCGTTGGTGCAGCTGCCGAACGCAACAACTGCAGCCTGACATATCAGGCACCAAGGGCGCCACCCCTCAAGGGAAGGAGGGTCCTCCTGCAGACTCGTAGAACGCACGTTGATTGGCAGGAGCATAGCAACTGACTGCCTGAGGAAAAGACCTGCATCACCTTCACCCTGTCCTCTAAAACCTAAAAATTGCCAACATCAAAAATCCATCCTCTTTCCCATCGCCTACTCCCTTCCTCCCGCCCATTCTCCCCCTCCGCGGTAGTCTCCTGAATCTTCGCCCGAGATCTCTCCGTTGCCTCGCCTCTCTTTCGTTGTGCATTCTTGTCCAGATAGTTTTTTTTGCCACCCCTCTATATATCTAATATTCTCTATCTGTCTGCACACACCTGCTGCCCAAGGCCACGAACCATATTATTTCTCTTCGCTCCGAGAGCTACATCGTCCGCCCGACTTCCGTTGTTAGTTCGCCTATCAGTCAAGCTGTCCTCGCTTCGCACGCGCGCTCTTCCTACCGCTTGGTCCCGTTCTTTGCTGACCTTTCTTTTCGTTTTCGTCGCGCCGTTTTTCCAGTTGTTGGACAAACTCGAGATCCGTGCCGCCTGCCTCGCAAAAGCTGTGTGAAGCCGTCTACCGTTCCACCCCTCCCTCCCACTCCCGCTCTCTTCTTGACAGCGTGTCCCTCTCTCTCACTCACGCATTCTCTCTCTCCTCGGCCTCTACGATTCGACGCCCTCTCGACGCCTCTCGGCTCGTCGTTGCCTCCTCGTCTCTTCTACTCCCTCTTATTTCTCTTCTCTTCCGTTGGATGAGGAAGTGGCTCCTGTCCGGTTCCTGGATAGAAGCAGCACCTCCCCTTATCCTCCCTCTCAACCCTTCTCCATGGTCCCACCACCCAGAGCGGGAACGTTTTCGCCGAGTCCTGCCCAGGCCCTCCAGACGGGCCCCAGTCACTCTCCCCATACTTCACAAACAGCCACCTTGAGTGCGAGTCCCGTCACCGGTAGCCCTACGGGCACAAGCTCCGTCTCCTCCATCGTCATTGCCCAGGTGTTTGTTCTTCTGAGCAGCATCAAGGGAGAAAAGGACGATCCTTCCAAGTGGGAACAACTACGAAAGGTGAGTGTCCAAAGCAGTTGTGGTTGCGGCGCACACGTGCATGGAAGCAAGAGAACGAAAGGGATCCGCAATGGGAGCTCAGCCGTAACCGGCTCTCTACTCTCGGCTATGGTTGTCGCCTCGCTTTCAGCTCACCAGCACGTTAATGCGTGCAGCTTTCGGCCTCTGTAGAGAAATCCATGTGCTAATACTCTCCCAGCTTATCGATGAGTCCGGCATGGAAGTCTTCACCAAATATTTCGCTCGGCTTGTAGCCAGTAGCGCTTCCCAAATATTCCCTAGCCTCAATCGGCCGGGGGGTAGTCCGGGATCCCACCAGCTCCTGGCGGCGGAGATGCGAAAGGTCGCACACGACCCAGAGCAAGCCCGTCGCATCGCCGAATCCGTCGAGATTGGGACAGAGGAGATCTTCCGTGATTTCGACCTGTCCACTTTCCTGGAGCATTTCAAGCTGGACCCCCTAGAAAAGACGATTCTTGCTCTTGCCTTCAAGCTACGGTCACGGCCTGATCTCAAGACAAAAGGTGAGCTTGGCAATCCTGATCTTGGTTGCTTGCTGTGGACTTGCCGGCTAACGTGACACTCGCTTCCAGCCGACGCTATCCTCTCCACCAATTTGCCGACATGCATCAAGATCTTGCCGAAGCAGGACGGCGTGCACAAAGACCTCAGCGCGGAATGGATTTCTGCCGTCGTCGACGGCTTGATACAATACCCCTCACCCACCTTCACCACCGACACGTTCAAGAGTCTGAAAGAGAGCCTCGAAAATCGCTACAAAGGCCTTGAACCAGGCCCGCCTCCCGAAATCCTCGCTACCCTCGACCTGTGGGATATTCTCACCCAGAAGCCCGCCAACTTGCTCGCCGCCTCGATACAGCGTGTGGGAGCCGACTACACTCGCGACGAAGACACGTGTGTCTCCTATCTGCAAAGCCGTGGCTCCCCGCTGCCCAACGAAGAGCAGGTGGCTGTCGGTCTGCTCTACGCCGTTATCAGCCAGACCCTTTCCCACAACGTCGCCACGCTCGTAGCAGCACTGCGACGAGTTCTACCGGCTTCTTTCCGCTGGCACGCTGTGGTCGAGCACTTTGACCGGCCCGATCATCGTGTTACTACGGCGCAGTTTCTTCGGCTCTACAATGCTTTGGTCCCCATCGCGCGCGAAGAGGCCAGCGCCTTCGACATCCAGACCCTTTGGGGCGGCAACTGGAACCACTCCCAAGCCCAGCTGTCCTTTGTGAACGCGTTTGCCTCTCTGTCGCCCGGCCAGCTCGACACAACCACCATCCCCAACCTGCAGCGGACCATCGTTTTGGACGACTACGCACAAGCCTCGCCCGAAGTCCAAGAACGCGCTGCCGTCGCTGCCAAGCATCCGTTGGCTTCGCTCGCTGCTATCTCTGCCATCTTCCGCGCCGCGCTGTCGTCCCAGGCCGCTTCCACCGGCACCGAGGCGAAAAGGCTGTTCAAGACCATCGTCGTGCCCAATATCGACATCTTTGTCGTGTCCTCGTTCGGTGTCCCCAAGCCTTGGTCTGAGACAGCAGCAGAGACTCTCAGCTCTCTGTTTGAGGACTTTCTCTACAAGCGCCATCCACACGAAGACTTTGTTTTCCACAGTGGCTGGCGGTCTGACAAGGAATGGGTTGTACATAGACTGGCCGAAATCCACGCGTCCCAGCCGGGCGAGCTGCCCCTCATCTTCGAGCATGTCGTGCACCAAGGCTGGCTGAATGATTTGGTCTATATGCCGACGATGCTCGGCCTGGACCTGCTTGCTCTCGGCCATGCCGAAAAATACGTCGACGTCGCCGAATGGGCAAAGAACTGCGCCGGCCACCGAACCGAGACGGCCAGGGCCCTCATCCAGTTTCTGCATCTCAAAGCGGACCTCGAGACCCAGCGCGCTAATAATCCCCAGTCCGTGGCCGCGAAAACGAACATTTCCCTAAAGATCGGCACGGTGGCTGCTCTTCTCAACGTCCTCGAAGGCCTGCTTCCTGCTACTACCATTCCCGAACTCGTCCGACTTCAGCGGCACTGCGTGGCGGTCTATCCTCGCCTGATCAACTATGGCGAGGGCTTCGACGATATCATCGAGGCCAATAGCAAGGACGGTCCTACGCTACCACAGGAAGCAACCGCGCGGATGGAAGAGCATTTCAAGAAAATGTACAGCAATGACATGGAAGTGCGCACGGTGGTCGACATCATGAGTCGTTACAAGCGCTCGCGCGTTCCCCTCGAGCAAGACGTCTTCACGTGCATGATCAACAGTCTTTTCGAGGAGTTCAACCACTTTAGCGACTACCCCCTCGAGGCCCTAGCCACCACGGCCGTTCTCCTCGGCGGCATCATCAACCACAAGCTCATTTGGGGCCTTCCTCTCAGTGTCGGCCTGGGTATGATCCTCGAGTCCGTCCGAGACCACGCCCAGGCCCTGCCGATGTTCAAGTTCGGCATGCAAGCCTTGATGCAGATGTACCCACGGTTCCGCGAATGGCCCGACTTTTGTCGCGAATTGCTGCAGTGCACTAACCTCCGCGGCACCGACGCCTGGGGCAGAGCCGAAGAAGTGGTCCGGGAAGCCAAAGAAAATGCCAGCGCAGCTTCCGGAGCTCTTCTTCGCCCACACGCCACCGGCGACGAGGCCCTGACAAACGGAAATGCAGACCCATCTTCCGCCGTCGAGCAGCACACCCCGCCGTTCTCGGCCATCAACATCGATCCGCCGCCAGCCAACATCTCGTTCGAGGAGCCCGACAGCGACCTGCAAGGCAAAATCCAGTTCCTGCTCAACAACATTACTAGCACGACCATCTCGTCCTTGTACGGGGAGATCGAGGCCATGGTGGGGACGCCGTACAAGCAGTGGTTCGCCATTCACCTGGTCGAAGAACGGGCCAAGATGCAGCCCAACTACCACAGCGTCTACCTGCAGCTCGTCAAGCAGCTGAACGACAAGCTACTGTGGTCCGAGGTTCTGCGCGAGACCTACATCAGCGTGTCTCGCATGCTCAACTCCGAGTCGACGATGAAGAACTCGACCGAGCGGACACACCTCAAGAACCTCGGCGGCTGGCTTGGCCTGTTGACTCTGGCACGCGACAAGCCGATCCGGCACAAGAACATTGCTTTCAAGCAGCTTTTGATCGAGGCGCACGACACGAAGCGCCTGATTGTGGCCATTCCCTTTGTCTGCAAGGTCCTCAGCCAGGGCGAGCGGTCGAACGCGTTCAAACCACCCAACCCGTGGCTGATGGACATCATCCGTTTCCTGATCGACCTATACCACAACACAGAGCTCAAGCTCAATCTCAAGTTCGAAATCGAGGTGCTCTGCCAAACACTCAGCATCGACCACAAGAGCATCGAGCCCTCGGGCGAGATCCTCAACCGCGTTGCTGCGGAAGAAGCCGTCGAGCTGCCGCCGGAGGCCCTAGACAGCTTCGACAGTCTGGCAATCAACGGCCTGGCACACGCGGGCATGGCTGGCAGTCTTCCGTCTCATGCCATTGCAGCCAACGTGATTTCGACGGGCGCGCTGATCGCGACGATCCCCGACCTCGCTGCTAAAATCAGCGTGCCGCCGGTGAGCGAAATGGTGATTACCGCGTCTCGGCTGGAGGACATTGTGCGCGAGGCGATCACCAGAGCTTTGCAGGATATTATCCAACCTGTTGTCGACCGCTCTGTCGCTATTGCCGCCATTGCTACGCAACAGATGATCCACAAGGACTTTGCTACCGAACCCGACGAGAACCGCGTGCGGACATCGGCCATCAACATGGTCAAGGCAACGGCAGGCAACCTGGCCTTGGTCACGTCCAAAGAGCCTCTGCGGGCGAATTTTACCAACTACATGCGCACTTTATCCAACGAGCTGCCGCAGGGGCTTCCCGAGGGCACGATTATCATGTGTGTTAACTCCAACCTAGATCTAGCCTCGAGCGTCATCGAAAAGGCCACGGAAGACCGCGCGGTCATTGAGATCGAAGACATGCTGGAGCCAGAGCTCGATGCTCGTCGCCGCCACCGCCTCCAGCGCCCAACAGAACCGTACGTCGACGTGTCTCTGAACCGCTGGGCCATGACGATCCCGAACCCCTACAAGCTGGCCCCAAGCATGTCCGGCTTGAACCCTGAGCAGATGGCCATCTACGAGGACTTTGCCCGCCACTCCCGGCCCGCGTCGGGCGGCGTCACGTCTGCCTCCCACATGCCGTCTGTGTCCGATGCCACCCGGTCGCTGGCCAACGAGGTTCTGCAGGACCAGTACAGCTCTATTCCCAATGTGCCGACGCCCGCTGAGACCCCGTCTGTGCCACCCACTACTTCGCAGCTCCCCTCGTACCCTAGTGTTCAGGGCACGGTACCGGCTGCCAACAACGTCGTCGCCAGCATGGTCAACGGCAGACCCGGCATAGGCATAGACATTCGCTCGGCTCTGATGGAGCGCGTGCAGAAACTGGTGACGGAGCTGCAACACACGGCCATTGAATCACCAGAGGAGCACTTTGCGGATCTGCCGCGTCCGCACGCCGTCCTAGACCTAATCGATGCGCTTGTCCAGACGATCATCAAGGCGCAGCAGTCATCGGAAGAAGCAGCCTTTTTCGCTGCCGAGCAGGTCTGCCAGATTCTCTTCTCATCCACCGAAGACAGCCTGGCCCTGGAAAGCGCTGTGCATGTGCTTGAGGCCCTCCGCAAGATTGTGGGGCCTTCGCTCAGCCAGAAGGTGAACCGGTACTTCCGCGTGCAACCGGGACAGGCATTCCTGCGTCTGCCGCTGATTGCGGCCTTGCTGGGCACAGACCTGCTCGACTGGCAGAACATTGACAGCGCCATTGCAGCGATCCTCAAGACGAGAAAGGAAGGCTCCATCAGCTTCTTGGAGCGTCTCCTCGACCTCACTCTTGTTGGTGACAGCCCCCTCGCCTTGTACACAGACTTTGTGAACAGCCTTTGCGAAGCGTGGGCGTGGATCGAGGAGGAACCCAGTGTTCCGGGGGGGCAGCAATTCAAGGCCAAAGTGCTGGCACCGGTCCCCGAATCCACATCGACTCAGGATTTGCCTCTAGAGCACCGCAAAGAACAGATGGCATACGTCTTTGACGAATGGGCGCACCTGCACCAGAACCCGCATGCGCCAGAGAGAAGCCACCTGATCTTTGTGGAGCAGATGCGCGCCCGACGCGTGATCCAGGACCGGGAGGATCTGTTCCTCTTTATCCGCATTGCGGTGGACAGCTCGGTCGAGCGATACGAGACAACTGTGAGCTCTGGCGGCTCTGTGGCGGAAGGCTACGGCGCGATCGATTCGGTGGCCCGTCTCGTCTTCATCCTGGTGGAGGGATGTGGCGACGAGAAGGCGTCCAACGGAGCATCTGTCCGTGCACAGCTTACTGATTCGGTGCTGGGACTGGCGACGATGCTGCTGCACCACCACTTCGTGAAGCGCGATGACCAGCTCAATCACAAGGTGTTTTTCCGGTTCTTCGCGTCGATGTTGATATCGCTGAACAACGCGACGGAGATCCCCGACTCGGACCGCAACGAGATCCTCGTCGTCTTTGCCAAGTGGTTCAACAAGCTCGGCCCGGCCACGCTCCCTTACTTTACCTTCTCGTGGTTCGAGCTGGTCAAGCACAGATACTTTATGCCGGCGCTGCTCCAGATTCCAGGGACCGCGGGGTCGGATGCGTTCACCAAGATTCTGTGCCAGATGCTACAGTTTTTCTCGCGCAGCATCTCGGTGTCTGAGACTTCTGTCTTTGCTAAGGACATCAACAGGGCCGTCACGAAGCTGCTAATTATCCTGTTCCACGATTTCCCTGACTACCTCGCGGCCAACCACGTCGAGCTTTGCCAGAACATCCACCCTAGCCTGGTGCAGATCGTCAACATCGTCCTCAATGCCCACCCAACCTCCATCACCAAGCTCCCGGATCCTCTGCAGGCCAATGCGCGGCTAGATCGCATTGAGGAGGCCAGCCTGGCCCCGCCCAGCCGGTTCGACCCATGTCCTATCCTGGCCCAGACAGGCCTGGGGCCTTTGTTGGACCAGGCGCTCGAGTCAGGGCCGTCCGAGGAGGTCGTGGCGCACATCAAATTCGCCATCTGCAAGCCCGACGAGGGCCACCAGCCTTGGGCGGTGTCTCCGATCAACGTCAACTACGCCGTGTTGGATGCGGTGGTGGTGTACATTGGCGACCATGCGGCAGAGCGGGCACAGAACGGCACTGCCTTTTCGGCTGACGGGCCGGAGGCTGCTACGCTGTCCATGGTGCTGCACGAGCTTCCACCGGAGGGCCGCTACGCGTTCATTAGCAGCATTGTGAACCAGCTGCGCTACCCCAATGCGCTCACAAGCTTTTTTGGTCTTGCGCTGTTGGAGATTTTCGGCCACGGCATGACAGATCCTGAGGAGTCGGGGATCCGCGAGCAAATCACGCGGGTTCTGTTTGAGAGAATCCTGCCCTTCTGGCCTCATCCATGGGGTCTGGTCGTCGTTATTGTCGAGCTTGTTAGGAATGAGCGGTTTTTCTTCTTTGAGCTCCCCTTTCTCAAAGAAACGCCTGGGGTACGTTTTATTGTTTTTAACCGTTGCCTTTGGCCTTTTGCTAATCCTTCCACCAATACAGGTTATTGAGCGCTTTGCTTCGATCGCTACCCACCCCTAGGGGATTGGCCGGTGTAGCCCCTTTGCGCCAGAACGCTTACACTGGTGATGACGAACTAGCAAGAGGAGGAATGATGGGCAAATATGTATATAGGTAGCAGCCGTGCGCGAGAACGGAATGGGATCAGGGAAACCAAAGGACGGTCTACGGATGCTGAAACAGGAACAGGAACACACCACAAGGGGAAGGCGAACTTCTTGTGGTGCCGTTTCCCGCGGAAGGGCCATTGCAGGCGAACATGCAGCACAGGCTGTTGTTCAACGCTCCTTTTTGTGAGTGTGATGATATTGTATGTATTAACAGACGAATCTCGGCTGGTCAAGGACCAGCTGAAGTGTACAAAAGAGCGTTGCCAGCAAAAGCTTTTGCATAATGTTTGCGTTGAATACGTAGTCAAAGGCATACGTATGCCAATGTCGCCTCCAAGATGTCGACTGCGTAAACTGCGACAGGGTTGGTCGTTTCCTGTTCGCTCACTTCGCTTTTCAGTGGTCGCAGCTGCGCCGCTAGTTTGTCGCACAGCTGCCTTTCTTCGGTTCCAGGCTTGGGCACCAAAGGGACTCTTTCTCTCTACGACTAGTCTCCTCCTTCATGCAAGACAATCTGCATGCGGCCGGGAGGGGGGATGGCTATGGTTACATCAACGAATCACAGAGGCCTGCGAAGTCCACAACCATGCAGCGCCAATGCAGGTCAGCAGGAAGATAGAGCCGATTGCTTCACCGCCTTTATATAAAATTGGAGAGCGGTTGGGGAAGGGAAGGGGTAGTACGGGGTGAGAAGGGGATTCCTTTATTTGTCTTTTACTTTCGTCTTTTCAGGAAAGAGGGGGGAAAGCAAAAGGCGGACAGCAAGAATGATTATGGAAGTCACATTGCAGAGCTCTCTCTCTCCCCTCTCATGCAAGCTCTGAGACAGGTGGAAGGAATAAAATAAACAAAGCACGATCAAGCAAGTGGACGGCAGCGCAAAATACGATGCAGCAAGCAAGCACAGCAAATAAAATAACACCGCTAGAGGTTATGTCCGCGCTCTCGGAAAGTCCGGGCCTCTCCGTGTTCTCCGATCCGACCTAGGCCGCCATCCGAGTCCTTGGGCGGAATAGCGGAGAGAGAGGGGGACCAGAGCCAATACTGGGAGCTGGGAGCTACGCGCAGAGATGTAGAGAAAGGGACGGAACGGAGTACTCGTATGGAGTGTAGAACTACACTCCGGCTAGCCAAAGCAAATAAAAACAAATAAAGAAAAGAGCGCAGAGTGGGCCGTTTTTTTCGCTTCTGATTTGGATGCGCTCTCTCTCTCTCTTCGCTTTACGTTTTTTCTTGCTTCTTTTTTTATTAAGCCCCACAGGCATTTCTCAGTGCCCGCATTAGCTCCCTGGCAAAGCAACGATAATATGTACGGAGTACGGAGCACGAGAACAGGGAGAGACTCCAGGTAGCTCGGTAGCCGACTACTATGGAGTAAATAAACACTGTCAGGGAAGGGGGGAAAAAAACAGAAAGAAGGCGCCAGGTGACGCGAAAAATGGCGGATTTGCCCGGCGGCCGTTTCAGCCAAACGCTTTCTTTCGGCAACGGCGCATTTTCGCCTGGCATGCGCAAATGCGCATACCCAGAATTTGATCGAGTGCATCGAGCGTGTTTTGGTCCCCCAAGACTGGCATGCGGACCACTGCCGATACACCGCTACAGCCACTTTGTCTGTGACAAACGGCTCTTTGCCCGGTTCCTGAAGTCGTTTCGCGTTCTTCGCGTGGCAACGGCTTCTGGTGGCTGTCTGCCGTTTGCGCAGACAAAAAACTGGTGGCGCAACCAATAGGATAAAAGCAAATAGAGGGTGGCCCCTTTTTTGGTGGCTGTCCCCCTTTTTTGTTTCTTTTTTTGTTCCTTTTTTTGTTCCTGTATATTATTGTTGTTTGTTTGGCTGCCGCTTTCCCGCCCTTGCGCGCAGTCGGCCTTTGGGCATTTTACGTGGGCGCGTCATACCGGGAGCCTCTGCCAGCCTGTTTGGATATCATCTGGCTGCGTGTTTGCAGCGGGCGCAAAAAGATGCACGAGGAACGTCTTGCGCAGGCAGAGCCTCTGGAGCCATGCCGAGTTGGGCTATTGGTCAAGTGTCTATTGGGGCCGTGTGATTGGCCGGCTATAATTGGAGACATGTGGAAAGACGCTCAAGGCAGCGAATCTGCACTGTCTGCCTAGCGGTCAGAAGTAGAGGGAGCCAGCTCTGCACAAGCAGCTCTGCGTGATAAGGAAGCAGAAGTGATTACGAGTGGCTTCTCTTGGTACTCCGTAGCTTGCTGTCTGCCACTTCTCGGAGCGACTGCCGATGCTTTTGCTAGCAACAGGCGCTGGCGATCAAGATAAAAGCAAAAACAACTGCCCTATGTCATATCGTGCCAGCAAAGAAAGCACCGTGCACTGTCGAGGGTCAGCGCACCGACAGAGGACCTACAGTGATGTGCAGCACCTTCCAGGCACTACCAGCCACTGCAGCGCCAACAGTGGGCGCTGGCGGCGACGGGTCGGCTGCGCATCCTATTCGTAATACTTGTACGCTCCGTTTCTCATACAGCCACACCCCCTATCTTTGGGTGCCCACCCCTCCATCTCTTTTTTTCGCCCTGCATCGCATACCGCCTTTTTCCAGTGCCCTGACGCAGCACCCTCTTTTTTCTCCTACTTCTCGTCTAGCTTTTTTTCCCCCTTCAGATCCTTAGCCTGTGATGGCGCCCCCCTTCTCAAGCAAGTAGTCTGCGTCGGGTGGTTCTCCCTTGCGTTGGTTGCTGAATGACCTGCTATTCTACCTAGGGATGAAGTGGTAGCAGGTAGGTAGTGCATAGTGACATCCCTGCTCTGTTCAACGATACCATATCGTTTGTGACTGTCGCACGAGGGAGTCAGAAGACGAAGGAGGCAGGCAGCAGCCCGTAGTGAATGGTAAATGGATGCACTTCGTAGGCAAGCGCAAGGGGGGCGAGTCACACAAAGAACACCCGGCGCATCCTTCCTTGTCGGTTTACGCTTTTGCGGTCAGGGCGCATGCCGTTGGTGGTTCAAGCAAACGGTGGATCCGGGCAGCAAGACTATTTCGCGTGCAGAATGCTCGTGCGACCAGCCGCTGCGTTCTTGGTGGTCAGAGTCGTATACGTACGGTATGTAAGTGGTTTCGTACATACGACGACATGCTCGTAACGGCCCCTTTAGACTCTTTGGGTGGTGGTACGTCGTAGTGCCGGAGATCCCATGCGACAAGGGGGCGTGTGCGCAACGGATGGCAAGAAAATGGCCCTGCAGAAGAAAACTCTAGCCCGCTAGCGTTTGCTCCGTTGCTCGTTTCGGGTCTACCTCAGACACTCGTAAGAAAACTGTAGGGGAGAGAAAAAAAAAGCAGATCCCCACATCAGCCAAAAAAAGGGAAAACTCGTATGTATACTAAAGTGACGGAGGAAAAAAAAGGCAAGAGAAGAAGAGAAAAAATTTCCCACCCCCGGTCACTCCAGACCCCGTAAAAGAACTTGATTATCCACCCCCAAGGTACTCTGTCGGAGAATAACAGTGGCAAGATACATCTGGGCCTGGTGCCTACAGGGAGCTTCCCAGCAGGTATTGCCGTGAGGGAAACAAGGTTGGAAGTTGAAGTAAAATACAAGTCTCGACTTACCTAAATGCTTCTATTCCCACTCATGTCATTCGCTGCTGCCTCATCCACCCAGTCCCCACCTGCATTTATAGAACAGACAGCAGAAACGCAGAGGGCGGTACAGAGCGTACGTCGTACAGTACACGGTTATGTGTAGTCGTACGGTATGTCGCTGCTCTTCCTCAGCTTCACATCACTCCAAGCGAGCCTTCAGACGGAGCAAGCGCATGCATGTAGTAGGCGAATGAGAAGGTGCGTGGACGGTGTACAGCATCGCTCCTTCGTTTTCGTTGCATCCACCCCCTGTCTCGCCTTGCCTACTCGTACTTCGTCGTACTGCGTAGTCGTAAGACATATAGGCGTCTCTGGTGTTAGCGACCCTTTACCGCTCTGTGCCGCAGCCCCTAACAACCAACGGCAGCGCCATCGCTGCTCTTGCCTCAGTCGCTAGTTAGCGCACCGTACGAGCAACACCCGCGCAGTTGCTCTCCTCGTACCTACCCAAGGTACCTCCGTCGCCACCGTAAGACACTAACACACCGTCCCCCCAGTCCCCTTTCCCTTTTCTTGCCAGTCGTCCCGTCCATTTCCTGTTCCAGCACTGACAAGACATCCGAGGGAAAGTGCAGCCCGACACCTCAACACGACAACCAAGACCACCTCACAGAAATACGGAAAGAACGACTAACGGTAGGCAGCCACTCGCTTCTGTGCACACCTTTACTTTCACGAAATCCCAGAAAGAGAAAGCACGACCCAGCTTTTCACATCCGCGCATGAACGTGCCTGCACATCATCACCACATGCGCCCCCCGAAGCCTCCCTCTCTTCCATCGCCGTAGCAATCGCCGCCTACACCCACCTACACTGCAAACACAACGAGACAACATCGCCGTTTGTTCCCAACCACCATCCGCGAGCACATAGGCACAAACTGCACCAAACACTGCATCCCAGAGCTCTTTGTTTTCTTTTGTGATTGTTTTTTCCCTCCATATTTCTCGTCGACGGCTGTTTCTCCCTGCTGTCGCACCTTGTCTTATCCTTTTATCGCAGGAGCCGCCCCCTCTCCCCTTTCCCCTGCATCTTTTTTTTTTTTTGGCTGCTATTCCAGCTATTGCAACCGTATACAGTAATAAGTTGCGCATCCCATCATGCCTTACAATACTCGTCGCAAATCGCTGTCGCTGCCGTCGCTGGGCATCCATATACCCGCCACCCACGCATCCAGAGCCGCCGCTGCTGCTGCTTCTGCCGGCCACCGTGCTTCTCCAAACCACCAGGCCCTGTCTGTGACGCCCAAATCCCCCAAATCGCCCAACTCGCATACTCTTAGCGACAACGAATCGCCTGCCACATCTTCCCACCGCCACTTTTCTCCCAGCACCACAACCAGAACCACAACCGCAACCGCAACCGCAAATATGGCGGCGCGCTCTTCTCCACACCACGATGCGCATCGGCCCAGCAAAAAGGCCAAGCGCTCGCACACGCGCGAGTCGTCGTCGCTTTCGTCGCTCTCGTCGTCCGATTCTTTCATCGCGCCTGGAGCCGCAAGCCTTGATTCGGCCGCTAAGTCAGCTGCGGCCACGATTGCTTCCACACCGCCACCGTCGCCGAAACCGTTGCGCCAAGCGTCCGTCGAGATGGACCTAGGCGACGACATGGCCTACGGCGATGCCGAGTTCAGTCTGAGAGGCATCAACGACGACATTGTCGAGGCTGTCATGATGCAGCTGCACATCACCAATAACCGTCCTCACCTCATCAAAGAGCTCTCCGCGATCCTCATGCTTCAGCTCAAGTCTGTGCAGCAGTACGTTCTCTCTCTCTTTCTTTCTTTCTCCCCGGTCCCCCTCCCTACCTCTTGCTAACACGCCAGATCCGCAAACCCGTGCGCCATCATCTCTTCTCGTCTCGCTACCTTTATGAAGCGCCCGTACTGGTCGGCCGCAAAGCCCTGTCCCCTGGCCAAAGAACTGGAGACCATCCATCCGCGCCGCACCTACTACTTCCTCACTTCGCGCCGCCACCTCCCGCTTCCGGATGCTTCATCCGCCCAGTTCATCATGCCGCGCATCAGCATCGTGACCCCGCCGCTGTCCAGCATTGCTTCTGCCTCAGAGTCTGCCGAAGAAGAGCGCCGCCGTGAGCTCAGCCCGTCGCCCGAGGTGGACCTGTCTTCGCCCGAGTTTGACGACCTCGACGACGATGTTCCCATGCCCGGTACTCCGGTCTGCTCCTTTTCCATGCGCTACCCGCGGATGCACTCCCACTATGTGGCGCGCAATCACCGCGGAGCCTCGCCGCCGCTGGAGAAGGACGAGAAGGAATTCACCCAGACGGCTGAGGGCCTGCAGAAGCGCAAGCTGGCCGGCCAGACCTTTATGCTGCCGGCCCTTTCGCCTTCGATCATGTCGGCGCTCTCGTCGGATGGCATGCACTCTTTGGCGCACAGCATCGAGTCGGACGACCACACGCGCGAGGACTCTCTGTTCGACATGGAGCCGAGGCAGCTGTCGGTGTCCGGGGCCAACGTGTTTTCGCTCATGACCAGCCCGGCGATGCGCCCGACGCTCGCTGCCAGCGGCAGCTTTAAGAAAGAGGGCGACGTGGGTAGCTGGGAGAAACTCGAGAGCATGCTTGGCTGGGACCGGAGCCCTGAGAACGTCGAGCTAGAGGAGCTGGACGGGCTCCTCGGTGACTTCTGAGCGATTTCACTTTCTTCAATCTTTCGCACTTGCAGTCGAGAGAGGGTGGTATGTCGATGCACAACTAAACATGCCCAATCCATATTCACACAAGGGCGGGCCGAGACAGCTTCCTGCGTGTTCTTCCCTTGTTTTCTCACGGCAACTGAAAAAATAAAATGGCATTGGGGGTGTTTTCGGTTGTGATTTGCGGCTATGGATGCCGTTTTAGGGAAGAGGCGTTTTGGGCGGAGGGCAACGTCTGATTTGGGTGATTTTGCTGCTGTTTGTGCTCCTTTGTTTCTGTTAGGTCTGATGATTTGTTGTGCTCATTTCCTGCATTTTCGCTGCGTCTTTTTTTGCAGACTCACACCTCTCCTCTTTGCGTTACAGGCCCATTTCCACCACAGGCCCTGTTTGTTTACTCTCTCTCTCTATCTCTCTCTTCCTTGCTTCTCTCTCCTCTCTCTCTCTCTCTACTCTCTCCCCTCTCACATCTTCCTCTCTCATCTCTTTTCATCCATGCGGGATCTTCTTCTTATCTCCTTATTTCCTTATTATTTTCTTTGCAAGCGTTGTATGAAGTATGGATGCACAATTGGGGTTGGCAGTCAGGCAAAATTTGTGGAACGGGGGAAAAGGCAAGACAAAAAAGCTTGTGCGATTTGTTACGAAGGATGTGTGTTCTGCGCGTTGATTTTGGTTGGGCCGGACATGTTTAGATTAGGGTGACGATACCCGGTGACGGAAAAGGGGCCAGGAGGGGCATCTGGCATTCGGGACCAACTGAAATAGGACGGGCCGCCAACGGCATGGGCTGAGGAACAGCAACGTGGACAGTTTAGACTAAGGTGTCAGTGGGACGCCGTGTGAAGGGATCTATTTTTTTCACGCGGCCACATTGAGTTGATGACACATTTTTTCTCTGTTCACTGCTCGGTTTTTGCCTGGTTTCGCATTGTTTGTCTTGTTCTACCGTGTAAAACTAGTGCTGTGTGCTGTTTTTCAGTTTCTCTGTTCTTTTTCTTCGTTTGATTTTGCTGCTTTGCCGTTTTGCTGTTTGCCGTTGGCTTTTAGCTTGTTGGCTTTTAGCTTGTTGGCTTTCCTTCCGTTCTTTTAAACTCGGCCAGGGGAGAACAAACGGATAGAGCAAGAGGGCAAGAGCCGACCAAAAAAAAGGATAGACAGGAAAAGGAGGAAGTACAAAGGGAAGGGACTTTTGAGAGGAAGAGAGGAAGGGAGAGACAAGGAGGTGTTATTCACACCTGGCTTTGATTTCGTGTACTCAGAATGAACCCACACAAAGTAGCGATGTATTTGTCTGATATGAGAGTATCTTGTTTTGTTTGTTACCTTTCTTCTTTTTTCTATGCTATTTTGTCTTGTCTATTATCTATCAATACATACATGTTGCCCTTGTCAAGGCTTCTTTGGCGTGTTGGAAGCTGAACTTGCTACACGCAGCTCGATCCACCACAAGGTGCCGAACTGCATCCAGCCAGGCCGCTGGACAGCGACCACCTCAAGGCCTGGGACGGCGGCCACGGCCTGGTCGACAATGGCCTGCATATCGCGGTTCCACCAGCAGCCGTAGCGGGCAAAGTGGCGAGTAGCGTAGCGGTCGAGGAGAGAGTTGACAAGAGGCCAGTTGGCCCAGCCGCGGCCGTGCTCGAGAAGAACAATGCGGCCGGTGTCGGGGCGAAGAACAGCGGCCATGTTGGCGATGAGAGCGACGGGGTCGGCGACGGAGCAGAGGCCGAACGTCTGGACCACAGTGTCATAGTTGTGGAGGGCGGCCGGAGCAGGGGCGGCCGGAGCAGGGGCGGCCGGAGCAGGGGCGGCCGGAGAAGCAGACGCCGGAATCCGAGCCGGCTCCGGGAGAGGCTGCATGGCGTCTGCACGGATCAGCCGCAGCCGGCCGTCGAGCACATTGAGCGTCTCTTCCGGCAGCGGCGCGTCCGGGTCGGGAGACGCCGCGGCCGGCTGCCGGCGGATGGCGGCGATGCCTCCGGGAAGAGAGGTGCGGGCGCGGCGACGAGCGACTTGGAGCGCATCGGCAGACAGATCGATGCCGGTCAGCGACGTGATGAGGGGCCCGTCGGTGGGCGCCGGCGAAAGAACACCGGACGCCGCGGCACCCCCGCCGAAGCCCCAGCGGTAGTACGGCAGGTTGCGGCCCGTGCCGACGGCGACCTCGAGGACATCGCCACTGGCAGCCGCAGCAAGGCGGCGGCGGAGCGCAGCGATGCCCATGATGCGCTCGGGCACGTCGAGAGAGGCATCGAAGGCAGCGGCGCCAATCGGAGGGATGCCTGAGGGGACGGCATCGGGGTGGATGTGTGCGTGGTCATCGGATGAAGAAGAGGAAGAAGAGCCGGAGACGGAGGCGACGATGAGGGGGGTGACGTAGAAGCCGAGAACACCGGCCGCAAGGGCAGCGCCAATGAGGGGGAGGCGGCGCTGGGCGAGGAGAGAGGGAAGATCCTGGGAGGAGGAAGAGGAAGAGGAAGAGGAAGAGGAAGACGAGGAGGAGGAAGACGAGGAAGACGAGGAAGTGGCCTGCTTTGGACGAGGAGGCCGGCGTTGGAGAGGGGTGGCCTTGAAAAAGGAGCGGCGAGTGGCCGGTATGGCCGCTGTGTGCTGGCTGGTGCAAGCCGTGCGGCGAAGAGGGCCGGCAGCGCGGCGCACTACAGCCGCGGGCCCGAACGCAGCAGCCATGAGAGCGCGAGGCTGTCTGTTTTTTGGGTGTGTGCAAAGAATGGCGCGGCTAATATGGGCTGGCAAATGGGGCGCCGGGAGGCCACTGTCGGCAGACAGAAACGGCGCAGCTCGCACTACAAGTCACCAAGCCGAGCCGTGGTGTGGCGAAGACCGATGGTACGGGCAGTGCAGACAAGAGATAGGAGTCGTGAGCTGGTCTCCCTCTCTTGGTGTGAAGCTTTTTGTCGCTGAGGGTAGCGTTGATGTAAAAAGTGGGGCCGAGTCGGGCGCATCGCACTACGAGTACTAAGATACAGCTAGAGACCACTGCTGTGAAGTAACAACGCCGTACACAGAGGCGACTACAGCCGCATACTTGCCGCCAAGCCTCATCCCTCATCGCCGTGAACGAAGTGTGCAAGGGGACGAAAGGGAAGAACGGCCAGAATAAGAGAGCGGCCGAGATAAAACACGAAAAAAAGGCAAAACAGAAGGAGAAAGAGACAACGAGATGGCCGCTGCGCCGTCCGAGAAAGACCTGCAAGACCTGCTGCGGCTGCTGACAGCGACGCGGAAGCTGCCGATCCTGCAGGCGATGGGCCAGGTCAAGGCACTGCAAGCGGCCAGTCTGCGGAGGTGAGCGGCGCATAGCTCAGACAGAACAGGACTCCGTGGTACTAAAACATGTGCAGCATCCAGCAAATCGCAGAGGCGCCGTTGGCCGCTGTGGAGGCGGCCGTCAAAGACAAGGCGGCCGCACGATCGCTGCAGAACAGCTGCAAGACGGCGATGAAGAAGAAGACGGGGGAGGCGGCGGGGACAGCCAGCAGCGGTGGCGGCGGCGGTAGGGCAAAACGGGCGGCTGACGTGTCCGGGCCAGAATCCGCGGACGGCGCCAGCAAGCGGCCCAAGCCGAGCCCGTCTGGTACTCCTTCCTCGTCCGGCCTTCTTTTTGCGGGCCCGCCGGCCACGCCTGCCGAGCTGGAGCAGTCGCTGGCGCTGCCGGTGTTTGTTCCGGCCGGCGAAGACGACGAGGCGCAGCTGGCGGCCACCGTGCTGCAGACCAACCGGGCGCCGCTGGTGCTCGCATTCGCCGTCGAGCTGCTCCGGTACACGATGCCGGAGCAGCCGTTGTCGAGCCGGCTGAGCCTGGCACAGGGGATCGTCAGTGCCAACTCGCGATCGAGGGCCAACAATTTGGGCATGGCCTGGGCCGGGGGGGCGAGTGCCGACGACGAGGGCTGGGGGGCGGGACAGCCGCGCGTGCGGATTCTGGGGCGGGAGGTGGCCGTGCTGAAGCGAGGGGGGTACCGGTGGAAGGGCGAGGAGGCAGAGGGCGAGGCAGGGGTCGAGGCGGGGGGCGAGGAGAGAGGGGGGGAGGCGGGAAAGAAAGAAGAGATCCGCGACGGACGAGACGGGGACACGAGAGAAGAAGGCTACAGACAGGGGCGCGGGACGCCAGGGGCTCGCAAACCCGCCGGCGTCTGGACGGTCAGCCCGGCGCTCTCGCTCAAAGGGTCGACGTTTGTGGCCCGGGCGACGACGATGACAGACGTAGCACAGCGGCCGGCGCTGCTGCGGGCCCTCATGGACGCGCAGCCGGGCCTGCAGACAGCCTCCCACAACGCCTGGGCCTCCCGCGTGCGCAGCCGAGCCACCGACCATCTGCTGCAGGACAGCTTCGACGACGGCGAGTCGGGGTGTGGCGCCCTGATGCTACGAGTGTTGCAGGAGCTGGGCGGCGGCGGCGGCGGCAGCACCAGCGACGACCACACGGTCAACGTGCTTGTCGTCCTGACGCGCTGGTTCGGCGGCACCATGTTGGGTCCCGACCGCTGGCGGCTGATGCGCAACAGTGTCATTGGGGCCATGGCCGAGCGGCTCCGGCGCACGGGAGGCACTCTGAGCAGCGGCGGCGGCGGGCTGGACGAGGCTGTCTGGGCGCTGGATCTGGAGGCGATGCGGTCCGAGGCCAACCAGCACGCGTCGTCTGGCCCGTCCTCCTCCTACCGATCGGCCTCCGGCTCGTCCCTCACCACGGTCGTCGGCATGCCGATCCACCAACCCGAAGGCGCCCGGCAATACCTGCTCAAGAGCTTTACGGCGGCACAGACAGAAACAGAAACAGAAACAGAACCGGCGCCGGCGCCGGCGCCGCAGCCCAGGCCAAAACCAAAGCCAAACCAAAGCACGGCCGCGCCCCGGCCCAAAAAGAAAACAGCCAGGGCCCTCGATGCCGAAAAAGCCGACCATCTCGGCCGTCTCCTCGGCGCGCTGCGGCTCCTCTACGACAGCTGGGCCGACCACCTGCCGGCCGCCGAGCTCGACCGCCGCGCCTGGTCCTGGTACGTGGCCGTGCGGCCGGATGTCGACAGCGGGCTGTCGGGATGGGGGGCCAAGGGCGCGGTGAAGCTGGCGGACATTCTGGCGCTGCGGCGCAGTGGGCAGTGATCGAGGCCGAGCATGTACGAGTCCAGACACTGCGGGCTGCAGATTACCTCATCCATTACATCATCGAGCGGC
Organism: Graphilbum fragrans; assembly: GCA_001513895.1. Taxonomy (NCBI): domain Eukaryota; kingdom Fungi; phylum Ascomycota; class Sordariomycetes; order Ophiostomatales; family Ophiostomataceae; genus Graphilbum; species Graphilbum fragrans. The sequence continues at coordinate 118,332 of LLKO01000026.1, forward strand.
CTCCAGGCCTGGCCCAGCCGTCGTACGAGGACAGCCCACCCTCTTGGCTAGACCGACGCCGCCAGTAGGATTGTGGCTTTTGGGGCGCTGCCATCTCCATGCATGTGCATCTGTGTGCATCTCGGGTATCCATTGTGTCTCTTGCGCGTCCGGCGTGTCCATAGCGGTCTGTCTGGTCCGGCCTCGTTCCGCCGCTATTCCGTCCTCATTATGCCTCCTCGGCCAGGCGCCAGCACCTCTACCAGGTGTCGTGTAAAATGCTCAGACTCACTCACGTTGCACTGGCCATTTCGCAGCCAACTCGGTCCGGCTGAACTCGAGCATGCGGTGGCAAAAAGGCTTGGGACCCCGTTTTCCATGCCAGTCCCTTAGCTTGCGTCTTTTTTTCTTTTTCGTCCCCGTTGCGGTCATGGCGCTGGGATATGCCTGCACGGTTGTGTGTGCGCTGTGTGGGATGTGTACGGAGTATGATGCGCTGTGTTGCGCTGTGCTGCAGCGCCGGAGAGCTGCTAGGCTGCTCGACAGACGGTAGTTGCGTTTTTTTGCTCCTGGCGTGGTGGTATTTGCAACAACGGCCAAGAAAAGGCAGCTTCGCATTCGGCCGGCTGCTACGCTGCTCACGGTCCTTCAGGCGCTCGCTCCTGCCCCGCGGGAACCACCGCTGCGGGACCTGGCCGCTGTTGCTGTTACGTGCCACACACAGCAGGCGCTGCCGTTCGTCGTTGTCCGTACGAGCCTGTATGTATGTAGGAGCAAACTATCACGCAGTCGCAACCACGCAGCGCATTAATGCCTCTCTGGCTCCAGCCAGTCGCCTGCTTTCGTGCCCGCCCGCTGCGCTGTTTACGGCCGCTCTGTCCAAGATGGGAAACACGGATGGGGAATAAAAAATGCCTGTGCCAGTCCTGCCGGGGCTCCATGGCTGTGGCGAAAAAGGCGGCCACGACGACAGCCACCAATCCGCCCCCCCTCCCCCCAAATGCTCACCACACACCGCCAGGACTCCATATAAGTCCGTATCAAACAATCATACGATGCATTTGTCCCAATCTCTCTGCGGGCCCAGCATCGAATGTATTTCGCGCGCCTCTTGTTTTATTGTCTCTTCGTGGATCCCCCCCTCCTTGGTGGTCCCGGTCGCTCTTACCCGCGGACCCCTTTCGCCTCTGGCCCTCTCTGGCCGGCTGTCCTTTCCCCAGATGCGCCAGACACAGCGCCTTCGTGCCTGCCCTCCCTCCGGTGCCCACATCTCGTACGAGTCCTTGCCTGATATCCCTCTCAGCCCAGGCTCTGGGCCTCCGCTGCGTACGAGCACAATGCGCGCAAATACATGTAGATATACTCCTCCGTAGTCCTCCGTAAAGGGCAACGCCGTCTGCCTGCCGCGTCTGTCATAAAACAAGCCCGGACGGCGCTCTGCTCTTCCTTCCCTCGTTCCCCTTTGTATATCTATGTGTCTGCTCTTCTTGCACCCTCTGGCCTCTCTGGCCTCTTTGCCCTCTCTGCACCCTTTATGCTCCTTGCACTCTCCATTTCTCTGCGTCGTCGCATCTGCACCACTACACCACTGACTCTCTGCATGCTCCCCATCTCACTGTGCCCATACCCCTCTCCTCCCATATCGGGGAGCTTGCAGACAGCCGGCAGCAGCAACAAATGGCAACAAGTCCCGGCAATCTTACCAGTCACAATCCATGCCCTCTCATCACATACCCTCCTCTTGGACCTGCACTCCTCATTCGTTTGTCTCCTTTCGCTTGCATCGATGTGACTTGTTGCCCACTTCGCAGCCCGGCCTCGCCGTCTTCCTTTTCCCAGTGTGCAAAGGAACCGGCTGATGCCCTCTCCCAGGCTAGAATCCTCACTTTTTAAGACCACCAGGTCCCCCTCTCCTCCCCTCCTCTCCCTCTTCCTTTTTTTCGGTCTTCTTTACCTGCCTGATATTCTTTTGCTTGTTGTTTTCCCTCCCATTTTTCCAACTGTTTTCATTTGGTTTTATTCCATTTACGGCTTGATATAAGCCGTGTCTCAACATGTACCGTGTTTCCCCCCTTCGGCTACCAATGGGGCCGTTTTCGCCTCTTATTCACTACTATCTACGTGTACGCTGCAAAGCCCCCGAGGCTCTGGCTCCTAATCCATCTATGCTCTTCGGGTACCCAGTCACCCTTCACGGCGTGGCTCCTTGCTTACAACAAACCAGGCTGTCTCCTCGCCTTCTTGAAACTATCTTTCGTTGGGGCCACAGCTGAACACGCGACTGCCCCTAGCGCACGCAAAACATTGTTCTACAACTTTCTTCGTACAACTACGAGTACGGAGTACGTACTACCTCCACCTTTTTCCTAGACCCCCTTGCTTTTTCGGTGGGGGATGGCAGGATGGCTTGATGCGTACCAGAACCAACTTGAGCATTGGCTTCAGCATGGGCCACCAGACACTCTAGTACAGGCTCTAGCAAGGGTATGGTCTTGGAGCTATGTATGTATCATGGCAAACCCCAACCTTATCGCTTTTCAAGCAACGACTACCAGGCGCAAAAGTACTGACTTGCTTCGCGTAAATAGTTCCTAGAAGGGTACCTTCATACTCGTACGAAGTACAGAGAGCATGTGCATGTCTGACGCTTGTCGTCCCCGCTCTACTACTGTTTTGGGTTCGTTTTTCTAGATCACAACACGGGATAGAATAATCGAACGACAGGTCTATGTGTTGGCACCGGACTCCAGTTCCGTGCACCACAGGCACCACCATGCCACCACTACTGGGTCACCTTCGGTAGCCACCGCGTCACGGCAGGCACCATAGGAAACATGTCATTGGTGGCATCCATTGGCATCCATTGGCATCCATTGGCAGAACCCTTGGGCAGAACCAAAGACGGTAGAGCCCACCGAAGAGTTCATTGGTAGAAGCCCTAGCCAGAACCCTGCACAAACTGCACAAGCATATGGCCAGCGACGCGCCAGTCATACGAGTATGGATATTTTCTCCGTATACGGAGTACGGAGTACGAGGACTCGTACGACGTACTTGTGGATTGTGTGCGGTAGAGCGAGTGGCAATATGGGCTGGCAGTCCAGAGCTTGGATCCAGAAGGGGGGGAAGCAGTCGACTGACTAGGCGGACTAGGGAGTCCGGGAATGAGGCGACAAGGATAGAGAAAGCGCGAACGAGCAGCCACTCACTACGACGTACGGAAAACAACACTTCAACTTTGCCTACTCATCTCTCGCACCCTAACGCTCCTCGGGACTCCTACGGACCATTCCGTCTTTCTCCCTTGAGGGCCCATGTCGGTTAGCGAAGCTCGTTTTGTCTTGACAGACTAATGGCATTTACGACCACGGGCTATAAGCGTACAATGATACCAAACACACCAAACACTCCAACCACTTCAAACACTCCAGACACACTCTCTTTTCCTCCTCGCAAGAACGCCATTCCTTTGGTTCGCCCCCCACTCATCGACTATCGCCCCCCTCCCATTCATTTCCATTACGGAGCACGACTCTAATTTTGTGTGCGCCTGGACGCCCAGCATGTCTCCGCTTCACTGGGCTGGCTTTGCTGGCACGCCCTGGTGGTTGTGGTCTTGTTACATTCTCCACATCCCAGCGAGCAAAGCCCGCCTCCATACGACTACGGCCTTCACCGGTTGCTTCCACATCAAGAAAAAAAAAGGGGATTTCCACACCAGAAAATCAAGTTGATACCTAGCGGTTCCGGCTTCAACTCGAGCCCAGCTACAGCCCTCGTCTCTCTGACAAAAAATGGCGTTCCCCCCCCCCCTCTTCTGTTGTGTCCGGGAACCCCCTGGCTTTGAACAGCAGCTCCCATGGGTCCTCAAGGATGCTGTCAGCCAGCCTCGGTATACGAGTACAGAGACTCCGTACCTTGTGTCGCTGCATTCTGCTTCCGTAAGAACACCGAGACTTTTGGACCATTGCCAGACAGGGGATGCAACCGCTGCGCCCTACGATTACGGAGTACTTCTGAAAAGAGAACAATACGATTGCGGAGTATAAGAGTACGAGTACTGGTTCGTATATGGATGAATTACGGAGCACGGACAGAGCACTTACACGTATGTACGACCCGACTAGAAGTACGAGTACATACCGAGTGCTCGTATATGCCAACCGGTACAACGGACCCCTAGCCGCACCCCCCAACGGTCTTCTCTCATTTTCTGGACGACAACAATCTGAAGCGACACCGTCTTCCCGGCTCCTGGCACCCACGCCCACCCACATCACATTCTACGTCCTACCCTATTGGACCAGCACATGTCTCGCTGAATGAGAGTGTATGAAGTACACATTATCAAGAGTGTGCGAATCCGATTGCACCCACAGTATACCACATACTGCGCAATGCTATACTCGGTACCGCTAGCAACCTGGGCTCCCTCATCTCCTCTCTCTCCGATCATTCGGACGCTTTGTCTGCACATATGTACGTCGTACAGCAAAAATACGACTACGACTACACCAAGTGCCGCACTGGTCCTAGTTGCTCCAGCGCCTTCCTAGCTGCCAGACGGCTCCAGCGGCTTGCAGCGGCTAGTTGACTTACTACACGTTATATATCTCCTCTTCTGCGCCACCAGCTCACTCTCAGCGCCAAAGCCAGTCTTCATTTTCTTTGCGCTGGCCGAGCTTTTACCTGTTTCCCTGTTTCGTTTAGTGGCAACACAAGCAAGGCTTTTTGCACAGGCCATACCGGCCACCCCGGTCGGCCCTCGGAGAGTGGGATTGTGCTAGAAACTAGGATTCTCTCCTGCCCTTGTCGAGCTAACTAATGGGGATACTTGCCGGACAACGTTGCACCTCACTCTCTCGACAAACGTTTGGCTCTGGCCAACCTAGCTGAGACTCGCTGAGAGAAAGAGGAAATGATTCGCTGAGACTGACTCGCTGAAAAAAACCTCGCTGATGAGAAAAAAAACATCGCGGGAAAAAGTTCTCGCTGAAAAATTCTCGCTCAGGAGACTTGCAAATACCTCCCTATCCATCCACGGGGGCTATAGAACTATAATACGGTACGGCCACCCTGGGCAATCGGTAATCTAGTCAGCTTCGAGAGGGGTACGCATGCGAGCTACGAAGATATAAGCGCAGGATGAGGGTGAAAAGGGGGGGTTGAAATCAGGTAGGATGATGCGAAGATGAGAAATTATCCTTTGGTGACTATATAACACGAATATAATCACTCGACGACCATGATTATCCCTTTTATGTAGGTGAAAATGGGAAGAAGGGAAGAAAAAAAGCAAAAGAAAAATAGGGTAGGGGGAGAAGAAGGGAGGGAGAGACACTGCCAGAATATCTGGGGGGTGGGACTATGGACAACTCACCATCCCATAGTTACCGCCACTCGAGTGTGCCAACGTGTTCCGTCTCTTCTCCTGCACACACCCACAATACCCTTGACCGAGCAGAACCGACTAAAGCCCAACCATGTAGAAGCTGTCGAGACAAGCCTGCGACATCTGTCTTTTTTGGCCAATATGAGTCTCGCATCTCTCCCTCCCTGCCCTAAGCCAAGTATTCATAGAAATGACCACAGCCAGCTGGCAGTACCGAGGAATTACGACTACGATCCTTCCGTTTAGCCTTTTACAGGCCCACGATGAAACGATGCGACTAAGGAAACAGCGGACTAAGGAAACAGCGGCTGCAGTACCGGCAAACTACAGCAAATCCCGTTGCCGTTGTGAGAACCAGAATTGGTTAGGACCTATGCAGGTTGCAGGCGTCGCTACTATGTACAGTCTGGCCAGCCATCGCCCATAATCTCAAGGCTGCATTTGCCCATTTTCCCTTTCCTGCTCAACAATTCTCCTCCATCCCCCCTC